>CM044985.1:15378194-15820844 GCA_024586325.1 Stellera chamaejasme | reverse complement strand
GCATCTAGAAGAACAGAGATCAGTATATACGACAAGAAAATAAAAGAAACACCACTCGTAACACACCTCCGGGTCCTCGCGAGGCAGCCAAGCGCATCCACCACCTCACCGCGATGCGCGGTGCCCAACCTTGATAAGGCGGAGGCACATTAGATCTATCGTGGCCGGTGCAACACCAGCCCACCTGAGGACCACCTCATCCAGCTGGGTGAGGGAAAAAGGTAAAAGTGCATCGCACGAACTCCTTGCCAACACGTCGTCCAGCCACCCAAGGAGGCAAACTTATTCGTGCCATTTGTGCCCATCCGCAGCACCGAACAGTGCCTTGGGGCCACACTGCACGACCTCTATAGTCCTCGCAATCGGGAACCGCCAGACTCGTCCCCCGCAAACGAAGAAAACTACCATGCCGCCATGGTGGGACTTTAAAGGAATACCAAAAGACATAGAACTATTCCCCAACACCGAGGGAGTAACATGGAAAAATTGTCCCCCTGCTCGCAGTCCACCGGTAGAAATGCAAGAAGACGCCCACGAAGGGCTCCACCCCAGCCAACCGGCACGCCACGATGAACCCGGCAATATGGATGAAAGCGGTAGGGCCAAGCTGTGACGGTGGGAGACCCCACAGAGTACATAGGTCCTGGACAAGGGGGCAGTGGAAATCTCAACCCGTAAGACATCCGGCGGTGTAAAGACAGAGGGAAGAATTCTCCGTGTTCTCCGGCGTCATGCGGGAGCTAGCACGTTCCACAAATATCAAACTTAAACGCAAAAGCAAAAACAAACAACCAGGCAGAAAAGAAACGAGAATGGAGTTCAAGCAAGAGAGCAAAAAGCAAAGGACAGAGATCCGCGAAAGAAGCTGGCTAATTATAGGCACGGTCCTAACGAGACCGAAACGTCGCCTCAAACGGAGAACTAATCCCAGCGGGACGCGTGTCAAAAATCACTGACGGTAAGAAACGTTTGGCCTTCCGCCAAGGTGACTATTCCCAACGGTAACTTTAAGCCAAAATGCGGAGTACAAGACCCCGCCCCTACTCCGCCTCTAGGAGGAGGCACCTTGGTACACTACCCAAGCAAATGCCCCCTCGCATCTCGCCCCTCGCGGCACCATTAGCAGTAGCCAAGGAAACGCGCCGCGATCCCACCGGATCACGCGAAGGCTTTGTCAAGGAAGCTTCGCACCTGCTGGCCTCGCCAGGACCTTGCGGGTTCGCATCTCCTGGCCTCGCCAGACAGGGCCTTCGCGATCCCTGAGCTTCGCCACCAATCACTTGGCAGCATGATGATCGGGAAAGGAGGCTGGGAACGGTCGTCCCCACGATCTTCCCACGTTTTCCACTACGTCTCCAGCCTTCCGCTACTCAAGGACGTGGAGGAGCACTCCACCACTCCCATCACGGGACAACAGCCACCTCAACGCCTCCTATAAAAGGATGGCTTGAGAAAGGTACACCCTATCTACACACCTCCACTCCTCTTTCTGCTCCTGAGTATTCTATTTTACGCCTTGCAGATTACTCCGGAGCTCAAGATCGTCATTCCGACCATTCCACCACCATTCAAGTATCTGGAAGCCCAGTCCCGTAAAGGAACCAGGCTATCATAAAAGGACGGCTTGGGAAAGGTACACCCTATCTACACACCTCCACTCCTCTTCTCGCTCCCGAGTATTCCGTTTTACATCCCGCAGATTACTCCGGAGCTCAACACCTTCATTTTGGTCATTTCCTCACCATTCAAGTAGTAAGCTCAGTCCTGTCAAGGAACCAGGCTATCAATTTGTGGATATTGGTCCCCATTTCTTACTTATTTCTATTTGTTCCATAAATGAGATAAGTTTTTAAGCCCATCCCTCTCTTACACCTTTCCTCTACCCATACCTTCGCTTTTTACCCATCCCTTCCATCCTCATCCACACAATCAGCCAGCACCACTCATTTTTAGACCATTCACTCTCTTTTACTTCAGATTCATCACTTATCTTCATCCATTATTGAGCAAAAGAAAGAAAAGCACCTCTCTCCCTTTGCTGCCCAGAAATTTTCGTCCTCTTTTAAAGCCTTTCTGCCCTAGTAAACATCCGAATATGCTCTTGAAGTCTTCAGAAAAACTCTTCATCAAGGTTTTGGATACAACTTTACTGAGAAGGAAGCAAGAGCCAAAAGTGAAAGGAAGGTCTCCAAAACCTTGGTGCAGTCCGACATGTCCAACAGCACTTTTGGTTCCAAAAACCATTTCTTAAAGTTTTGAGCTTGGATCTTCACCAAAGCATAGTCCTACCCTTTCCTAGGCTTCCTAAATCAGTAACTTTCAAGGTATGGTTTACTTATTTGGTTGAATCTTCATGTTCTTTGAAGTCAAAAAATGAAAGAAACCTCATCCATCTTCTTTGTTCTTCATGGCCGAAACTACAAGGATCTTTGGTGGTGGATTTGTCTCAACTCCTACTCATCCTAAGCTAAGCTACAAGTATTATCAAGGTGAGGATCCTCCTTGGTAACTTTTATGAATTTGGTTCATGGATGACTTTGATCTTCAAGAATGTTGTTGTTGGAAGTATGATGAACATACTTTGTTCTTGAGAAATCATGGAAAAACATGTTGTTCGAATTTTTGGGTAAAGGCCGAATTATTGGATGTATTTTTTATGAATGTTTTGTTAAAGAAAGTTGTTGGAAAGCATGTTATAAGTATAATTAACATGATTTTAAGTTGTTGGAAAAGTTTGAATTTATTTGGTGAAATTTTGATGAAGGCCGAATTGTTGATGATATTGTGCTGATGATTTTGTGAAGTTGAAATGTTGAAGAAAGTAGTTAATTCATGTTTTGGTGAAGAAGATGTGATTTAAGTGGTTAAAGTACAAGT
Source organism: Stellera chamaejasme (assembly GCA_024586325.1). Classification (NCBI taxonomy): domain Eukaryota; kingdom Viridiplantae; phylum Streptophyta; class Magnoliopsida; order Malvales; family Thymelaeaceae; genus Stellera; species Stellera chamaejasme. The sequence goes on along the minus strand of CM044985.1, from coordinate 15,817,967 downwards.
TTGGAAAGTTTAGGGGTAAAAATGAAAGATGGCCAAAAGTTTAAGGGTGTGGCCGAATTGTTTGTAATTTTGGAAAAAATTAATTATGTGGAAAATTTGATAAAATTGGGGATTTTGTAACTTTGTGTAACTTGAGGGCTAACTTGAAAGTTCTTAAAACGTTTAAGGACTAAAACTGTAATTATGAAGAAGCTAAAGGAAAGTTAGCCACTTTAAGTTATGGAATTAATTATGGACACTTTAAGTAAAAAGTTGTCAATTTCTGCAACTTTTTGATGTTTTGGGCAAGATTGCAAACTTCTAAATAGTTGGAGGACTTAAGTGGTAATTTTGGATAATTCCCAAAGTAAGGAACTTTAGTTAATTAACTAGAGTTATGCTGTGTTTAGGGGTGTCAAAAGCTGACCCGACCTGATTAACCCGCCCGAACCCAACCAGACCTGAGCTGACCAAAAAAGTCAACGACCCTAAACCTACTTGACCTGAACCTGAACCCGACCTGACCCGAAAATAGCTTGGCCCGAATGAACCTGTAACCTGAATGACCCGAACCCGAACCTGACCTGAAACCAGCTCAACCCGAAATGACCTGAAACCCGAATGATCCGAACCCGATTAACCCGTGACCCGAACCCGACCTGACCCGAATTTCAAACCCGGTTAACCCGATTCCGAACCTGACCTGACCTGACCCGAATCCCGAACCCGATAAACCCGAATCCGAATCCTAAGGAACTCGAATTAAACTTTCATCATAACAAAACATAATCATCTAATGCAATATAGAGTTACTATTTGTTGGAATTCTTGCGCACCAAGATGACCTGGGCCAGCTAAAAGTAGCTAAGCACAGCTCAACTCAGCTCAATCTGAGTGTTTGAGCTAGAGAGATGTGTATCTGCTCTTAGTGAGCTGATATGAGCTCAAGGAGCTCAATGAATGATTTAATATGTCTTGGACTAGCTCTATGTGAGCTTAGTACAAATGTGTCTAGGCACCTTTTGGTGAAGAGACGTGTCTCTTGGCGGAAAGGTGCGTAAATTGGTGAAAAGGTGTCGAAGAGGTACCCAAAGGGCCACGCACACCTTCGGCTATGGCCGAAGGGTGCCGAAAGGGCACCCTAAGGGGGCCTTGCACCCATTCGGCCATAGGCCTAAGGGTGTGAGTGCCCCTTCGCCCTAGGTGCCTCTAGGTAAGGGGATGCACCCCATGCCTTGCACCATTCGGCCAAAGGGACATGTCTCATGTCCCATGGCCGAATGGGCAAGGGCATGGGTCACCTCCCTTGCCTCTTCACCATCTTATTTGGATAATTAATTAATTAGTTAATTAATTTCCTATTAGACACAATTATTTATTTATTCCTTTTCTAATTAATTACTTAATTGAAAAGGCAAAAGGCATGAGACATGTGGTAAAAAAAATGAGTTAATATTTATCATAGTAAAAAAATGTGGTAAACATTTGATGTGATATTTTGATGTGATATTTATGAGAGAAATATTGATTCAAATTCTAAATTATTTGATATAATCGAAAGAATGTAGTACAAAAAAATTAAGATTTTTTTCTTTTGATACAAATTTGCTATATTTATGAGCGAAATATTGAGTAAAATTTTCAATGATTTGATATTCATGACGGTAAAGATGCGGTGCCAAAAAAATGCTATATTTATGAGATAAATACTGAATAACATTTTAAATGATATAATATTTGTGATATTTGTGAGAGAACAAATATAATGACATTTTAATGGAAAGAACGCAACTCTCTATTTGAGGCGATATTTTTTAGGTGAAATGAAGAATTTTTTATGAGTAAAAAATGAGGAATATTTCTCTTTGTTTGATTTTTATTGTGCTATTATTATTAGTATAATTGTATTCTCATAAGTTGGACCACATTTCGAAGCCGCAACAAAGTTTGTAAATGCGTTCTACCACCATCATTAGAAAAATAATATTGTTTCAAATTCAAAATTTGAATTATTAACTTCTATTTCAAGTGTTCACTACCCCCAAAACACAATTAACTTTCAAAAGCCTATAAATGTGTGTGTTGGCGGCTCTGTGGTTGCTGCCCATGATGTTGTGTGTGCAACACACACATTTTCAACATGTTTAAGCCATGATAAATCATTTTTTGTGCTCAAATTATGTGGGTATGATGCACTTGCAAATGTCAACTCTTTTTGTAGGTGCAAGGCGAGGTGAATTGGAGCTTAAAGCTGCGTCATTTGATGGCCCGGGTCTCACCTTGGATAGTGGTTTCTCCAACACTTTAACTTCATAAAACCATCATCACAACAACATCAACATTTCGGTTTCCACCCAAAACTTCACAAAATAATTTCCAACTTTTCCAACAACTTAAAAACATGTTAAACATACTTATAACATGCTTTCTACCAACTTTCTTCAACATTTCGGCCTAAACCCAAAAATAACAACAACAAGTTTTTTAATTAATCTTCAAGAACAAAGTATGTTCATCATACTTCCAACAACAACATTCTTGAAAATCAAACAACATCCATGAACCAAATCCATAAAAATTACCAAGGAGGAACTTCACCTTGATAATACTTGTAGCTTAGCTTAGGATAAGTAGGAGTTGAGACAAATCCACCACCAAAGATCCTTGAAGTTTTCGGCCAAAGAAGTACAAAGGAAATGGATGAGTTTTCTTCATGTTTTAATTTCAAGAACATGAAGATTCAACCAAAATAACTCAACCATACCTTTAATACTACTGATTTACGAGCCTAGGAAGTGGTAGGACTAAGCTTGTTGAAGATCCAAGCTCAATACTTTAAGAAATAGTTTTTGACACCAAAAGTGCTGCTGGATCCGTCGGATTGCACCAAGGTTTTGGGGACATTCCCTTCACCTTTGGCTCTTGCGTCCTTTAGAAAAGTTGTAGCCAAGACCTTGATGAAGAGTTTCTCCGAACACCTAAAGAGCAGATTCGGACGTCTACTAGGGAAAAAAGGCTGTGCAAGAGAGACAAAAATTTATGGCAGCAAAGAGAGAGAGGTGTTCTTCTTCCTTTGCTCAATAATGGAGATGAGTGATGAGTGAGAGATAAAGAAAAGAGTGAATGGTTAAGAAATGAGTGGTGAAGTTTGATTAAATGGAATGGGATGGGTAAAAGAGAAGGTATGGGCTTAAAGGAAGAAGACTTTGTGAAGAAAAGAAAAGAAAAGAAATTGATTTGTTTCCTAAAAGCCATAAAACAAAAATCTCCTCCCACTCACACTCTCACATGGGCCGGCCCAAAAAGAAAAGAGCCCAACATGTGATTTTCCAATTTTTTTCTTACTCGGTGACCGTTTTGCCCCCCGAAACCGATTTTTGGCAAAACGTCCCGGAACTCAATACATGTTATCCAACATATAAAACACTTGTAAATAACTCCAAATTAACTCTCAAACACAGATTTCCATTAGTAAATCACAAGCCGTTTGTGATCTGATAATTACAGAATTTAAACATACGGCCGAAATTCACAGAAAAATTACAGAACGTCGGGGGTGGGTGTAACAACGTAGGCAGCTATATGTCTCCGCATCCCTGGCCACCAGAAGTGAGATCAAAGGTCATGGTACATTTTCTCACCTCCGAGGTGGATACTTAAACTACTAGAGTGCGCCTCTCCCAGAAGTCGGTGTCAAATCGACAATTCGTCCGGTACATAGAGGCGACTCCTAAATTACAACAATCCCTACTTGTACTCGAAGAATGGTCGCAAGGCTCCTTTGTTCTCACCCGAGAGTTTTCAACCCTATGTCTCTGGTCTGTGCCTCTCGGATCTCGGTCAACCAATCAGACAGAATAGTCAAAGTGTTAACTTGAGCTTGCTCCCAGTGTTCCCACTGATGCCATAACAGCATCAGATTTATTCTCTCGGCCTTATTCCCAGAATCTCCACCATTGACAATACCCGTGTACTTCCTGCTCAAAGCATCTGCTACTGAGTTCCCCTTGTCGGCGGTGTACTCGATAGTACAGTCGTAATCCTTTATGTACTCGAGCCACCGTCGCTGTCTCATGTTCAGATCCTTCTGCATAAACAGATACTTCAAGCTCTTGTGGTCGGTGAAAATTTGGAAGCTGTTGCGAGTAGGTAGTGCCTCCACTGTTTGAGGGCATAGATGATCGCAACCAATTCCAGGTCATGCATCGGGTAGTTCTGCTCATGCGGTCGCATTTGCCTCGACCCATAAGCAATGACGTGCTGCCCTTGCATCAACACATAGCCGAGTCCCGTCCGTCCTCGACGCATCAGTGTAGATCACGTAAGGTAGTGTCGGGTCCGGTTGGCTCAGAATTGGTGCGTGTGTCAACAACCGCTTGAGTTCCCGAAAACTGTCCTCGTAAGCTGAGGACCAAACAAACGGCTGACCCTTCTTGTTAAGCAGAGTGAGCGACGATGCCAGTATGGAGAATCCTGGTACGAATCTATGGTGAGACCAAACGGCATTACTGTGTACTCGTAATGCCCATACCAAGTGCAAAAGGCTGTTTTGGGAATATCCTTTTCCCTGACGCGGAGTTGAAAGTAACATGACCGCAGGTCGATCTTCGAAAATACTTTAGGTCCCTTGAGCTGGTACCGTAGTGTTGAGGCCGAAATATTCCTCCTTATCTACAATCGGAAAGTACTTCGGTATGCACAGCTCCATACTCTGCTCCACTGTCTCCGGTGGATAGCCAATTGGTACGACTTCCTAGGAACATAGAATTTGTTGCTTGGTACAGTCGATCTTCACATCGTGCCGCGACAACCAATTCATTCCCATAATGATATCATACTTGGACGTATCCAAGATCAGCAACTGAGAGTCGATCTGATGGCACCCGATACTCAAAACGCATTCCTGAGCAACCTCATTCGAATACAAACACGTACTACCAGCAAGCATGCGTACTCATGACTACATTCACCATGCAGATAGACAATACTAGAGATGTTGCACATCTCTTAGAAATAGCGGAAATGGAGACGCCGGTATCAAATAATCCATTAACAGTACGTTATTTAAAAGGATGGTACGTGCTAACACTCTCTGTGTGATGTGCCGGCTTGCTCGATTTGGAAAACCCGCGTTGGCTGGGCAGTCCACTGAACTAGTGGTGGTGCAATCGGTGGTCTCTGTGGTGGAGCTCTCAACCCTCCCTGTGCTATGCCTCTGCCCTGAATAGCCCTGGTCTGACCCCGCTGCTGTCCCCTGACTGAAATCGAATTCCTTGTGTCTGAGTCTGCGGGCAATCCTTGATTCAATGATTTGACGCCCGCATCTCGTGCACCGGCCTGACGTATCAGTAGCAAGTCCGACCTCGTGGCGCCCGCCACACTATCGCAAACCGGCATCTCGTAGTGGGGCCTTGCCCTTGCCCCTGTCGAACCTATCTGACATATTCGGTCCCTGATGCTGTCCTTGGCCCTGCTGGCCTAATGACTTCCCGCCACTCCGGGGCTGGGAAGATGTAGCTACTGATCCGATCATCTCTATCTCGAACAGAAGGGCCATCTAAATGGCCTTATGATAGACAAAGTTACTGAACGCTATCAAGTGCTCTCTGATATGCGGGTGCAGGCCTCTGATGAACCTTCTCAGTGTCAGAGGGTGTACCAGTCAGTGCGGAGTGGTCACTGTCACTCTCCTGATCAGACAACAGATCCCCGTGAGCAAAGACACCATTTAGAACGGTGCGTATCTGACCCAATACCTCCATAAGGTTGACGCGCTCCTGGCGTCTAGCAGATCTAGGTCAGGGCTGAGGTGAAGGTCGTGGTGTGGGTTGTCGAGTCCGGTGAAGTGCCCTCCTCTCGGGGTTACTATTGAGAGAGGGATCCGAATTGTCGATACGAGTAGCGCGGTCACGCCTCGTATTTACCATCTGAAATTTCCCATCAAATTAGACAGAAAAGACAGTTAATCTCCATGTTAGCAAACATCAGTTTCCTAATGGCTCTGTAGTGTAGATGATATGCATATTAAACTTAAATAGAGAATTTCAGCAGCAATTCGTTTGCTTGCTTACTTTGAAAGGACTCAGATAATCCACATACTTCGTGGATCATTCTAGCGCGATATCCGTTTTAACCACTTTATTTGAGTTTCCAGGTTATTCTAGTTTATGGTGTCAACTAACCAACCCTAAACCTAACCTTAAGTTCTTGAATAAATTTAGAAAAAGTTTATCACTCTTTTAGTTAAATTACCCCAGAACTAGAAGCGGAGTTTAGGTCGGAAAGTCTAACCATTCCTAACTCTAACCTTAAGCTCTGATACCAAATTGTCACCCCACTGCCCTCAGAAGCTGCCAGAAGCGTCATTGTTGCATAAGCCGAAAGTATCGGCGGTGGGTGAATGCGGATTTTCTCTTAAAATGGGTTGTGGACCCGAAACCCATCCCTTAAAACGTTTTCCTTTAGGTTTTAAGGTTAACTCGTGTTTGTAGTTTTTAAGACATCTTACTAGTCCTAAACCTGCACCCGAAACACTTTAGTGGTTTTACAGAATATCGCGCGCGGAAAGCAGATAATAAGTGATACATGCAGGAGTTCCGCCCTCTTCGTAGGGTCGGAAATTTCCCACGAAAAAAATACAGACCAAAACATCAAAATGGTAAATGTAACTAATATGCATACTACGCCTACAGAGTCGAGCCATAAAGCGGACTATATCTTGCTAACTACCACTGCTGCTTCTGCTAAACATACACAGGAGAAATTAATGTCAGACTAAACGGATAACTTAAACCAACAGATCACATAAGGAATCTAACGAGAAATACCCCAAACTTAATAAAAAATATACCTCTCAGAAATACCCCAAACGTAATCAGAAATACTCCTCGTGTCGCTTGTCCACGATCCCCAAAATGTTTAATGTGTGGGGTGAGTTCTCGAAAGAACCCGTAAGGGAGCATGTACGATACCGGGAAAAGTTTTAAAAAACATTTTTCCCTGTATAAAAGGTTAGTATGCTATGAACTAGCAGATAATACAATCCTAAGTATAAACAGAATATGGTATGCAAATGTCATAATGCTCAGAATTCCCGTTGGACTAGTGGTACTTTCCCATACAGATGGTCCCCGACCACAGACAGCACCCTACGACGGCTTGTTAAGCTCACGCCGATTATCGGGATCAGAACGCATGGTACCAGCGAGGGGTCCGTCGTCGACCCCTGATAAACATGAAGTCCAAAAACCATAATGAAAAGTGGGTCCGCTATCGACCCCGATAAACATGAAATCCAGAAATAATAATAAAACCTGCAAAACCGCTATGTACCATGTGACTAGCCCCGGGAGTCACTGGGCCCCACCCTCAACCCGAGTACTAGCCCTTAACTAACCTAATACACATGAGTTGAACTGCAATGCGTATTGAGAAAGCTAAACACCTTACCTTGACAGATTCAGATATCTACTATGGCCCCCCCGATTCACACGAGCAATATCCCGAAATGCATTTAATTTTCCAGAATAAGAAACACAGAATAACTATAGTTAATTAACTAAAGTTTCTTACTTTCGGAATTTATCCAAAATTACCACTTAAGTCCTCCAACTTTTCAGAAATTTGCAATCTTGCCCAAAACTTTACAAAGTTTCAAAAAGTGACAACTTTATGCTTAGTAAAGGAGATGGGATCTAGCACCTCTTGATTACAAGATCAAGCAATATTAGATATTATGTTTGGATCCTCTTGCATAGATCACAAGGGAGATGGAAATGCAAGAAAAGAGAACACAAAAGCCAAATCTCACTAGGGAGAGTTTCGGCCGAATGCTTTGATTCAAAATTATGTTCTAGGTTACAAATGTGTTGGATGCTAGCTTAAATGGTGAGGGATGGTGTGAAAGAAAAGGCAAAAAGGCTCTTACACCTTTGCATGCATGCCAAAAGCATAAAGTGCTTTTGCATGCATGTCATCCTAAAAGCTTCCAAAAAGGCAAAAAGGTAAAGGCTAACCTAAAAAGTGTTAACATGTCCTTTTCCACATAAAGTAAATATTTGTCCTACCAAGTATCTTCATAAAAGGAGCATATCGGGTTCGCTTGGGACGGTTGACCAGATTGTGGAGTATGGAGGCTTCGCCTTGGGGCTTCCCCTGCACCTGGAAGTCTTGCACGGAGGCCTCGCCTGGAGGCTTCGCATGGACAGCTTCGCCTTGGGGCTTCGCATGCACCTGGAAGTCTCGCACGGGGGCCTCGCCTGGACGCTTCGCATGGATGGCGTCTCCTTGGGGCTTCGCCTGCGTCTGGAAGTCTCACCCAGGGGCCTCTCCGCCACTTCCTTCCTCAAGCGTACTTTTGTTCAAGACTCCAAGGGTACTCTTCCTCAAATAGGATGTTGGAATTCCCTAGCGCACCAAGAACTTTTGAGCTAATACTCTAGCTCAGAGGAGTTGGAAGTAACTTGACGTAGAAGAAATGATTAGAGCACAATTTATCAAAGTAGGAGTATTTTGGTAAATGGCACTAATGAGCTTAAAGGAGCTCGAATATGTAAAATGGAAATGATTGGAATTACTTTGTGTAATTCAGACCTCATTTATCAATCATAACCACTTCTAAAGCCACTTATCAAAGTAAAGGTATTTTGATAATTTTGGTGTAAGGTGTATGCACCTTGAACCATGGAATAACTCCATCTTTGCCAATTTATGAGGTTGGCAATGTAGTTGCCAATTTATGAGGTTGCCAATTTATGAGGTTGCCAATTTATGAGGTTGCCAATGTGGTTGCCACATTGATGAGGTAGGCAATGTGGTTAACACATTTAATAGAGAGAGCTTTTGGTAGCTCTCATCCTTCTATAAATAGATGGGAGGAAGTGCCTCATTCTCCATCCCTCATTCCATTATTTTCTTCTTCTCAATCTCTCTCAAAGTGCTGAATTCTTGAGGCAAGTTTTGGAGCATTAAGGGTGGAATTATTTATGCCATTCCACACAAGAACTTCAGGGTGCTTCAAATCTCATCCATCATCTTCCTTTCTCCTCTTGGTGCAAGGCAGCATTATCATCATCTCTGGAAGCCAAGGGCTGCCATTGGAGCAAGCTTGAAAGCATAAGGAATGAGCATACGTCGGATTGTAGCAAGGATTAAAATAATCCTTAAGCGGTTTTTTCCTTTGGTGCAAGGTATGTTTACGCCTCTTAGTATCATGTTTAGTTCTTCATCTTCGTACTCTATTGATGCTAGATTCATTGGTTTCATGGCATGATTTAATGAGATAATATCATGCTTGTAAAGAAGAAGCCATTAATATATGTTATGAGAAGTAGAGCATTACATGTGTATGAGAAAGATCCACAGGAGAGCATGTTTGAGGGACCTCTAAAATCATCATAGGATACCGAGATGGCGAAGTTGTAAGGTCCTTTCTCGAACTTCCTCTTGTTCATCTCCTTGCGCCATGAGTCTCATGAAAGCATTGAGACTCGCTTGGGCTTGTTTGAACCGGGACCTTGTCATAGGTCCCCCTATACCTTGGAGTGGATATGGAGACGCACGCACTTGAGGTTGGGCACCACCTTGAGCTTGGGGAGTCCTTGAAGTGATGTCCACATCATAGCATGATTGCTTGTGATGGGTTGTTCTTGTCAAAGGTTGTGATTGATGGGTGCTTGATAAGAGGGATCTTCCCTTTCGAGATTTCGTGCATCCTTCTACACGGATAATTCCGCACACATGGTTTGGACCAATAACCCCTGCATATCTCGCAGGAGGTTGCTTTGTAAGAACTGAAGCTAGGCCGCGTCGAGGATTGTTGTTTGTTGAAATGTCCCACTACACCAAATTTGAGGTAGAGGCGGCAGAACCACTCCATTTCCTCCGTTGGTGGGTGGTGGGGTGATGAAGGCCTTGATTAACTGGACTCTGTGTCTGCCATAAGAGCTTGGTTCTCGTCAGTGTTCGCAGTCTTCCAAGTACAAGCCATTGAAAAAGGTGGGGTGTTGGAGAATATAAATATTTGTGGTCATGGGTTCGTTTCTTGCATACGACACCAAATTGATAGTCTTTTGCCAATTGGAGCTCAAAGAGTGTTAGGAGCCTGCCCACGACCTGCAGGGAAGGACAGAAAGAGGATTCAGGTGTAGTGGAGAGCAAGGAGGGTGTCTGTGTAGAGCACACCTTTTTCAAGGTATGCACCACCCTATATACCCTATATATAAGGTGGTGTCAAAGCCCATTATGAAGTGCTTAATTGGGGGTATTGAGCCGTTAATGCAGCTTGGTTTGCCGAAATAAGCTCACAGTGTTGAGTGCATTTGACCTCTAAATCCCTGCACGATCCTCGATAGTGGGGTCGTATTTAGGTCGTTCAAGGCTGTTATTGATGTGAACACGCCAAGGCCGACCGTTGAGTTTCTAGGCCGTCCTTCTGATGATCATGATCTGAATCTGGTTTGCTTGTCTTTGACATGGATTTGAGAAATGAAAGAGCCTTCCGAACTGCTGACACCTCCTAGGCTCGTGGTTAGGCAACATTAGCCGTAATGCTAACACCTCCTAATCTTGTGGCTAGGCAACATCAACAATAATGCTCAGAAGGATGGTGGTGGAAGGAAGTGGAAGAAGATGGCCCGGTCACCTCCGGGCTTTATTGAGCCGGCAACAATTGGGTTAATAAACCATAGAGGGAACCATGGAATGGAATGGAAAAAAGGGATAATGTGGGAGAGAAATTTCTCCCCACTTGAGACTTGAAAGGAAATCACATCTTTATTAATCAAAGTCTGAAAATTACAATGAAAATTAGCCTCTATATAGAGGCTTACAAAAATAGTGCAAGAAAACTAAAATAGAATCAGTACACCTAATAACAACTACCTAGCCTTACCATATTAGAAAAGAACATGCTAGGAATATTCTAAAAGTCTCCAAAAAAATCTAGATATTTTCCCTTGAGGGGAAAATCCCGTGTTGGGCATTTCTAGGTCGGGCGCCCAAACAAGGTGTTGGGTTGTCAAGGCGCGCCCGATTCTCGGAAATAACTTGAGCCTGGAACTCCGATTAAGCTGACTCAAAAGCCATTTTTCTGCTCTTGAAAGGAGCTTTTAAATGAAATCCATTGCTTCAACTTCTGGTTATATCACACACATTAGTTATGGCTATGAGGGTTATACCCCTATGTATATCATGTGTGAATTCTAGATTTTGTTTCTACGAGCCAACTTTACTAGGGTGTTTCAAACTTAAAAAATATTCAATCCGTAGTTCACTAAAAATGAATCTAATTCACTAGTGAATTAGATTTCTAATTCATCTTAAGCAAGGTTTGAGGAATCCATGAAAAATTATAAGAATTGGTGGTGAATTTAACATTTCTTTTTCCCTGTAAATCTGTGTTGCCGAAGAAGCTACTAACTTTGAACCCAAACTTTAACTACTTCTCATAGCTAAACGCTACTTGTGAGGATGCACCTGTATTACGTGCTTCAATTTAGGCATGGATTCTGATTGCTTGTTGATATAGAGCATGGACCGATCGCGATAGCAAAGAAAGAAAAAATTACGGAGTTACAGGATCGGTCATCAATTGGTGGTAGCAGCGAAGCTTGAGCTATGCCAACTCTCGCCAATCGGTGACCAAGAAAGAGGAGTCCGGAAGGAGGAAGCTCACAGGCGAGCGGTGATCAACAAAGCAGCCAACGGTGCAAGATCATTAATCGGGAGGGCCTCCGATTGACAGATTGGAAGCCGCCTCATCAAGTCGTGACACAGCCTTGGTGACGGCGGCAAGAATGCAGCGAGACAGAGACCGCGAGTCGAAGAGGGGCGGGGAGGGATGCGAGATGGCGGATTGTTGAAGAGGAAAGAGATGACGAGGGTGAGGAGAAATTTACGGTGACTTACTGAAATTCACACATCTCAAAATCAGCTCAGATTCTAATTAGATGAGATGAATTAGCGACTAATTCACTAGTGATTAATATGAGATGAATTATCCACTAAATCACTTAAAAAGTTATAAGTTCGAAACCCCCTATTATCCCTATCTGTCAACACATTTTTTGTTTTCAATTACTTCATTTCTGCACCTCGCGCAAAGGTTGCTTCTGTTGCCCACGCTCGAATGATGGATTGATGGTGAAAGAATAAGCTTTTTATTCCAGAGCATCGCCAGTTTCCTCACCAGCAGCAGCGTCGTTGCTTCAACCTACCGAAGCCACTATCGTAGCCTGCCCACCCTTGCCGCACGTTGTCAGAATGCACGCGGCCCAAATCTCAGACTAGTGTGACTAATGCATGTGAGGGCACTTGAATGATGGAAATTTTCTAGTCGGGTCACTCTTTACGAACTCCTCATTCACTCTTCGCTCTTCTAAAATACCTTAAAAAATTCTTGTTTTATTGTCAGGATTTAGGAAGAATGCTCATCTAGCATGAGAGAGTGGGGAGATCTTCTCGGAAGTCCCATAGGCACCTCTCGCCCAATAAGAAATAATGAGGCTAGTCCCTCAATGAGGTCTTGAATAAAATAAATGGCTTGGAACTCAACTTCCTGCTATATAAGAGATACTGCTTTCCAACCACTGAGCTTCCCCGGAACATAAAGGCATCATTGGATGGTGATTCCCATCTAATCTAATTTGTTATTGTAGCTTATAGCAACAACCATTTCATACTGGGAAAAAACTATTTTCTCAACAATTTCTCTGTTATTTGATCCAGTAGCATTTTTCTCCAACTTTCGGATTTTTCTCCCTGGAATACCAGGTCAAAGGTCCAGTACAGTAGGTAAGCAAGCTGGTATCGGTAATAGCAATAGCAAGATAGAAAGCAAATAAGCTAAGTAAAATCCTCTTGTCACAACTGCAAGCAATTCAACACACTCCATTACTCATCCCTAGCTACACACCAAAACAAACTCATCATCAAGTATCAAAGAGGTGGGTGGTGGAAGGGGTGAATAAGGGGGGAGACGGGTGGTTTAGAGGTAGGTTGACGGGTAAAAGTGTGATGATGTCAAAGTTTTTATGCAAAAATTAAAAATAATCTAACAAAAAATTGAAGTTAACCATCCAAGTCCAAAGGTAATTGTAAAATTCAGAGGGATGATAGTGAATTTCATCAATTTTGAATAAACTTCATTTTAAAACTGAATCAATCCAACAATATCAGATACCAGTATATGACCAAGAACCGTCTGTCCAAAAGCTCTGGCTTGATAAATGGAAGCCAAACATAAAGTTGTAAGTTACATTGATTCGAAATACTATCCAAGTAATTTACCCTGACATGTGATAACGCTAGCAGTCTGATAATTTCATCAATTTCAAAATTGAACCCATAAGTGCAATATGCAGAACAGCTAGCGTCCTCGAACAAACAAATCCCAAACTCCGATTCTGTAGAACTTTCAAGTTCGAATTCCCCTTAGACCAAATCTCTTAAACAAACTCCTAAATCGAAATGAGATTGACATTAACCAAAAGGAAAGAATTGCTATAAATATATATCCAATGAGACTTCTCTCTCCAGTTCGACATGTCAATAAATACAAAACATGCTTTTCATGCTGGCTGGAGGATCACCGGAGACAACCAAGGCAGTGCAATTGAAAGCCAGATGGGAATGGCTTCACTCCCTTACCATTAACCCAAAGCCAGACTTGGAAAACATAACTCAACGAGACCTATATGCTCATTTTACAAAGGAAATGGCTTAAGCCGTCAAGCCCCGACTTAGCCAGCTGCAAACTTACTTGCATACCGGCTTTTATGAGCTGTGGAGAAAAGAACTATTTTGTACAAATGATGATGTAGCCCTATCACATGAAGTAGCTGAGAGCCTTCTTCCTTCTCGAACCACCCTCGCCATAGAGTTCATTCCACTGAACAAGCTCCGTCATGTTTGCAGACTCTGAGGATACACTTGCACATACCTGGCAAGAAGAAAATCTGTTGAGATAAGACAAATTTTACACGTAATCAAAGGGTATGGTAATATCAGTACTCACCCGTTCATGAGCATATTTGAAGTCTTCCATGTTCAAAGGACGTATGTCAGCACTCCCACTTAGTGCAGGAGCTGGTTTGCCCTCCGCAAGAGCATTAGCACTCTCCTTTGCCAAGGAAACATTTGATTAACATCAGAGCCATTATCCGAACGTTTAAAACCCCAAATCTCCACGTGAAGATTATAAATTGGAAGTAGAATGGACATAGTACGTCAACTAAACTGAATACCAGGATTGTCACTGATTTACATCCAAAATTCCATAAACAAGCGCACCACCAAAACTATTAATTCTATACTGAGCTTCAAGCCCAAGTCCTCTGTGCTGTGTTGTCTATGCAGATCTACTTTACAACTCTACATGCAGGTGCAATCTTTAGGTGGCCTCACATTTCTCCCATCCATTTACAGTCATCATGCCAATGTAAAGTTAAGCAGGTAAGTCTGTCAATGACACAAATTAACACCATTGGAGCGCTGTGTTGCGATCCTCTGGTTGTTAATACTATTTGGTAACATAATTAAGTTGAGGGAGCCAGTACATCCCCAACTAAAACTAGACTGGTGTAGAATCCAAATTCAAGCTCATGCCACTGTTCTTTTCATTGAGTTCAAGCAGACCGAATCATATCAAGTTTTCAAATTAAACCCAAGCAATCAAGCTCAACCAATTGAAGCTACAGTTTTGTGAGGTGTCTTATCATTTCAGATTCAGACAGTAACATCAATCACAAAAACTTAATTTAAGAAATACTGTCCTGGACAGCTAGCGAAGTTGTATTGGACACCAAATCACCTTACTGGCCACCAGCTTTTGAGGCCCCCTCCCCGAGTATAAAATACTCCGACGCTGAAACCCTTGTAAGGGTTTCAATTTACAAGTAAGATACATTATCCAGTTTACTTTCAGCATTTAATCTAATGATTGTTTTCCTTTAGCAATCTGACATGTCTACTTTCCTTCCAAGTACTAGTCCATGACCTTTTCTTGACAGCACCTTGAAATTTCGTTTTTCTTGACAATGTAACCAGTATGCATGCATGTGTGTGCATGTACACACACAGAGAGAGCAGAAACGAGTAGTAATCCAAATGAATAGTCATGTCTCATGAAGGAAAATCTAATTAATACGTTGCTTCTCATCCTCACAGAGAAAATACAGGAATTGAGCTTTAACAGAAACGAAAACTTAAAATCTGGTAGAGTGAAGATTGCAAGGGGACTCTTGCAAACCCTTGGCAGTGAAGAAAACTGACCCACGGTATCCTGGTGAAAAGGATCCTTAACAGCTTTCTTGCCAATGACCATGCATAGTTATTGAAGAATTCATTTCATAGGCTTATCATGTTTCCAACTAGAGGGTAAATCACAATGCTTGAAAAATGAACACACATACCAGATGCTCGATTGTAGTAAAACTAAATGATGTGAAAAGGCTGGAGATCACCATCCAGACAAATAGAACTTCTAAAACAGGTGTGAATTATTACCAGCCATTTACGCATCAGTTAAAGCTAGCCGAATTACAAACAAACATTCCAGAAGCATAAAAGGACTCATGCATGCGTTAGAAAACCTACCTTTTTCTCTTTTTCCAAAATCTCCTTGATTGGACGGTGTGCAGCAGTCACACAAAGATTCTGCAAAAGAAGAATGCACACATGAGCATCCACACCATGGAACATGGGGAAATGAGATTTTATCAAACCCTGGGAACAGGCTACCTTGAGGTCGCTCCCAGAATATCCATCTGTCATACTTGCAATAGAATCAAAATCAACATCAGGAGCCAACTCCTCTTTTGCGAGTATAACGTTTAGTATCTTAGCTCTATTTGGAGCATCTGGAAGATTTACCATTAATCTGTCGAAAAAAAAATATTATATGACCAGTTATTATTCAAACAATAACAAAGAGTCCCAGTTCTGTTAGTACTGCAGAACTATCTTTAATAAAAATAAAATAAAAAATCTCTGACCTTTGCTGCAACTTCCTTTTTATTTAGATAAAAAAAATGCCACGAAGCCCAAACAAGTGGAATGACATGCTGATTCCTGTATCAAAATACACAGCACCTACCTTCTTGGCAACCTTCTAATGACAGCCTCATCAAGGTCATATGGCCTATTTGTCGCTGCAAGCACCAGGACTCTCTCAGTGTCCTTTGTTCGTAGTCCATCCCAGTTCACCATGAACTCATTTTTCATCTTACGCATTGCCTCATGCTCCCCTGGATTTTCCCTACGGCCCAACATGCTATCGACCTAGAAACACAACCCTATATAAATAACAGAATGTCTAATAGAAAATGAGTATTCAAACGAGAATATAGTAATTGTACCTCATCAACAAATACAACACTAGGGGCAATTTTACTCGCTAGCGAAAACACAGCTTTAACATACTTTTCTCCTTCACCAAACCACTGCAGCATACGAATCCCAAATTATAAAACAAGAAATCGCAGTAATACAATACGGAACAAAACTGTAAACCAAGTGACCCAGTTGGACCTTAGATGTAATGCTTGACATTGATATGTTGATAAAGTTTGCTCCAGCTTCAGTTGCAACAGCTTTTGCCAGCATAGTTTTGCCAGTTCCAGGAGGTCCAAATAAAAGAATTCCCTTGCAAGGCTAGTACCGAAAGAAAATAAGTTTTCAAAGAGTGAAAAGGGTAAGGCTCTCACAAAGACACTATCTTCAATGAAAAGGTCTAGAAAAGCCAAAACATGTCTTCAATCACAAAACAAGGGTAAAATTTCATTTACATCCAAGTAAATATCCTGAACAAATTGCACTGATGTTTCAAAGTTCAGATTCATGTTAGGAATTGTAAGAATGCAGCACAACCATCACAACTCAAGAGAGAATAATAAAGCTCAGTGCTCCCATGACAAGAATGGAAAGCACTGCTGGTTTGCTTCTCATACCACTGGTTAATCTTGTACCAATTCGGAAGTGTAAATAAATTTCATTTCGTTTCAGTTTAATCTATTATTTTATTTCATGTAATTTCGGAGTATAAATTAAGAGCTTTTATATACAAATGACAACTTTGTGTGTATAAATATATAAACATATTTTTTTATTAAAAAAAATCTACTAAAGAAAATCAAAAGCCAAACATTGCACCACTTATGAGATGGAGACAGAATAATAGATTAAACCTATAAGCTGTTTTACTGATAACTATGCTTTCTGGTATCGGTACTTTCTCAGACAGCATACAAAAGTAACGTTTTTAATATAAACAGATTACTGCTATTAGGTAACATTTAGCAGGCAAACATTTAGCAGGTTACTGACAGGATAATATGAGAAGCTTAGGCCAAACGAATGCAACATGCATGAATCAGACGACATGAATTGGTGAAGGGAGATTTAAAAAATGATAACAATTCAGTATGTATCACGTGAAACAAGCAAAACAAAGAAGCACGACGTGCACTCAGACACACACTTGATCACCTTGGTTAGTTGTCCTTTGCAAAAAAGTTCTGGCCTTTGTAAAGGAAGCATAACCAATTCCTTCAATGTATCCTTGACATTCTCAAGAGCACCAATATCATCAAATGTGACTCCAATGTCACTAGGAGGAATCACATCTGCTAATAGCCTCTTTTCAAACTCATTTTCGGTCACAACATCCTGTGTACATTAACAAGGACAATGACGTTAACCACACATACACACACACAGATATATATATATATATATATATATATATATATATATATATATATATATATATATATATCCCACTATTGGACATATAAGCACAGTAGCTGTTCCATAGTTCCTTGTTAAACTATAGCTCTATATTACAATAATACCTTTAGGGACTTCTTCAAGCTCTTAGATTCATTCTGGATAGCATGCAATATTCCAATCCCATGCTGGATGCTAGCAGAAAGAGTAGTATTAAGACTGCCAGTACCATCCAGAAACAACAACACAAGAATGGGGGAAGACACTATAAAACTCATCTTTACCTACCTCTCAATAGACAAGAGAAGCCTCGCATCAGCATCAGATTCAGGATTTTGCATTAAATGATGACTCAAAGCCCATCCAACCACTTTCTCTGCACCTATAGCAGATGACAGGAGAAGTGTTCACAAAACGGGTAAGTTGTTCACAAACCTTAATATGACAAAAATATGAAAGGTTGACTTACTTTCATTATTAAGTGTTTGGTCTTTGATGCATAAGCTCTCAAGACCATCACATTCCATACCACTCTTACTCAGGACCTGCATTTGGAGATGAAAAATTGCTAGTTATTTATCCAACTAACCCCAGCCATTTACTGGTTCAAATAAGGGTCTTGACAACCCATATTTGCAAGTATGCAACTCAATAACTTCTCCCAGAACATAAGCGGATCCATGTTTCATCACTTTTTTCTGGATCAATAACATTAACAACCTTTTCTGGACTCTATGTTTCCTTCCGGAGTATAAGGAGAGCATTTAATGCTACACTTTAATAGTAAACGAAAGTGAAGCAGTCTACATAACCAAACCATTTCCTTGATGGAGAAGAAGACATGACATGCTCTAGTAATCAATGTAGGCAGAAGTCACATCTAACTATGTTAGCCAACTATCTTCAGTGCATTAAGCAGTCAAACCAAGTAAAAAGGCTTTTAAAGGTGCTCGCCCAGACTGCCTAGGATCTCAGGCGAAGAATGATCAGGCAGGAATGACTCCTATGGCTGCAGTGACAGGCTTGAGTCACATGAACGCACGATTGGCAAAGAGGCAGGCCGGAGACCAGGTGTGATGCATTGCGTGATCAAAATTCATAATTGTTTTCTACCCTACAAGGAATAAAGGCCTCTATAACTGCCACCATGTATCGGTGTGTATGGCCGGCTGCAATCATGACCCAGAAAGATCGGTTTTCATCCCTCTGTGCCAACTAGGTCATCATGGAGGTGGTCATCTGCCATCCTATTGACAGCTCCTGACCTATGGTGCCATACCAGAAGGTAGACACCCCATTACATTGGGGACTCTTTCTTGAAAATCATGTGTTGGATTACAAGATCTACTCTAAAGGGTTTGAGAATATTCATGTGATGAGCCCTCGACCTTTAAGTCTCCACTTGGACCCCAGAATATGCTGAAAAAACCCTGAACAGTCCAAACTTTATATATTCATTTGTTTGGGCTGATAATAAATTAAAAGTTGCTCCTGCTACTCAACCAAGAGCCTTGAGCATGTTAACTTTTCCATCAGGTCTAAGTTTCAAACAAAAACCACGTTTCTCAATTCTTGTTTCATACTGCACTTTGCTTTACTCGGGCAAGTGCCATTTTGTGCCTCTGACCTCAGGCAATTGGAAGGGGCAACAGCCTCAGATGCCCCTTTCAACTGACAACCTTGCCAAATACAGATACATTACACCATGAAAACTATTCTCTGCACATTGCAGACAGAATTAACTATTTAAATAATTGAGATACCACTATATGTATCCCCATTTTCGATGCCAAATCATTCTTTAAGAAATTCGGTCGTTTTGTATGTTCAACTTTATACCAGTCCATCTAAGAAACAAAATTAACCTCCAGTCCACCCCCTTTTTCGGGACAAAACAGTAATGAATGAAACCAATTGCTTTCTACAAAATGAATGAGTACATGAAAATAAAAAATAAAAAAAAGAGCAGTATCATATCAAAACCTTAAAGATCGAAACTAAATAAAGCAAAGAATTTGTAGATAAATCACAAAAACAACTATACTAACACTGCGAAGAAGATTTAAATTGCCCTTCATCTTCAGAGTTTCAGAATCTCGATCTAATTGATGTTTCCAAGAGGCAAGAAGGTTTTCATCCTGCAATAAGGATTTTGCTCTCAGCACATTGCAGGAACAGTGACCCCAAAAAAAATGTTAAGAGTAGATATTAAATTCAAAAGAGAAAAGTGTGCATACCTGGGGCATATGAATTGTTACTTTATTTGGAAAAAGCTTTGTCAAATGCTTTGTTGCCTTTGGAACTTCCTTGCCTCTGTCATGCAGCCTCCCAAAACTATCCTGTAAACACAAAATGGCTTTTGGAATCAAAACTTCAGTTTCAATGTCCATAAATTTCATCCCACGTTAATTGATACGTATGTTTTTCAGCATTTAATCTATGATTTTTTTCCTCCAACACTTTCGCACATATTATCAAATAGTAATTTATTTGCAAATGTAAAATGAATGTGTCTAGTTTCTTAATACATTATTTCAAGGTTTACTTAACATTTTGAGTCACAAGTTTGAAAGTTAATCATGCATGTGGAACAGTGGGAATACAAGTCTTTACCAATAATGAACAATACCAAAATTCAGATGTGAATGGATGTTATCTTTAATGATGGTGGATAACTGAAGTCAAGGTAGACAGTAGAGCTAAAATAGTACCCCATCCGTCCACAAAAAGGTAGACTATTTGACTTTTGAACGTGTGTTTGTTTTGACTCATGCTAGGTACCAATGCAAGCTCACAGCTCCGCAGCGGGCTTATTACGGATTGTAATATACCCTTCTATTTTACTCATTTCGTTCAAAAAAGAATGCTCCGTTTGACTTTCTATATTGTGTTTGATTAAAATTATTGTTAAATAGAATTGTTTATAAATTTAAAAATAATATCGCTTGCAAATTGCAAACGGTTATTTATCATTTGCATTAAAACAGTCACTTTCGACATCAAACAGTTGAAGAAAAAATCATAGATAAAATGTTTAGAAAAACTGAGCTTTTCTTTTTGGAGGGGGGTAGAAAAATTGATAAAAAAGAATACCATAAACAGATTAAATTAGACATTTTGAGTTTTACTTAGGCCCTTAGATTGTTATAGAGGCTCTTATATTGTTTAATTTAACACTTGTTGACAAATATACAAGTAATTAAAAATTACTTGCATTTTACGATGGGGAACAATTTAAAATGTAAAAAGTAAATAATTAAAATTCTGAAATGGAAACAATAATTGTTTTTCAATGACGGTGGAAAAACGTGTGTCCATACATTGTTGCGGATTCTCAATATGTTAAATTGATGAAAAATCATAACACAGAAAATGATGCATAATGAAATAAGCCGTTGAAATCATAGATGCCCCATATATCGGATCACACATATTATTTTCCATCCAAAATTAACAATATACACATAAGAAAAGAGTATAATTGGTCAATTAATTGACTATGGAGGAAGTAACATTTAGTAACATAAAATAAAAGGAAAACGAAATAAAAAATAAAAATGAAAAAGGTATAAAAATGAGGGGGGACGCCAAAATCAGCACTGTTCAATGAACAGTACCTCTGCAATTACAGAAATTTACATATAGTATAATTATTACAAAACAAAATTCAAAAACAATAAAACATACTCCCTCCGTCCCACAAAGGTTGTAGGTTTTGTCTGGGCACATATATTAAGGAAAGTGGGAGAATAATAGTGTGTTGACAAAATTACCCTCATGAAAAAGAAAGAAGGAGAAAATTTTGTGGACCCCAATTTTAAGTTTAATGGGAGGAAAGAGAAAAACTTGTGGGTCCATGGTGTGAGATAAGAGGATAAAATGGTAAAAATGGTGATAGAAAGTTTCTGTTTTAGGAAAGTTGACAACCTTTGTGGGACGGAGGGAGTATATTTGAAAACTAGAAGCATTGAATTATAATTTGGATATAAGCTTATGACTTGTATGTCAAAATGTTTAAAATAATCATAGATTAAATGTTCGAAGCAAAATGGTCCATTTTTTGGGGGATGGAGGTAGTACAAAAAATTTCTTCATTTGAGGTGTTAAAATATACTGTATACTCTTGCAGCGTAAAGAAATAAATTAAAAAATCATGAAGTTGTGAAGGTAATTCAAAGCACCATCCAAAGAATCTCACTGCAACTAAGAAAAGTGCCAATTTTTGGAAGACGGCATGCAGAGGATAGAGAATGCATGTAAAGTGCAATTCAAATATCTTAGATGAAGTAGAGCCTGTCTAACAGACTAAATAATGGCAGGAATTATCCAAAGACTCAATAATTTCTTTAAGATAAAAGAAATCTGAATCTCTTTTCTTTAGTTATTGACGAGAGGTAAATGTACATACGGACTGTTAATGGCTCCTTAGTACTTTTTTTGTTTATTTGATTAAGATATCTGTAATCCGACTCACCACCTATTGTCCCATGGTGCCTAGTGCCTCATAAAAGCCAAAAGAGCTAAACTTTGGGCATCAAACAATCCCACTGTATAGTTCTTCTTTTAGCTGGATCATTTCCAAATGGAGACAACATGGAAAGAAGAATGAAAAGAATATGGTCGTCAATGAAGTTCATGCTGTGATGGACACAAGGGGCGTGTTCTTTTATCACTATCATGATATTGATAAGTGGAAATATGTAAGGAAAATGTTGAGATGAAAAAATGGAGTGTTTAAATTTGAAAATGTCAGAAATTAGTATCAGCAAAAAACAGAGACGAGCACTAGAAGTGAGATGATGGATGCACTAAGGCCAATCAGATATATCATAAAAGAAAGATACTTTTCAGAGACAATAACGCCGCCATGAACAATTTTCCCTTGCTAACAAGTAAATTAACAACAATAAGAAAACCCATAACACCATACCAAGAGGGTTCGATGTTATTTGTAAGATGAACAATACTAAAATTTTGATTATGACAAGATTGGAACCAACTAAACGCCCTTCTTGAGATGAAAATTATACTTTAAAGATGGAGAAAACAAGCAATTTTTAAAATTATGACACCAAATGAAATTAAACATGCAACAAGGGCAAGGGTCTCCCCTTTTTTACTCAAACATCAAATAGACGTTTTTCTACAAGTTTGATCTTTACCGGGAATGCCAAGTCAAGAAGCGCAGTCTGACTACTCCCAAATTTTGTAAAAAGTAAACCACCAGGATGTGACTGCAAAGCCAAAAATATCAAATCAGAGCCTAAGCTGTATAATCGCATCATTTTGCATAGATAATAGTCTCTGGAGTGCTATAATAGACTTTCATATCGTCCAAATTCACACAGCAAATATTCGTTTTTGTTGTTGAGTTTCATTTTAGTTATTTTATTTCTGCTGTTTTTATTTACTTGTACAGTATTTATTTGTGACTAATCTGTAAATATGTGAATAGTTTAAGCCTGTAATTCTAGGCGAATAGATAGAGTCCCAACTCTGGGATTAGACTTCTAATTCTTTCTGAACACTACAGCAGGATATTTTCTGTACTTAAACACTGTTAAGCGTGAGATTAATTCAAGGAAGTTCAATTTCTCTCATTGTATCAGAACCCTAGACTCTGAAAAACCTCTGTCAACCTTTTTCTCTCCAGGCCTTCATCACCAGCTGCCCAGACACCAAAACCTAGCCTGGCCTTCATCGCCAACCCTCCCTAATCTCCCTAACCTAATCTGCAATGTCTTCACAAATTGAAAATACTCCCGAGTCATTCTCTCACATACTCCCAAGGAGGATTTCAAGGAAAGAGAGGAGAGTCCAAGGATAGCTTGTG
This sequence comes from Stellera chamaejasme, assembly GCA_024586325.1. Lineage (NCBI taxonomy): Eukaryota > Viridiplantae > Streptophyta > Magnoliopsida > Malvales > Thymelaeaceae > Stellera > Stellera chamaejasme. Next base: position 15,794,431 of record CM044985.1, on the reverse strand, counting down.
GTGCACGTATTGTAAGAAACCCAGACATACGAAGGAGCATTGCTAGAAGGTTAACGGAAAACCTCACAGCAAAGAGTGGAGTAGAAAAGGGAGGTCAGCAGGGTCACAATCCAACAATGTGGCTGCAGAAACTGTGAAGCATGTGGCTGAAACTAGAAACCAGTAAAAGGAGGAAGCTGCAAAAGTGCTACTGAGCAAGGAAGAGGCAGAGAAACTTAAAAGGATCTTGAATTCCCTCACAACCAAAGATTCCTCCTCTTCCCTTGCCCTCTCAAGTTTCAATCCTCCCTTGGATACTGTATTCACGTGCCACAGACCGTATGACAACCTTATCCTCACTTTATTTCATACCACCCCAGTCCTAGCAACAAAAAATTACAGTTGCTGATGGTCCATACATCAGTGTTGCAGGATATGGGGATGTCAAAAGAAAACCCTAAAATCCTCCTAAAAAATGTTCTACATCTGCCCATGGTATATCTACCAGTCTTGTGTCCATTTATAAACTCACCCTTCAATTAAATATCACAATGCTTTTTCCCTTACTTGCTGTGTATTTCAGGACTACATTTCAGGGAGGAAGATTGAACTGCTAAAGAAAGGAATGGTTTTACTCCATAGAAGTAGCAAGTACTGAATCTTCCAACACTTTGCATGTCAAGAGTGAGAATTTAACTAATCTGCTAACAAAAATAGACTCCATCCCAAATTGTTTTGAGCATTTGACTGAGCAGGAAGATTAAGGAGTATTGAAGACTTGAGGGTAATAAAGTAAAACTGCCATATAAGACAAAAGTAATTTTTTTTGGGTGGAGAAGGGAAGTTGAGGGTTAAACGGTACAAGTGGTGTGAAAAGGTTTCCTTAAAAGAAAAATCAAATCTTTTTCCAAAAAATCAAAAAGGAATACGATTGAATTTTTTGGGATGGAGGAAGTAATATGAATGCACCACTTTTAGTTAGGCCATCCAGCTTTTTCAAATTTAAGACATATGTTTCCTGTTCTTTTGAAATATATGAATAGTGAAGTTTTCCATTATGATATTTGTGAATTAGCAAACATAAAAGATATATGGGGATGCTTTAAAGTTCCCAATATAACCAGGTCAAAATAGTTTTCCACTTTTATTGATGATTGCACAAGAATCACCAGGGTAATTTTTCTTAAAAATAAATCGAATTTTGATTAAAAATAAATCGAATACGAACACTATCCTTCCGAATTTTCACATGATTGAAACTCAGTTTTGGAGTAAAAATCAAAACTAAGGACAGACAATGCCACTGACTAGTTTAATCACGTTATTCAGGTTTTTCCAAAAAGAGGGTATTGTCCATGAATCATCTTGCATTTATACTCCCAACGAAATGAGATAGGAAATGAAAAATGAACATTTGTTACAAACTACTTGAGCCCTTCTTTTCCAGATTTGTTGCAAACTACTCGAGCCCTTCTTTTCCAGAACACTGTTCCAAAACAATATTAAGGGAGGCTGTTCTTACTGCGTAAGCTAAATTAGCCACAGACCAATGAGCCTAAATAAAAAAAAAATACCTTCTCCTTGCGATTGTCTGTATGAGTGTGTGAAGCGATCACAATTAGGTTATCAGGAAGCTTCTCAACTTTGCTCTTGAAAGTGGTGTAAGAGTCTGAATTTCCAGCAACAGTCTTTTCAGCATCTTTCATGAACAAAATAAAAGGAGAACTTCTGCTCTCAACAAATACAACCTGCTGAAAGAATAACACATTTAAGGCTAGAAGATTACAAATTAAGGAAAAGAACTTTTATTGGTTGGATACAATAGAATTTACCTCAAACAATATATTAATAAGTAACTTGTCAAGATCTTCACCAGCAGAGCTATCCAGACGAAGATCAGAAACTAAACCAAAAAAGGTCAATTAAAAAGCAAGATAAAAAAAAGGCCAGATCCAATGAAAACCATGACGGATGAGCAGAAGAATTACCATTGCAGAAATACCCATAACCTGCTTCACAAAGACCTCCAAGGTCAACACCATCAGGGACAGGCTTATCGAACTTAACCCCAATTTTTGACAATGGATTATCCTCAAAAAGTAATACAACTTTTCCACGAACACCATAAGCTGGGCCTCTGCAGATATAATAGGATGGTATCCGTTAGATCATGAAGACAGCATTTAGTATCATGCAAATCAGTAAAGGCATCTCATAAATCTAAGATACTATTCTGGAATATTATACAACTGCCTCAGGGCATAAAAAGGCAGTTCTAAGATAATTACGAATTACTTGTGAGACCAGTAAAGTAAAAAGAGGGTGGGAAAGAAAGGCAAAAAAACCCCTTAAAAAGGGTCCTAATTCGAGGGTCATAGAGTAAAGAGATTTTACAGTCTTTTGTATTTACGGATAAGAACAAGAAAGGGTGAGAAATAACGCCTTCGTAAACCCTTTCTTCAAACTTCTGAACGAACTTTCAGTGGAAAAATAGAAACCGACCTTTGTAACCCTTTTTTCCCCAAATTTCTGAATAAATCCCTTGAGTTCACATAAAAGGCAGGGGGAGGCCATTTGGTAAACTGCCTCCTTTTTCTACCACTTCTCTCACATGCAAACAACGAAAAGAGAAAAAAATTACAACTCCTCCAGAGTTCTTACAGTTTTCTTCACTAATATCTAGCTTAAAATGCTAAAAATGCAAACCTAATTACAACCAAAAGAATTTGATAATCTCCTCCATACCTCGACGAAGATGCTGCTGGATATAAGCCAGAAACTGAACCAATAAATTTTACTCTGTCGCCTGAATGACCACACCAAAAAAAAGATAAATGATCAGAAAGATAGGAAAACAAAACCTAGTTAAGTCAAAATAAAAAACATTGACAAATGCTCGAACAAAAAATATCTTGAAGTAGAATACCTATCTTAAACATTTGAGTCTTTGAAGCCCCTGAAGTGGAAGGCATGTTGTCTGCCTCTAGCTTTGGTTGAGAATCTAAGCCACAAGGAGTCGCCAATGGGCTAGATACATCTGCTTCTATAGCAGACGGACTCAAACACTTAGAAGAGTCAGTGGGTTGAGAAGTTTGCTTGGTGCACGAGCATGCTTTCTCAGCATTCGTACCATCCTTCAATAGTTCAGCTTCCTTTGAAGCCAAACCCTACATCACATTCATATGAAATGAATGTACTAATCAGTAAACCCTTTTTCCCTATATACAAAGCAATACTTACAGGGCCATGATATGAATAAGCGGTCCAGAGAGCAGCATCTTACTCCCAAAAATGTATGACTGTCAAATATGAGCAATTTGGCACCAAAATGCTTTGCGAGTGCTTTTACCAACATCTCCTGATATATTTCAGACCCTAAACATGCAATTATGAAAAACAAAAATAGGCTTGAAACAAGAAATTACAGGAAGTAAACTACTCCCTCCATACTTCAAAGATTGCACCATTTGTTTTAGTTGTTTTACAGTATTTAATGTATGATTTTTTTCATGCATGCTCAGATATCTAAAGTTATATTTTTTGTGTATCATAATTTGCGGTATACATTTTCTAAATATATTTTTTTGGATTTTTTTTGGACTTTTTATCTTTGTAAATATTTGAGTCAAACATTGAACTTTGAAACATAAAAGTCAAATGGTGCAATTATTTGAGTACGAAGGAGTAGATGGATACCAACATCATTTGACCATTCATGATATGCACCTGCCGGGCCAGACAGCAAAATCCGTGGATTCACAGTTGTTAAATCTGAGGTATATTTTGCATGGTCTTTGTGCTTGACGTGTATAAATGAAGCCGCAATCAGCACATTCTTTGTATTCTCACTGGAGGAAGAAATGAAAATTTAGTAATCAGTATACAATCAAATTTCAGAAGAGAAACAGAAAATCAAATTCTAGAAAAAAGCAGCACAGTAGATTTATTACCTCATGTGTGTGCAAACAAGAAAGCACACATGCATCATGATTCAGAACCAAGAAGCAGCCAACAGAGATTTGGTCATATTATCCCTTCATATGAGGATTAGTTTATAGATAGCCACAATATGGGAGATCATGCAATACCGCTCTTGTAAAAATTAGTTTTCTCATAACTCCACTGAAAAAATTGAAGAGCTTAAGAGATGGGGGATGGACCAACACATCAGGTTGTATTTAACAAATTTGTTTATAGAATAATTTAAAGGTGTGACTAATTCACAAGACCCCTGCCCTTTATATAGTAAGGGAACTTACAATACTAGAAGAGATAGAAAACCTAATACTAATACTAACTTAGATAGGAATCCTAGTACTAACAAGAGTACTAATACTAAAGGGAGACAGAATTCTAACTGAGATGGGATAAGTAATAATCTCTAATACTCCCCCCTCAAGCTGAAGAATGCTATGATCTAAGCTTGTTACATAACCAGGAGTACTCTAGGAAATAAATCAGCCAGTTGATCTTCTGATTTGACGGAGCTAGAGTTTGACATATTCCAGGAAATAAACCAGTAAGTTGATCTTCTGATTTGACGGAGCTAGAGTTTGACATACTCCAGGAAATAAACCAGTAAGTTGATCTTCTGATTTGACGGAGACTCCAAGAAATAAACAACCTAGATGATCTTCGGCTTTGATGAAGCTCGAGTTTGACATACTCCAAGTTGATAGAGAGTGATAGATGATTGAGAAAACGATCTCATCGCAGTGAGAGATTATTACAGTCCGGGCTTGACATACCTGACCTTGGACAATGGTCCGGGCTTGACATACCTGACATTGGACAATGGTCCGGGCTTGACATACCCTGACATTGGACAATGGTCCAGGCTAGACATACCTGACCTTGGATGATGGTCTTGGCTTGACATACCCTGACTTGAAGTGATCATAGTTGATGCTATGAAATCCCTAGAGTTTGACATACTCCAGGCTTGCTGACAATGCAAGATTGACTACTGGAGACGAAGACATCACTGTTGATGTTGTAGAGTTTGACGTTCTCAAGACATGTTGATGACGATGCAGTAGACTGAGGTGACGAAGAAGAATGAGAAGAACGGACTACTCGGAAGACAAGAAACTCAGGTTTGGTCAAAATTGACACAAACTAGTACCAGAAAAACTGATCAGAAGACTGGGGCAAGCTAAACCATCAACTGGCGATCACCGGTGGACAGCGGCATGTGGTGGCGCGTGTGGAGGCTTCTGGCGACGAACATGGTGGGGTTCTGGTCAGCGCAGCCTCCTGGTTACTTCTGTAAGGTTGGTTTCAAGATTTGAGTAGCAGAAAAGACAAGGTTCTGGTTAGGGCAGAGTTTTGGGCAATAAGGAAACGGCAAGAATGGATCAAAGCAGCTCTAATACCATGTCAAATTTGTTTATAGAATGATTTCAGGGTGTGACTAATTCACAAGACCCTGCCCTTTATAGAGTAAGGGAACTTACAATAATAGAAGAGATGGAAAACCTAATACTAATATTAACTTAGATAGGAATCCTAGTACTAACAGGAGTACTAATACTAACGGGAGAAATATTTCTAAGATAGGACAAGTAATAATAATCTTCTAACAGTATCGAATCAGCTAGTCAAGAAATGTTCTACTGCAACTAGAGTAACCTAACACTTCTTGGACAAAGGTCAAAAAAGAATTGTATACCCTAGCATCACAAATGTCCATATTAGAATAGTTTACACACTCAGACATAGTGTTTTCATTACCAATGTGTACATGGCAGATGATCAAGGAGCAAATAGCATGCCTAGAAAATGAAACAATATCATGTGATGAATTCTAAATCCACAAACCAGACTTGCAAGCACAGAACATAAAAAACAACAGCCTGACCAAGCAACAAACTATAGGTGCTTGTAGAGGAGGTAAAAGAAGCAAGTCAATAGAGAGGACAGCAGTGAGGAATGAAGACTACCCCCCAACTACACGTAATGGAAATTTTTGAAATAACATATTATGTGGGGTGCAAAATAGTTTTAGTTTTTGAAAAGTAGAGGAAAAATTTATGAAACGTAGAAAGAAAAACTGGAGGGAAAATTCAATTTTAAAACTTTTAAAAGTTGTTTCTATACATCAACACAAACCACTAAAAACAAAACCCAGATAGCATAGCATGTTTTCACAATACCTTAAATAATATGGGAAGTTCTCAAATGAAACATCTAAGCTTTGTCCATCAAGAATTCCTGCCTCAACGTCATCCTTAAAAGCTGCACAGCGATATGAGGTATTTGAAGTTGATGCTGAACGTGAATCCCTTGTCCAGTCATTTTTTTCATCCAACACCTGTTTACACATACTTTTGCTCAAATTCAGATTATAACTATTTGACGGACCAAACATCCTCAAGAAAGGCCTTATAAAATCATTCACCCCAGAAAGCTTTACATTGCCTGCCTCGGTGCTGGATTCCTGGTTGCCACCAACTTCAGCAGCCTTGTCAGTCACAATTTTTTCAGAAGAATTGCCTTCCAGACCATCGTAATCAACTTCATTACCATCATGAATAGAATGAATAGGCATCTCTGAAACATGGTGGATCTTGCTACTTGCCTGAGCGGGAGATTTCCAACGAGTTAAATCTGGCCTACGGCCAGAAAGAGATGCCAGTATAGAAGCGCCGGCCATTGCAGATGGATCTCCAGACCTCCTCTCAAGCAGAAACTTACCTAAACTAGTCGGGATATCAGGACCCTTGACAGCGACATCATCTGCAAGCTGTTGAAATATCTGTTGAAATATCTGTATTTCAACAGGTTAAGACAATAAACCATATATGGAAGAGAATATGATACTGCCGCCTAAAAAATCTGAAGCCCAACAAAAGGATACATATGCATGGTTCCCATGCAACCCAAAAACAACTTCATCACCAGAATTCAGTGACCAACTCGAATTTTTCTTCACAACTGTTCCATTTACTTGCACTGACCCTTTGCTTCCAATGCTTTCTAGTGTAGCCACTGAATTTCCTTTGCTCTGATAATGTTGAGAAAGAATAAGTGAGTATAATGCATACACGCATTTAGAAAATTCATCCACAAAAAAAAAACCAGAAATTAATGACACAGAATATGAGCATGTCCAATGTACCAAGTAGAATTGATGTAATACACTCAAAAAAAAAACAAAACTAAATAGTAAGTATTAGTAAATATTGTGATACCTGTGCCTGCTTGATCTTACAAAGAACTCCACTGATAGGATGGTCTTTCAAGGGGTAATTGCATTGTCTGCTTGAGCCAATGGAGAAACTTGAGGCACAAATGCTTATGTTTGGATTCTGCATTCCATCAAAGCTTCTTAGTTATAACACCAAAAAGATTTCAACTTCACATGAAACTGTATCGACGGATGGCATGTTGAATAACTTAAATTTACTCAAACAGGTAGTGGTCAGAGAAGAAGCTTTAAGGAGATCCAAGATGACTCACCAGAGAAGATTGTGACAAAAGCTTGCACCAGGGCGTTGAAGCTTCAAAACTGGAACTTTGTTTCTGGTAAATACTTAGGGAAGAGAATGAATTCCTTCCCTTGTCCACAACAGCTGGCGTTGACCCTTAAGAAGCACAACAAATCCAACAGTGAATTCGATAGAAAAAAGACATCTCCCAAAGATAGAATTGATCCTTACAGTCATTTGAACTCAAATTGCACTAAAACTCGAAGAGAGGAACCCAAATGCAATGCGAATTCAGTGAAATGACACTCAAATTGAGAACATGAAAAAAGTAGGCAGCTAAAAGACGACTAACCATCGGCAACCGGAGCAGCAACAGCGACAGCGGAAGAATCGTCGCCCTTGCCAGTGCTCACACCGTCCCCGGCGATCGGAAGCTCGCCTGTCCCACAATCTCCGAGATCCACAGACGGCGGCGTGCACAAGTCCTTCGGATTCTCCACCGCTGGAGCCTGTTTCCCCGCATTATCAGCCTTCACAACCCACACCAACAAGGCGCAATTTTTGTCAGACTTTCAGACCCTCTTTGTCAAAAGACATCGAGAAAAACAAATGAAAAGCTTTCGGATTCGCGTATCTTATACCTTATGGCGTTTGGGAGAAGGCGGCTTATCTTCGGAAGAAGAAGATCTCTTGCTATTGTTACCAGAGAGAGATCCACTGCGTCTCGTTGAAACCATGACTCTGGTTTTTGGTGTTTTGTTCGCCTTTCTCTTCGTCTTCTCTGTCTCTCTCCTCCTATTTTTTCTTGTCTCTCTTCATCACTGATTTATAGAGAAGAAAATTCGACGGGTTTATGAACGTTGAAACGATATTAAGTGATAATGATCTTTGTAGTATGGTCCACATATTTTACTACGATTAATGTCTAAAATACTCACTCAACTATTTTTAAATGTGCAATTTTATCAGTGTTCTTTTGAACAGCTTATATTTTCCACTCAACATAGATAATCAGTACAATTTTACTCCTCTTCCATTAATTTGAACATCTCTCTATTAAATAAATTACATTTTACTCATACTTTCATCTTGTATATTTAACATTCCAAATTTTACTTATTAATAAAAACATTACTAACTGTTAGCGGTCAACTTGCCCCCTCACTAATTCTAGCATCAACCTTCACCAGCTAGTTGTACTCGGTAGCCTTCCTCCCTCAATTCACCACCATCACTCCCTTCCAAATATTTGGTATAACTACTTTACTGTAATAAAATATGCATGAAGCACAAGTATTGAAAGCAAAATATAGAAAAACTACCCTCGATTTATTAAATTTTTAAAGGTGTTCTTGGAGGAAACTGTTGATGCGGAAGTGGAAGACAAGGCAGGTGTTGTACAGAGTGACGGCGGAGGTGATGGAGTAAGTTGGCTGCCGAGTACATGTGGTTGTTGATGTCGATGGAAAAATTAGTGGGGGGTAAGTTCGCCGCCAACAATTACTGGTATTTTTATTAATAAGTAAAAATTTTGGTGTTAAATGTACAAAAGCAAAGTATTTGGCGTAAAATGTAATAATTTAACTAATAAATGGTAACGAAGTAGTAGTAAAATTGCACTAACTAGCTTAAATACCCACCTATGGCACGGATAATAGAATAACTGATGGCCGCCAAGTCCAATCAACCACATACCAAAGCCTGGGAAGGCCTAATAAGACTTAACAAAAGGCCAAGTTAGTAGCCCAGAATATGGTGCGACCACTTATGGTACGACCTCCCTGCGGCCTACCTCTAGCCTCCGTCAGAGCGATCTCAGGCACCGGAGTGAGTTGGACCCAGCCCTAGTTCAGGCAGTTTGACTCTTTCTCAGGGAGGAACAGAGAGGACCTCATCGATCACAGCGTTCATGGAGGACACCGATCGCGACAACAGACATCGAGTGTAGAGGTTGTTCATCAGAGAGCCCGGGAGGGATCCTCTCTGGACCATCGGACATACCAAAGGTTCAAGTCTCCAAGGCAGTATAGGAGAAGACTTGAACAGTCCCCACGGCCCATACCTAAGCCAGCGGAATCTTCTCGATACATAATCTTTCAAACTGTGCGGCTAATTTCTTTGCAACCTTGGTGTATTTATTGAGACTTGGTTCTTTGACCTCGTACTCTCCGTTCATCTGTTGAACCAGAAGGTTCGAGTCAATGCATGTCTTTAGGGATCGAATGTCTGCCTTCTTTGCTAACTCCAATCCGGCGATTAAGGCTTCATATTCGGCCGCGTTATTTGTCACTAGAAAAGTAAACTTGATGGATCGGGTGGCTCTCATACCCACAGGTCCTTCAAGAACTAATCCTGCTCCTTGTCTATCTAATCCCGAAGCACTGTTAACGTAAAGAGTCCATACGGGGTTGTTGTCGACTTCCGTCCGTTCGTCTTCGGATCATTGTGGTGATTCGGCAATGAAACTAGTCATTGTCTGTGCCTTGATCGCTCTTCTTGGTTCGTACTTTACTTCATATTCGTGATGGCAGTGGGTTGGGTGATAACCGCTAACCGCGGGTATTCGTGACTTTTTAACGGTTATATCCGTGGTTAATATCCGCGGTTATCCACTAGTAGGTTACGGTTATGGATATGGTGTAACCGCAACCGCAGATACCCGTTACAATGTATCCAGCCCCTTTTTAATGAAATATACCCCAACCCATTAACATTATTCATTATACCCAAATAACACTCATTTTCTATTACAATGTTATCTACTCCAAGCCCACTAATATACCCTTTACCAAATTTAAAAAAACAAACTCACACACACACCACACTACCCATTTGCACATTTGCACATTTATTTGATCATGTGTCCCTATTTGCACATGATATTGAATAAGGTTTTACATTTTAATGCAAAGTGGATAGTGGTTTTTAGGCGGGTAACGGATATTCGTGGGTGACAAATATCCGCGAATACCAAGAGACAGGTGTTAGTTACTAACCGGTGTAGCGGATACCTACTTACCGCGGATAGTAAAATATCCGTGGTTGGTGGTTACGGTTACAGGGTATCCGCTGATTAACCGCTCCGCTGCCATCCTTACCCGAAATGGTCCACCCGCTTCAGGATGTCTTTGATAGGGACGTTATTCCGGACTACTATGGAGAACCCGAGGAAATATGGCTTTAAACTTCGGGCTGAGAGGACCAGGGTGTAAACTACTTTCTGAATCGTTGGGTAGTTAAGTTCGGCACAATGTAACGACTTGCTCAAGTAGTAGACCGGCCACTGCTTTCCTTGGTCGTCTTTTTGAACGAGGACGGAAGTTACAGCTTTCTCTCCTACTGCTAGGTATACAATTAATGGTCTATCATCGGTTGGTTGCTGAAGGTAGCAATTTCCAAAATGTAAGTCTTTATTTCCTCCCAAGCCTTCTGACAATTGGGGTTCCATTCGAATTTCACTCGTTCGGCTGCATTTTCTTCCTTCGATTTTTTCTCCCCCTTCTTCGCACCAATCCTCCCCAGTTCCGCACCTTCCTTAATCAGGAGCTTGAAGAATGGGCGGCACTTGTCCCTGTTATTCTCCCGAGCAGCCTTTGCACGTCTTTGACTGAAGAAGGTGTCTTTGAGTTTAATAAAACTTTGATATTTGCCAGATTTGTGTCAATGCCACGTTCGGATACCATGAATCCAAGGAATTTACCTGCCGTTACTCCAAAAACACACTTGTCCGGGTTCAATCGAAGTCCGCACTTTCGAATCTGACTGAACACTTCTTCGATATCCCTGATAAGATCTGTTTCCTCTCTACTTTTGATGATGATGTTAACGTATACTTCGAGAATTTTCCCTATCTGTTCGGAGAATACTTTATCCATCAGCCTTTGGTAAGTTGTTCCGGCGTTCTTGAGCCCGAAGGGCATCCTGATGTAACAACGTATGCCAGAGTCACTTATGAAAGATGTCTTTTCTTCATCTACAGGATTCATCCGGATTTGGTGGTATCCACTATAGGCATCGAGAAAGCAGAGTCTTACATGCCCGACCGTAGAATTTACGAGCCTATCAACCGAGGGTGTGGGGTACGAATCCTTCGGACAAGCGCTATTTACATTTGTGAAATCTATGCACATGCGTAGTTTGTCAGTCTTCCTGGGTCACCACTACAGAATTACTCAACCATTCAGGATAGGATACTTCTCTTATAACTCTTGCATCGAGAAGCTTTGAGATTTGTTCTTTGATAAAGGCTCTTTTGAATGGTGCGTTGTTTCTTTTCTTGTTTCTTATGGGTCTTGCGTTCGGGTCGACGTGCAGAATGTGTTGAATTACTTTCGGGTCAATCCAAGGCATGTCACTAGGAGAGTAGGCGAATAGATCTTTATTCATTTAAAGGAGATTTACAAGTTTTGCCTTACTGCTTTCGGGCATGTGTTCGACAATCCTGGTGGTTCGGCCTTCCTCCAAAATGACTTCTTCTGTCTTGGTTGCTTCCTCCTCATCCCCCTTCGAGTAGCCCGGCCTCGGGCCCTTCTGAGCCAATGTCATGACATCATTTGCCTCCCTCTAGCGCACGTAAATCGAGGCATCCCCTTCGTCAATTTCAAAAGTGACCGTGAGGTACTTCACGTCACTTCTCATGTGGATTACCCCTTGTGTTTCTCTCCCGATGATCGCGTTATAGGCCGAAGGGACGTCGATGACCTACCATTTGACCATTAGTGTCGTAAAGATTGCCCTTCGGGCCCAGCTCCCATGAACATCATTGGGAGCTCAATACACCCGAGTACTGGTAGCTCGTCTGGGCATACTCCATAAGTCATGGTCCTGACCGGGTTCGGTCTGCTTGCCTTCAACTTCAGTCCTTCGTAAGCTTTGGCAAACAGCACATCAGTGTTCGAACCGTCGTCACAAAGGATCCTTCTGACATCGATAGTTCCAATCCGGAGGGTGATGATGAGTGGGTCATAATGCGAGAATTGTACTTCAGTTCCGTCCGCACGTTCGACTTTTGCGGCTAGATTTCTGAAGCTTAGAGAAGCTATTTCTCTTGCCTTCCTTTTCCTTGAATTTGACCCCAAGGTGGTGGTAATGGTATTCAGCACTCCGGTAGCTTGAGGAGGGGACCTCCTTCCTCTGTTCTTTTTGTCCGGACTAGCAGTGTCCCCTTCGAGCTTCCCTTTTCCTCGGGAAGTTCCCTCATCCGATGGCATCTTCAAGTACTCTCTCAGGGAACCCTTCTTGATAAGGTATTCGATGTAACTCTTCAATTAGTAGCATTGTTCGGTGTCATGCCCAGTGTCCCTGTGAAATTGGCAGTACTTAGAAGAATTACGCTTTGCTTCTTCTGGCATGGCCCTTGGCCAACTGATGCTCCAACTTCCTTGTTTCTGTAGTGCCGCGAGGATGTTGGTCTGGGTGGTGTTGAGTGGCATGAAACTTGTGTTTCTTTTGAAGGGTTTTTCTGGCCTCCCCAGCTACCCGGGTGTCTGATGACTGCGGGTTTCAGAATCTCTCTCTTCTACTCCTGATTGTCTTTGTAGTCCTGCTTCCCATCACTTTGGGATAGCAGTTCTTGTGCGGTCATGTGCTCTTGGTGACTGTATACATCTCCTCGACGTTGGTGATGTTTCTCCGGGATAAATCATACGCCAATCTGGAGTTCGGGAGGAGTGCCTTGGTGAAGGCCATGATCCGGATGTTGTCAGTTAGGTCTGATGCATGGACTGCTTCTTTGTTAAATCTCTCCAAAAATTCTCGAATGCTTTCATTCGATCTTTGCTTAATGTTGAACATTTGGATGACCCTCTTGGTTAACCTTTTGCTACCGATGAAGTGTGTTGTGAACTTAACGGCCACATCCCCGAATGATGTAATGGAGTCTAGGAGAAGGAAGTTGTACCATGCTGAAGCCGGACCTCCCAGCGCTACCTCGAAGCACTTGTAGAGAGCCGCTTCATTTGCTCCTTTAAGCTCCATTGCCCATTTGTATTTACGGATGAACGCGTCTAGATCTCCCATGTCATTGTAAACTTCAAGAGGGTGAGGAAAGTTGAACATCCGGGACATTTGGCTTTGCCGGATTCGTCGGGTGAACAGTCGATCTTTCGACGTTACTTCGTATTTGATTTATGGTCTGGTTGAATTTCTTTCAACTTGTTCCAGACAATGTAACATTTGCTGGATAACATCGTCCCGCGGGTCTCCGGTCCGGCCTTGGAGACCCCTCTCTTTGGAATACCCTTGGCGACCTGGATCTTTGTCTGCTCTGACGATCCGAAGAGAGATCCCGCCGTACTTCTCGTCGTTCAATCTCTAGACCTTGTGATCCTCGCCGGGAACGATAGGAGTCTCGTGTCCTGTAAAAACGTTCAAGGTGCCGGTGTTGGTTGTTCCGTTCTTCCCTACGCACGATTCGTACTGCCCGGATAAGATCAAGATCCAGGCGTTGAGAACTACTCCGATGTAGGCTGGAGGTTAGCCGCAAAGAGGTCATCCCATGATTAGTATCCTCAGAGGATATCTCATAGCTAGGATCGGTTGTGAGGCCGTCAGTTGACTCTCCCCCTTCAGGCCTAGAGAGGCGAGAACGTCAGTGGCCCCCATGCTCCATTGGTGGGGCCTAATCTTGGGGGCCATGGTTGTTCCCACAGACGGCGTCATTTGGTGGCGGATCCGTGTGGACGGCCGCCACAATTTTTCTATGTTGACGTGTTTTGACGTTACTGGACGGCATGGGGATTTGTGCAACGTACGTTTTACTCAGATTTCGAGAGTGGAGATAAAGGGGTCCTCTGCTTTTTGTCTTTTGAATGATAGTTGCTCAGAAGATCCATTAATTCCCTCCATAAATGCTTATATAGTCCATTATTATAGTGGCAATATTGTAATATTCCAATATAGTGTCAGAGGACACGTGTCCTTAGTAGGTTCGGGTATGAATGGTTCGGTAATGTCCTCAACATGTTCGAGCCAATTATGTCTGGTAATGCCATTGTCTTGTACGAGTTTAAATTTTTAATGGAGCCTTTATTTTGGGCTACTGATTGGGCCTTTTGCTAAGCCTTTTTGGGCTTTTTAAGTAGATTGGGCATAGCGGTCATCACACGTCTCGGTTCATTTGGGCAAACACTGTAAAATGTTGTGGGATACAAATTTCCAAATTGCAAACATGAACATGAGTTAACTTAAATCTCATTGGCATTATTTGTTTGTTTGCTACCGTTATGTACCCAAAAGTCTTTTCTGAGTATTTGTAAGGAATTAATAATCCTTCTTTAATTAGATTTCTATCTGCCCCTGAATCAATCAGTACGACAGTTGTGATTTCAAATTGTTTCTCTACCCTAAGGTAATTAAACTTGTGTAACTTTCGTTATGAATGTATTCAACCTCATTTATTTGAAATAGTTTATTCTGAGGGGGTAGTTCAATAACTGCTTCTTCTTCTTCAAACATTATCCCCTTATCTTTTTTCTTTTGTTTTTCAAATTTATTTAAGTCTTCAACGACATTTTCATCTTCTTGGGAATAATTTTCCATTACTTGTAATTCTAAAATCTCAATTCTTCTTTTGAGATCTTTCACTTCATTTTTGACTTGATGAAGCTCATCTTTTAATTCTTTGACTATAGGTTCCTTATAACTTATCTGTGCTTGACCAACTCTATTTAATATTTCATTAAAGGTATAAACCTGGGGTTTATTTATTTCTTTCAAATCTATCTTCTTCCTTTGCCACTTTGGGACATCTTGTTCTTGACTGTTTATTTTTTCTAGATATTTTAAAAGAATTTCTTTTCTAGTATCTGGATCTTCTATATTTCTTACTATTTCCAGAATTCTTTCATCCTCTTCTGTTATAGCATTTATTTGGATTATATTTAATTCTAATTTTCCAAAAGCCTTCTGGATATCATATGAATCACATTGGCATTTAGAATTATAGTTGTTATCTGATTCTTGGTTGTTCACTACTTGAGTCTATTTTATTAAGCTCGTTTGAGCTTTCTGACCTTTCTGAATTCTCTTCGAAATCTTCTCATGAATCACTATTCAACATTATTTGCATAAGACTTTGTTTTAAACCTTCTTCAATTTCTAGAGAGTTTATTCCTGAATCACTACTTGAGTCATATTTTTCCACAATTCCAACAAACTCGTTGTTTAGACTCATTTCTTCTGAGGTATTCAGGTTTAGTTTTTCTGAATTTTTTTTCTGTAAACCTATTATATTTTCGGGTCTTTCTTCCATTCTTTCGAATCTTCTTTCCTTATTTCTTTTATAAGGTATATATTTTATATGTTTCTTATTTAGATTATTATCAAGACTGTATCCATATTGGGTACATAAACTTCACATTTCCTTTCTTCCTTCAAGTCTACCTTTTTTTACTTGTTTTCTTCATTGTAACTCATGGCACATTTTTAGACCTACTTCTCTTATTTCTGAAAAGATTTGGCCATGGGTATAATATTCTAAATTCAAGGTCCTTTGGTTCTTTTCTCTCATATGATCAATAACTAATTGACCAAAATGTTTAGGTAATCCTTGGATAAATTTTTATTTCCAAATTACGGATTTACAGTCCTCTCTTTCATAGACTCTTGAAAGAAAAACATCTTTATACCGTTCTAGGTCTGATAGGGTTTTACATTTTATATTGAGCTGGAGTTCTCCATTTAATTTTTGTTTAGATTCTCCTATTCCTATAAAATATACGTAAATTGTTAATATTAATGTATTAACAACATCATATTCTGATGATACTAAGGTTTCATTACCTTGTACCATTGTTATTTCTTTTTTAGAATTTCTTATTTCATATTTTGCTTGTTATGTCATACACTTATCCCACCAATTTCTTAATTGTCCTGAAAATCCAGAAATTATCATTTCTGCTACTTGTCCATCTGATGTGTTTGTAGTCATGCTTTTAACCGCTATCCGATACATTATCATATGGTGAATGATCTGGGATATTTGATATTCTGAAAGACCATCGATATTTCATTCTCTTATTTCATCTCCCCTATAGGCGACAAATGAATCGGGCGGCCAATAATTATTTTGCCCAATATCAACCGGAGATGGTTTACTCATGTATGGATGTGAGACATTCCATACCCTCGAAGGACCTCCTCTTTCCATTTTAATTTTATTAATTTGAGGGGTCTCTAAAGAGAATTGGTCTTGTTTTCTTGAGGTTTCTTCTTTAATAACATTAATTTGGGGACTTTTCTGCTTACTATCCCTGATAGTAATTTTTCCTACTTGTTTTGCTAATTCTTTTACTCGTTCAGAAACCTCATCATTTCTTCTTCCTAATCTGAAAGTTGGAATTTTAGAAGGAAGATGAATAGGAGGCTTAGAAGTAGTAAACTTTTGTTCTGCCTTTTTACTATTTTCAATTTTACACATTTGCTTTCCTAATGATTGTAGGTAAAGATTTGTGTAATTATTATGTTCAATCAAAGATTGAAGATCTTTTGTCTCTGCTTGCTTAGAACTAGTTTCTTTACTAGTAGTTTTAAAAGGTGAAGCAGTTATTTGTTCTCCTAAGACAATTGTCTTAGATGGAGGGTGTGGAGTAGTTACTTCTTTTATTTATTCTCTTTCATTAACTTTATACGTACTCAATGTTTCTTCCAAGACAGCTAGAGTTATTTCTTTATTTAAAACTAAGGTTGGGACAAACCACTCAAAAAAATTTAGATTGGTTCTGGTTTGTCTAATCCTTTTATACCACAGTTTTTGTATTTTTCCTCTCTCGTTTTGGGTACCATTTTCTTTTTATTTCATTTTCTTCTGATCCGAAATCATTTCTTAGACCATTATAGTCTATTTTAAATGGTTCTCTCAGCATATTTATCTCAAAATCCAAGAAACTAATTCTATCATCTTCAACTGATTTGGATGATTTTCCCTCTTCAATTTTAATGGAATCCATTTTATAAACTGGGTGGGAAACATGTTCTACCGATTGTCTTACCACACCAATAGTTTTTTCATATTCTGTTTCTGGCACATGTGAACATGATGCCATTGTTGGAACTCTATGAGGTTTTTCTGAGAAGTTAATCATTCTAGTATTCTGTCTTTTTCAAATTTTATCACAACTTCTCCGTTTTCAAATTCTATTATCCTTTCTACTTATGTTGTTCTTAAAGGTTTAACTGGTTTTTCATTATACATTACCCATCTTTCAGGTAAACGGATTTCACTCCATTTTATGGGTTTTGAAAGAACAACATTAGTTTTCTCAGCATTTGCCTTTATTAAAAAGGTTTCACCGTTTGTATCACATTTTAGAGCTTTTGGCTCCATCTGAATTGTCATCACCTTGTAATAAATTCTATACACAAGGACTAAATTCTGAGATCCTTCTAACATATCAAATCCTAAAGTGAGGATATTTGCAGTTAAGACTTTCATGATATGTAGATCTTTTAAGGACATTGTAAAATTAGGATGACAGTTGAAATATATGGGTCTATCACAAAGACTAGATTCTACTATTCCTAAAAGGGAATCGGTAAACTTGTTATGCCGTTGATCTCTTAAGGCAATAACCACAGAGGTGTTTAACCCATTTCTAGTTAATGGTTTTAAAGTAATTTGAACTAATCCAACATGCAGATAATTATAATAATTCTCCAGATGATCCTTTATCATGTATTTGGATAGTAGTTTAAATTTATGATCCTCATCCATTATTGGAACAGTTCTTTCTACCATTTTAATGCATATGAAGTTCTGAGTTCGAAAGTTCCTTTCTGGTAAACTTCGGACTTGTTAATTCTTGGAATGTTCCAATTCCCTAAATTATTTTCTATATCTCGGATAATTATTCCTTGGGCATTTTTTACTTTCCTTTTTACTTTAATTTCTTCATCTTTAAACCTCTTAGAAGTAGACTTTGTCAAGCTTTTAAATATTCCAGCCATTAGGAAACAGAATTAATTCTAAGGTTTTAGCAGTTATATGTCAACAGATCTTTTACACCTTCTTACAGCCTTATCCACAGGTCTTACTGAGGAAATGCGACTTAAATGATAATCAACAAAACCTTTAGAAGTAATTTTGAAACCTTATACGCTTGAAAACTTAGAAAAGCTAAAAAAAATTCTTCTTTTGGGTTAAAAATTATTTTTTAAAGGTTTGGGGTATAAGTGACAGAAGCTTGAAAGTTTGAGGAAAAGGGATGCTCCCAACAGATCTCTCACACCCTTATTAAATCTCAAAATGGTCAACCCTTACAAACTGCAATGCTAATTACAAATCCAACAGGGATTTCCATAATCACCATCACAAAAAATAACACACGCATTTATGATGCAATCCCAACAATCAAGGCCTTCTTCAACGGGCACTGACACTACCCTATATATTAGGTGGTGCCTTCCTCGAAGAAGGTACTTACTACACACCCATCCTCTTTGCTCTTCTCTACGCCTGAGGGGTTTCTGTGTCTCCTATTTGCAGGTTACGAGGACCATCTCTCTCTCTCTCTCTCTCTCTCTCTCTCTCTCTCTCTCTCTCTCTCTCTCTCTCTCTCTCTCTCTCTCTCTCTCTCTCTCTCTCTCTCTCTCTCTCTCTCTCTCTCTCTCTCTCTCTCTCTCTCTCTCTCTCTCTCTCTCTCTCCCTCCAAGTATTGGCCATCTCCGTGTTGTCAAGTTGGTATAACACTATCACCATCGAATGTGGGTGCACCTGTATGTTATTATGTAAATGATATCACTACGTGGGGAGGACATTTTTCACTGCGGCCTTAACTGTGGTTAAGGCCGCAATGAACGACTCCCCGCGGTAAACGGGAGCGCGGCGGTGATAGTAAAATTTACTGCGGCCTAAACCGCAGTTAGGCCACAGTCAGTCCTCGTGGGCCACGTGCCCTACCTACCACCATCCCTACTGCTGCCGCGTATTGCGGAGGAGGCCGCAGTAGATTCTATATATACTCCCCCACTTCTTTCCAACACTTCGCAAATGTTTTTTCATAACCTCTCATTTCTCAACTATTACACAAAATATCATCTCCAAATCTGAGTAGAAGCTACAGTACCATCAACTTTAGGTGTATTACTGAGGTAATAAATATTTTATGTATTTATTTATGGTTACATAGTTTTTCGTTCAATTTAATTCATGTATTGGTAATTTTATTTTCTTTTTAATTAATGTAATTAAATTAATTGAGCCATAGTTCCTGTCTATGAAAACTTGTAAAAATATATTTTTTACACTTTATTTCAAAATTTTGGAATAACGTTGTAAAATAATATATTGTACATAGTTTTCATGGATTGTCCAAGTTTGACAGTTTGTAAAAGTTTACTATCGGTGTATTAAACTTTTATGGTTGTGCATGTAAAACTGATCGAATTACATAAATTAAGGTTGCATTTCTTAGTCTTGTTCCACATTATACCTGTTCTGGGAGTTATATTCCAGAAAAATGGTATAGTGTGGAACTAAGGCGAAATGCTGCCAAAATTTATGTAATTACAGTTTTACATACACAACTATAAAAGTTTCTTCACTAATAATACTTTTATGAATAGGATAGGACTCATGCACCCTGGATTAGGAAAAAATGATATAAATATTTATATATGAATGTGTGCAGTATTTAAGAGCTTTTGTGTTTGTTATTGTTTTCATTAATTGTCATGTTTGTTATTGTTTTTATTGATGAATGATCATAGGAAAGGCCATAAATGGGCGAAGGACGTGATTGGATGTATCGGCGCTTTGAGGATGTGACTCGCTATATAAGTGAAAGATTTTGGACTGGGGTTCAGGAATTTTTGGATTATGTTTTTTTGTTGCTAAATCAAATGGAGAAGAATTGGTGAAATGTTCGTGTGAAAAGTGTAAAAATAGATACTATTATGATCGAATTACAATTGATAATCATTTAAAAGTGACAATCATTTACTATTAGACGGATTTAAACTCAATTATCATGTGTAGGATTGTCATGGTGAACGATCTGAGATCAATCCATGTGTTTATCGAGGTTATCCATTTAATGAACTAACGTCAACATCATCAAATCTTGCAAGTACGAGTACTGCACTTAATTCTTATGAGGATAGCCAAGAATGGCCGACTTATGAAGAAATGGTTCGTGATGCTTTTGGGTTTCATGAGCACTGTAATAATTTTGAAGATGATCAAAATAATGACAATGAGGAAGTTGCAGCGCCCGAAGTGCCAAACGAAAGGGCACAACAGTTTTTCCAACTGTTGTGTGATGCGTCAAAACCTTTATATGAAGGTTGTAGTGATAAGTACACCAAATTATCGGTGTTATCCAAGTTGTTGAGTATGAAAAGTCAACACAACGTATCAGATGCCTTTTTCTCGAGATGATCGGATATATCAATGAAATATTACCCGGAGGAAACTCGTTGCCGTGAGCATGTGTAGTACAAAAGGTATGTTGAAGGAGTTGGGGTTACCGTATAAAAAAATTCACGCTTGCGAGAATAATTGTATGTTGTTCTACGGTAGCTTCAGCAAGTTATTGAATTGTAGGGTGTGTGGAGCGGATAGGTATGAAGGGTGGGTGTGATCCGGGTAAAAATTCGAAACCTAAAAAGGTTTTACGATATTTACCAATCACTGAGGGGCTACAACGGCTTTACCAGTCGTCTAAAACTGCAGAGTTCATGACATATCATATTAGAGCAAGTGGAAATGTATCTGACACTGTTGGACATCCATCTTAAGGCGAGGCATGAAAACACGTCGACGAACATTACCCTTATTTCGCACAGGAGTACTGAAGCGTACGATTGGGGTTAAGTACTGATGGCTTTAACCCGTTTTCCAAAATAGGACAATCTTATTCGATGTGGCTGGTATTCATCATTGTTTATAACCTGCCGTCTGATTTATGCCCCTTATTTCATGCCTCTGCTAATTCCAGATCCTCGATCTCTTGGCCATAACATTGATGTGTTTCTACGTCCACTGATTGAGGAGTTACAAGTTTTATGGAATACATAAGTGGAAACTTGGGATGTGCACCGTAATCAGAACTTTGTTATGCGAGCATGTTTGCTTCGGACGATAAGTGATTTTTCGGTGTACGGAATGCTATCGGGCTGGAGTACGCATGGAAGACTTGCATGCCCATATTGCATGAGTGATGTTAATAGTTTTCAGTCGAAGCATGGACGAAAAACCAGTTGGTGGGGTTGTGATAGGAGATTTTTACCACGTCGGCATGCTCTCCGTAACAATACCGAATTGTGGGGAGAAACTAACCGTAGACATCCGTGTGTGTATAAGTCAGGTCATGAGATCCTAAGGGATCTTAATATAATTGTATTCCCAGCATTCGGAACACCATGGGACAAAATGAGGGTTGATAAGTTTGGTGATGAGCACAATTGGGTAAAGAAATCAATTTTTTGGGAGTTGTCGTATTGGGCAGACTTGAAAGTACGACACTGTCTGGATGTTATGCACATTGAAAAAAATTGTTTTGATAACATTTTCTACACAGTTTTGAGCATGAAAGAGAAAATGAAGGATAATGCATAGTCGAGACGCGATTTGCAGGAGTTAAATATCCGTGATGAACTGCATTTGAGCATTGGACAGAATGAGAAACCATTTCAACTGAACGCGTTATACACGTTAAATGATGATCAGATTGCGATGATTTGCAATTGGTTGAAGCATATCATTAAACTTCCCGATGGGTATGCATCTAACATTGCCATGTGTGTCAATACATCCAATAATACATTTTACAGTATTGTTACGAAGAGCATATCGTTAAAAGCTGCTGCCCATTACATTAAGTGGTTTCATTCCCTGACGGCATTTGGATGACAATTGCAGAATTCTGCAAATTCTTTAGTCTACCGTGTTCTAAGGATATTCAGTTGGACGATGTAGAGAAGCTTGATGAATTAATCATCGTTACACTGTACAAGTTGGAAAAGATCTTCCCTCCATCATTCTTTGACTCCATGGAACATCATACTATGCATCTACCTTGGCACCTTAGAACTTGTGGACCTGTCGGATATTGGTGGATGTTTCCTTTCGAACGAAATATGAAGAAGTTGAAAGCAAAATGTGCGAACAAACAATTTTTAAAGGGCTCGATCATTGAAAAGTTTTTGATACAGGAGATAGCATTTTTTGTGATCATTACATGGAAGATAATCAAGGAACACGGGTGAACCCTCACATACGGAACGAAATTAATTTTCCTACAGTTGTTAGTGATTTGGGACTATCAATTTTCAATCATCCAACAAAAACTTTTGGTAAGGCTTGGGCTCGAGAATTGTCTGCTGAAGAATTAAATCATGTCCAAACATACATTCTTCAGAATTGTCGGGAGGTGGAACAATTTATAATTCGATTTAACAAGTTGTCCTGCAATCGGTTCCCAGAAATGAACGATGATGTTGTGGACAACTTAAGACTGGAAAAGTTTGCATGGTGGTTCAAGAATTTGGTTAGTTGTGTTTATTTATTTATTTATTTATTTGTTATCTTAATCACAATAAAATTTATTATGTTAATTATCGATTATGTATAGGCCGTAGCAAATCAGGCAGTGCTCCCACAAGCAGTATATGACATGGCATGCGGTCCTAGAATGAGGGCTAAATCGTTCCCAGGCGTATATGTTAATGGGTACAGGTTTCACACAAAACAACATGTTGAAAATAAAAGGACAGCTAATTAGGGCGTCTGCGTCTTGGGGGACACAAATGCGCAAAACTATTTGGATTTCTTTGGCTGGATTGACGAAATTCTTGTCCTTCAGTACATGAACAATTGTCTTACAGTCTTCAAGGGTATGTGATTTTTGACCAATAAAGGCATCCGTACCGATAAAATTTCAGGGATCACTGATGTTAACTACACATCCCGACTATATCCGGATGATCCATTCATTCTTGCAAGCCAGGCCCAACAAGTGATATACGTCGAATATCCTTCAAAGCGTCGTGATCTAAAAAATGGTGGACAGTTTTCAAAACAAAACCTCGACGATTTAAGAACGATAGTGTTGAAAATGTAAGTGTCACTGTAATCAATGCAGACCCAGACGAGATTGGTACGGAACGTCCTTTAAAAGAATCGACGACACTTGGTGAAACCACACGACCGACCCCTGATGCAAGTCTGTCATTATTAGATCATCGTGCACATTTTGAAATAGTTGAATTGGACAACGATGTGGAAGATCAACTGCTATATGACGATGCAGATGATGTTCCAGTGGATTTGTAGTTGAATATGTCTTATTTGAATTTGTAATTTAGAAAGATATTTGGACTAAATTTCAAATTCTGAAAAATGTTAGGGCTAAATTGAAAATTTGAAAGATATTTGGGCTAAATTATAAATTTTTTCCGAATTATAGCGGGCCCCACAATATCCAAACACATATTAAATATGGGGGAAACGAAAAGTTTGAAATTGGAAGTTTGTTGGGCTTCACTACGGCCTCACCACTGAGTAGCCGCATTGAGGCTACTAGGCTGGGTCTTACTACTACAGTTCGCACAATGAGGCCCAAGTCCAGGAGCATCACTACGACTACTGCTTCAATAAGGCTATAGTGAGGCCCCTTAAACTGCAACTTCGTCTTCCTCCTCCCCATTTTTCCTCCCGGTTGTCTCTCCCTCTCCCTCTCCCTCTCCATCGCCTCTGTCCCTCTCCCTCCATCTCCATCGTCGCCGCCGCAACCGACCCATCCCTCCCTCTCCCGGTAACTTTTATTTTCCAATTTTTTCGGGTTTTTTTTTGAGTTTTTATGGTGTTTATGATTTTTAGGATGTTTTTGAGTTTTGCGGATGTTTATGGATTGTTGGGTGTTTATTGATTTGTTGGAATTAGTTGAAATGTGTTGTAAATTTGTTGTGAAAATTTTAGAATATTTGATGAATTTTGATGAAATTTGTTGTGAATATTTGATGAAATTTGATGAAATGTGTTTGTAATTTGATGAAATTTGTTGTGAATATTTGATGAATATGAAATTTGTTGTGGATATGTGTTGTGAATTTTGGAGTTTTTAAAAAAGTTTGGAATTTTTTGTAATATTTAAAAAGTTTGGGGTTGAAATGGAAAATTTTAACCAAATGCATGTTTTGGGCTACCATTGCAAAATTTTGAAAACTTCGTGGCTTAATTGCAATTTTCAAAGACTTTGGGGTTGAAATGAAAAATTTGAAGACGTTTTGGGTAACTTTGCAAAATTTACAGAACTTTGCAGTGCATTTTGCACTTTTATTTTTAAAACAAAGTTTTTAACCAAATGCATGTTTTGGGCTACCATTGCAAAATCTTGAAAACTTCGTGGCTTAATTGCAATTTTCAAAGACTTTGGGGTTGAAATGGAAAATTTGAAGAAGTTTTGGGTATCTTTGTAAAATTTAGAAAACTTTGCGGTGCATTTTACACTTTCAATTTTAAAATGAAAATTTTAACCAAATGCATGTTTTGGACTACCATTGCAAAATTTTGAAAACTTCGTGGCTTAATTGCAATTTTCAAAGACTTCGGGGTTGAAATGGAAAATTTGAAGATGTTTTTGGTAACTTTGCAAAATTTACAAAACTTTGCGGTGCATTTTGCGCTTTCAATTTTAAAACAAAAATTTTAACCAAATGCATGTTTTGGGCTACCATTGCGAAATTTTCAAAACTTCGTGGCTTAATTGAAATTTTCAAAGACTTTGGGGTTGAAATGGAAAATTTGAAGATGTTTTGGGTAACTTTACAAAATTTACAAAACTTTGCGGTGCACTTTGCACGTTCAATTTTAAAACGAAACATTTGTGCCTTAAATGCAGTTTTCAAAAACTTTTTGGATTAACTGACATTTTTTGAATGCTTCGAGGTATGGCGGACACACCATCCAGTAGTGGTGAGCGCCAGGATCAGTCAGCCTCGGGTTCACGTGGGAGATCATTCTCTCGTGCTAGGCGTGGTGGCGGCTCTCACACATCGAGCCGTCACGCACCGTCGCAGACACCGGAGACTACAAATTCGGTGGATCAGCAGTTGCCTCCTCATCATTCCGATGCACCACTTGCCCAGCGTCGACATATAACAGCACCTCCCGCGCCTCCTTTTCCGCCACCTGAGAGGGGTCCTGATGGTAAATTGGTCACTCACATCGGACAATAAGTCTTTTAAGTTTTCATAAATTTATTAATTTTGATATTTTATAAATATGATCATTTATATGTTTACCATAATTCTGCATATGATCATTTATATGTTTAAATTATTCAATTGATTATTCATTAACATAAATTTCTTCATCTTAACTAGGAGGAGTGCAAGAAACGCTTGATTGAGAAGTATGGGGAGGACGGGTCGTTCCTCAATATCGATGAGGACATCTACAAGGATGTCCTGGGCCCGCCGACGCGAGGGCGATGGGTCGGTGTCCCGCCCCAGCTTTCTCAGCCCGAGCTGTTCGGGCAACCTTGACTGTCGCAGGTAATAAAATTGAACTTTTATCAATTCCATACATTTACAGTACATTGGCAATTCATCATTATAAGTATAACCTTTTCAAAATGAAAATTTGATTTCAGCGCGAGATTGACCTCGAGGAGCAGCATCGGAGGGACATGGATGAGATCCGTGACCTGAGATGCAGGGTCGCCACTCTCGAGGACCAAGGTGCTCGTTCGCATACTGAGGTTGAAGCCCGAGTGGAAGCCTAGGTGAACGAGCTGACACGTTCCACGGAAGCAGCTATCAGCAGCATGTGGTCGGCGCTACGTAGGCGGGGACATGTCCGACTTTCCGACGTGCCACCGACTTTGGTCGCTGGATCAACCCAGCCTCCCCCCTTGGATCACCCCACGTCACGAGCATCCTCCGAGGCCGCCTTCTCCTCCAAATCCCGACCTCACCCTCCACTCCGCCCAAGATGATTATCAGTCGGTGCTGCCACGGACTTCAGAGCAGTAGATCCCGCAGCCCATAGCGCAACGCCACCGATCAAAGTCTTGGACCTGTTCGTGTTGGGCAATCATGAATTCGATGTTTTTATGAACCAAAATAATCCTCCGAACAATTAGAATTAATGTAAACATTTTTAGAATGTAATTTGTAATTATCTTAAATATATATTCCATTTGTATTTATTTAAATTGATAATTACTTTCTTAATTAACATTATTATTAAGTTTATATTTATTTATTTAAATAATAGTTACTAACTATTTATATGATTTTATTTTTATAAAAAATAATAGTATTACTGCGGCCACAGACGCAGTGCAGGCCGCAGTACATAATGGCGGCGCCGTCAGATGTCTAACAGCGGCTGCCACACGTACTGCGGCCGTATTCGTGGTGAGGCCGCAGTATGCACGCGGCCTCA
This sequence comes from Stellera chamaejasme, assembly GCA_024586325.1. Classification (NCBI taxonomy): domain Eukaryota; kingdom Viridiplantae; phylum Streptophyta; class Magnoliopsida; order Malvales; family Thymelaeaceae; genus Stellera; species Stellera chamaejasme. Next base: position 15,767,635 of record CM044985.1, on the reverse strand, counting down.
GCCGCAGTGCGTTTGAAACTGCGGCCGTTTTTACCACGACGTTCACTGCGGCCCTCGCCGCAGTGAGTACCACGGCCCAACTACGTTGAGGGCCGCAGTAAGGGCCGTCCTCCCCACGTAGTGTATGTTTCAGTTGTATTGTTAATAAATGGTTGGTGTGCATAACGATAAAATCGCGTGTTGTGAAAAAATTTGTGTTATATTTGTACAGATGTCATTGGCCTCCTGCACAAGATAGAGCCTATTCGGGAGACGTCATTGAAAAGTGCGGGGTTGTCTAAACTTCAGTCTGTATGGCTTACGAATGACACATGAGCTTTATGAAAGCTTCGTTTTATATCATTTGATTGACTTACGTATTTGTGTTGTTTGAATTAATGGTAACTGTTTGTGAGCTCATTTGGTAGTTAATAACCTTGATTTATATGCGTTATACAGAGTGTGTCGTTTGGAGGTTATCCTATAAGGTGAAAAGGCTGATCTGGTTTCTGGAATTGATGTCTCCGAGTCAATTGTGCCAGTCATTCTCGGCATTACAGCCACATAGGTGAAATTCTTTAGGGGTGTGTATTTACCGATTTCGTTAAAAAAATATCCGCAGATGGTTGATGTTGGAGGTTCATATTATTGATTTCAATTTTCATAATCCCAGATCGGCATTCACAGTGAGGAAGATAGCTAAGGTCGACTATGTATTTGATATGGACGTGACTTTGACGGCGATTGAGAATGTAAGTTCCATTAAATAATATGTAGAGTATGTTATTATTTGTGTATAACACCTGACCCAAAATATAAATTTCATAGGCGATGTATGAAAGGGATCCTCGGCGGTGGGATTCCGATGTACCGCCTAAAAGATAGATCTATCATGCAGATCCATCGGACGAGGAATCAGCGAAAAGGTATTGTTCTCAATTTCATCCTTAGTGATCGTGTAGTTGTATACATAACAACGAATGTGTCATTTTATTTATGTTAACTGTGTGCATGCCGAAGAAAGGAAATGAAAAGTTATATGCTAATGAGCCAGCCAATGTAGAGTTTCCTGAAGCGAATCCGACTGATGATCATGTAGATATCAGGTAATGCTCATTTATTGTTTTATGTGTCTAATAGTGGTTAAATGCTAACCTGTTAAAGTAGTTTCCGTTTTTTTATATGGCAAAGGAGACATACCAAACCATCCGATTATGGATCTCGTCGATGAAGAATGATGAATGCTATCACAATTAATTAATTTGCTTATGTATGATCGTGTTCTGGGGTTGCATGTAAATTCACCAGATTACGTCTTCCTTATTAGCACATACTTTTATGATCAATGACATAACGCCAAATTAATTGTCTTCAGTATTTTTCTGGAACACACCTATAAACATGTCAATATTCTTAATATTTTTAACTCAAAATAGTCTAAGAAGTACTCCCTCCGTCCCACTAAATACAGAACATTTGACTTTTCACAGAAATTAAGAAAAGTGATTGACTAGAGGGTAATAGGGTAAAGTAGGTATATAAGACAAAAATAACTTTTTGGAGTGGGAAGGGAAATGGAGGGTAGTAAGGTAAAGTTGATGTGGAAAAGTTTTCTTTTTAGGAAACGATGGAGTTTTTAGCGAACAAATTGACCAAAAATTTGTAAAAGTTACTAACTAATCATCTCCCATACCTAACGCCAAACTGCTCCTCCTGGCCAACACTACTCTTGGCCAGCCAAGCCCCTACCGACGTGCCCCAAATTTGGCTCTAAATGTTGTTAACTTTTGTTGATTCACTGCAAAATCCTGCAAAACTCTCTAGCTTGACAGCCACCAAAGCTATAAACGAACCCAAACCTTACACCCAGGGTATACAAGAATCTGAGAAGAGAGGTCCTGGTTTGCGGAGACAACAGGTCCAATGGCGGATCGACAAATTTAGTAGTGGCAAAATTAACGTAGGTTGGGAAAATGTGTCTTAGAAGTTAACATTATTGGGAAAACAATGTACCAAAAGTTTTTTGGTGGCAAAAAACGTTTTCCATTTTCCCAAAAACACCTGGAGTGTTGCTGATTCCAACTTAGATGGTAGAATATTTGAGGGATTGTCAAAATAATTAGTCATTTTCCTAATTCAACCAAACAAATGATTTTGGGGTTATTAAAATCTCCAAAATCCACATTCTTATAATCCATGAACCAAACACCCCCTAAGAGAAAAGTTTTTATCTGTAACACATTAGTATTGATTTATAAATAAAGGATGATTTTTCTCTCAGAAATGAAAGCGGTTCTACCCTTATAAATTAAAATAGTAATCAATAACCATTACCAATTTGACACATGTGCGAGTTTGACGAGTTTATTTCTTCTCCAAATTATGGTTTTGTTTAGGAATAACTATTTTAAATATAAATATTTTGAATAATTTTTGAATAATTAGGATCAAACAATTACAGCTAAATGTTACTCCCTCCGTCCCATAATATTTGCACCATTTGACTTGGAACATAGTTTAAGAAAAGCTGTTGACTTGTATTTTTTTTCCCGAATTTACCCTTACCATCATCCCCATCCCCATCCACTTTCACGCCAACACAGAGACATGTTCACCCTACAGGAGCCTCCACTGTCCGGTGGGTGGTCCTCGCCGGCGTCCAGCCGAATCACCTAGTGCTCATCGCGATCTCGTCCTTCTCCATCGATCAGCTGCTAACGACGCGACTCTTCCTCCATCACGGTTTTAGACGTTGCTCTCCTTCCGTCTATGGACGAACTACCTAAAACCAGTAAAAAGATGCTTAAATCGACAATGGAGGTCCAAGATGTTTAAATCGAAGTCTCAAATAGACAATAAATGGTTAGAAGAATAGCCCCAACTCGAATCGCATCCTGTAAAATTGTCGCTGCCATCACCTGAATCCAAAATTTTCGGTGACCTTGCTCTCCCTCCAACCTCTTTAATTTCGGTTACCCAAAATTTTTGTTATGGGTTCTAGTAATTGCATTTTCTTTTATGGTGCGGATCCATAAGGGTGGTAAAGAACTCTAGATCCAAAAGTAGGTGCTTGTGCACGGTTATCGTCGGTTTGGCGTTCAACCGACTGGCACAATCTGGTGAAGTGAAGAATATGTGTTATTTTTCTCCTTATTTGGTGAACAATTTGGTGAACAATCTGATTTGATATGAGCAGAAATCCATATTTGTAGAAGGGGAGAGAGGATTTTTGTTTTTAGTGGTGTTTCTTTAATTAAATAATTTGGTAAATGGGAAGAGAATGGAAGGATAAAAATGTAAATTTGGTAGATAAAACTTTCCTTATTAGGAAATTGAGCAATCTTTGTGGGACTACCTAAATTGGAATATGAAGCAATCTTTATGGGATGGAGGGAATAATAGCTAAGATAGTTTTTTTTCTAATAAGTACTTGAAAGCTACTTTTAAAAAGATAAAACCGTTTTCAAACACGCCATACAGGCATACACTACCCGTATTAGACGAAACAGGCAGGAACGCGCTTTCTTCGAACTTTCTCTAAAAAGGAACAAGAAGTAAAGAAACAACAAGGACTCAAATTTGACGGTATTAAATTCAAAGTTAATCTCTGTCTCTTTTTTAAAGTAAATTTTAATCCCAAATTCTTTTGATTGTGCAATCAACTCCTTCTCTTTGCTTTCCATTTTGTCCCCTTCCTTCCTTCTCATCGACTTGACCTAAACCAGAGAAAATAGCCAGCTTAGGTATGGGCAACTGCTGCTCCGACGTCGGCGGCGGGATGGTGGCTGTGGGAGGCACCGCCGCCGCCGTTACTGGCAACCAGAACGACATCGCCGACTTGTTCCTCAAGGCTCTAGGGTTACATGGCCTATCATCTCAGATCGAGGTTCGTTGGATGAATTCGTGTTCGATTTCACCTGGTAGTACTGCATTTCCGTTCTTTTAAGTTCGAATTTCCAGAGCAGCGTTTCGACTTCGAGATCAAGATGAATTGACTTTAATACTTGGTTTCGTAGCTAGGAAACTGGAGGATCTGCAGCAGTTGGCGCGCTGCTTTGGTGAGGTGCACTATTACTAGGCATGTTGGTTGTCGCAATGCCTCTTCACCAAGCCGCCCACTTAGTGCGAAGGGCTACCAGCGCGCAGGCCATTTGGTGTACTCCTCCTGCAGCTGTGACGTTAGAGCGGTGGTTTGGCGTTGTCGCCACCACGCCACCCAACAGACTTGCCTTGCAATTCCAATTGAATCATCATCCCTCCATAATCAAGTTGGTAAGGCACAAACACCCCTTCACACCACTCATTCCATTCCAGCAAGAGCCAAGACAACATTGTAAGTCTCTAGCACCTTCCTTTTAAAGAAAATGAGGTAACCATCTTCACTTGAGCTTGAATGCTTAGTTTAGAGACTTCATGATTTGATGACATGTCTTGGGCCTTACTTGCTTTTCATGATGAATGATGATGTTGTTGAGGGCATAAGCATGTATGATGTTGTTGTGTGTGCAAACACACACACATTTCTAAGGGGGTGAGATGTGTTAGTAAGCATGCTTAAGTTGTGAAATTTGTGAATTAAGCATGTGTTTGGAACCTTAAATGGTTTGGATTAAAGTTTGGTGAAAAAGAGGGGAAAGGGCCGAAATTAAAGGAAGGGTTTTGAGTATGTTTGTGTTGTAGTTGGAATGGTTTTGATAGTGGTTTGGTATCGGGAATGGAAGTAGGTAACTAACGATGTTCGGAACGTCGTTTTCGGGAATTGTGGACAATCCCGACCTACTTGCTTGTTTGCGGTGTAAATGTTGGGAAAGTGTGTTTTGAATGTTTGGTTGTGCTTATGGGTGTATAGATAACAATGTTCTAGCTCGGTTTGAGGAACCGAGCTTTCTGTGAAATTTTGCGGGAAAGTGCGGGATTGTGCGGGATTGGTTTCCGGGGGTCTTCTTTGGTGATTTCTGACTTGTGTGTGGTTATTCAGCTTGATTCTGCAGTGGTGGAGTAGTGCGGGACCTCAAAAGGTCACACTACCACGTTTCCAGCCGGGAGCCGGGATTTTCCCGGGATTTTGCTGCGGAGCGGTTTTTGTGAGGTAAGGGTTCAACTTCTCTCGTTATACATTCTATGAGAGGTATCATGTTTATCGGGGTTAGTTGAGGCGGGTTCCGGGTTGAGGAGAGTAGTCCGGTGATCCAGGACCGGTCGCATGGTAAGTTACAGTTTGTTCTGCTTCAAGGCCCAGGATGGTCTTGGAGACCACGGGTTCCTTATCTGTTCTGTATATCCGCACTGGGTGCCGATATTCTGTATATACCTTATGATATATTCTGTTATGTGACGAGACCCGGGATGGTCTTGGAGACCACGGGTGCGGCTTGGATTGGTTGTGTCCGCACTGGGTGCCGACATTCTGTGTATACGCTGTGGTATACTTCTGTGACCCTACGACAGTTAAGGGGATCGCGAACCCAGCTGGTACCATGCTTCTGTATTCTGACCTCTTGGAGAGGGCTGTCGTTCTGTTTATTTTTATTTTAAGGGTCATTATGGCGGTCTGCACCGCATCCTTCGGGATTCTGTCTAACACCGTCTTTCAGGAACGTCCTCCGGGACTCTGACTAACTCTGATCAATACTATTTGTATATATGTGTTTTGTGTTTTCTCTGTTTTGCAGGTATGGCACACTAGCACCTTTCTGCAAACTGTATCTTACCTCAGCACTTGCTGGGTCCTCCCGAGGACTCACCCCTTTCTGTTTACCACACTTCAGGTTGACCTGACAAGCAGCCGGCGGACTAGAGATCCGCGGTGCTTTTTGCTTTTGGATTTCAGCAGCAGCAATACTACGTGCGAGAATCTTCTAAGCGAGATGTTTTCCAGATTCCGCACCTAGGTATTCTAGGGTTTTACTTTGGCGGCTCTGTAGATATATATGCATGCATGTTAGATCAGATCATGATGTACTTTGTATATTCTGGAATACTTTCTGATTTTGTACTTCTGTCTGACTGGAGGGCTCGCCATAGCAGTTGAGGGCGGGACCCGAGATATGCTCATGTTGGTTTATATATATATATCGGATGGATTCTGTATTCTGGATGTTGTGAAATTGAATGATATTTCCATGAACCGTAGCTTCCGCTTCCGACGTCGCGGCGGCTCCGCCTCCGCAACCGGGCGGAGTGGTCGTGACAAGTTGGTATCAGAGCAGGTCGGGTCGGTGCGACCCGAGAGGCAGAGTATGATCAGTTTCGGTGTGAACTTTGGAGGCAAGTATACTAGTCCAGGAGTGGACTTTTGGAGCAGCATGCCAGTTCATGGAGAAATATCTGCGGGAGATGACTTCGAAGTGCAAGCCACCGTTCTACGTTCTATTCCGGGGCGGTTCTGTACGGAGTCTGGCCACCTCTTTATTTGAACCACTTTGGAATGTGTGTGGAGCAGCGGGCGGTTCTTTGAAACATTTTTTAAGATTGAAATCCGGTGCCGTGGTAGCACTTTTGGAGGGGTTCGAGGTACTCCGGGCAGGTTTTGGGATTTTGGACATCGGAGCGCGGAGCTCGAGTGCGGGCTTCCGACATAATCCGGGTACCTTTATGTTTATTGGTTGGATATGATGTGATTCTGTGTTATGAACATGATCTGATTCTGTGCTTAAGTTTAAGGTATTTGGTTTTGTGATTCTGAAAAGGATCTCTGCATCATGCATTGCATTACACTACAGCCTTAGAATACTGCTGCTAGCTTCTGTAGAGAGAGAGTTAACTGTGTTGGATTATTTGGTTATGGGTTAAGTTGGGTTCAGGAATGGTTAACACGCGTAGACAGCATGATCAGTTTCCGGAGGGTAGGGACCGAGATCCCACGCCTCCGAGAGTTAGAAGGCAGATCCAGTGTAATCCAAGGCCTGAACAACCACAATCACCACCCCCGAATCTTCAGCAGCCATAGGGACCCCCTCCCAATTTGGTATAGGTGTTGGGATGGGTTGGCTGTCGAAGAATTCTGTGCACATTGGTTGTGCTGACCGTAGCATTACAGTTTCCGGGGAGGTACTATCTCTCTTTGTTTCAGCCGATGATGGAGATGGTTGAACTGAAGAAGCAGCTGGAGGTTCATTGGTAGAGGAGGATCAAAGTGCGCAGCGGAAGCGTAGTGGGCGCAAGGTATATCGGTCCCTACGAGATTTTGGAACGAGTTATCTCTAAGTATGTCTGCAGTGCACGATGTCTTCCAGGATGGCATGTGGAAGGTCTGTTAGGTATAGATTCGATACTGTCTAGGGTTATCAGGTAGAAATACCGGTAACTGACTTGGGGTGCAACAAGATGCACCCGAGGGTTGGGACGTCGCTAAGAGGCTCAGGATGGTAGTCTAAACTACCACTCCCGTCGCACCAGTAACGGTGGTCCGATTATGCCTAGTGAAGAGAATATATATATATATATATGAGTAAAATCCGCGTACAGTCCCAGTTTAAGTCTCGGTGACCTATTTTAGTCCCGTTTTAAGTATTTGAATCAGTCGAATCCCAATTTTTGAATTCGTGACCTAATGAGGTCCTTTCCGTCCACCCCTTCCGTTTTCTTGGACGGAAGGGCGTGAAATGTCGATTTTGCCCTTACTGTGTCTGACTTGGCAGCTGAGGTGGATATAAAATCCGAAAAAATATGAATAAAATCTGAAAAATAGGAATAAAATCCGAAAAATCCGAAACAAATCCGAAAAATCCATAATAAAATCCAAAAAATCCGAAAAAATAGGAATTAAATCATATAAATAGAAATCATATAATTATATAATTATTATATAATTATCATATAATTATCATATAATTATATATCCGAAAAATCCGATAATAATTAAATAATCCGAAAAATCCAAAAATAAAATCATATAATTATCATATAATTATATATCCGAAAAATCAGATAATAATTAAATAATCCGAAAAATACAAAATAAAATCATATAATCATATAATTAGATTATTAATAATAATTTAAGTTGATTTTTGAAATTAAAAGTTAAATATTTATAATTATAATTAAAAAATACATTTTTTTGTAATTATAATTAAACATCAAATGCTAAAAACTAATTAAACAGTACATTTTTTTTGTTTTATATATACATGAAGGTAGTATTTATAATTATATGATTATTATATAATTATATGATTTTATTCTCGATTTTATTTTGGATTTTTCGGATTATTTAATTATTATCGGATTTTTCGGATATATAATTATATGATAATTATATGATAATTATATAATTATATGATTTTATTTTGGATTTTTCGGATTATTTAATTATTATCGGATTTTCGGATATATAATTATATGATAATTATATAATTAAATGATTCCTATTTATATGATTCAATTCTTATTTTTTCAGAATTTTTTGGATTTGATTCCTATTTTTCGGATTTTATTCCTATTTTATTCCTATTTTTTCGGATTTTATATCCACCTCAGCTGCCAAGTCAGACACAGTAAGGGCAAAATCGATATTTCACACCCTTCCGTTCAAGAAAACGGAAGGGGTGGACGGAAAGGACCTCATTAGGTCACGAATTCAAAAAATGGGATTCGACTGATTCAAATACTTAAAACGGGACTAAAATAGGTCACCGAGACTTAAACTGATCAGACGTGATTTTACTATATATATATATATATATATATATATCTATATATATATATATTCAGTTAGTAAGGACACCTGTATGGTTCAGGTTACTCTTGGAGGACCAAGAGTTCTAAGGGGGGGGGGAGAATGTTACGGTCACCCCGAGCGGGTTGTGACTTTGGTGACCCGGAGCTCCGTTTTTGGCCTACGGGTCTTGTCTACGGGTGGTCAGACAGCTTCCGAGTCTTTTCTGGGTATCATCTTCGAGAATCCTTGCATATTTGAGGTCGTATGGTGATACGATCACGGGTACGCTAGGCGCGAATCCGCGAGATCGTACGGAAGCGCAGATCTAGCTCGGTGGAGTCGATTGAACAAAGAAGGATAGAGACGGCCACAGACACCTCCCAACTACGAGGTTGGGCAATATATGCGATAAGCCTGGGAGTATGGAAGATCTAGCACCTCTTAACTACGAGATTAAGCAATACTAGATATTAAACTTGATGATAAACGATCAATCAAGGGGATGGCGGAATATAGCAAGGGGGTGAGAACCGGGCTTAAGGAATTGTCCTTCTTAAGCTTTACATATGTTCTACCTTACAAAAAGAGTCTGTTGTTCCTTTTATAGAAGAGAAGGGAACAGACTCTGACACATGCGCAGACATGCCAAAAGCATAAAGTGCCTAAACAGGCAGGCTATCCTAAGAAGGTAAAAAGGTAAAAGCTAAAGTAAAAGGTAAGTATTTGAACTCCCAAGTGTCTGCTTTAAAGGAGGGAGTGTTCCGGATGGGATGGAGTGGTTGGAAGTGGTCGGCTGCATTATTTGAGCATAGGCGGCTTCGTTTGAGGCTTCGTCAGGCTGGAAGGCCTCGCATCAAGGCTTCGCCTTCACCGGAAGCTTCAGCGGAGATGGCTTCGCAAAAAGGCCTCGCCTTCTCTTGGAGGCTTCGCGAAGAAGGTTTTACCTTCACTTTGAAGTCTTTACTTTGGAGATTCTTGCTTGAGGGCTTCGCCGTGAGGCTTCTCAGAAATGGCTTCGCCTGAGGGTTTTGCCATCGCCGAGACGCCTTTGCTTAGGAAGCCTAGCCCTTGCCTTGAGGCTGCAGAGGGACGGCTTTGCCTAAGGGCCTCGCCATCGCACAGGTGCCTTCGCATGATGAAGTCGTCTTTGCCTTGAGGCTTCTTGTGGAGTCCTCGCATAGGCGTTGCCTTCTCTGGTCGGGTGATCGCCCGAACCATGGATTAGGCCGCCTTAGCCTATGAACCTCCTGGCCACGGAGTTGCTCGAGCTTCATTCATCTGCCTCTTCGTCAGTACACTTTGTTGTTGCTTGAGGATCCCATGATCACATCAATCCCTCCCTCTTAAAAAGATTCGTCCTCGAATCTTAAAGGGAGAAATTCCTACAAATGAAACAAGCACAACAAACTTTGCAGAACATTAGGGGTTAGTGAACGAAGCTCATCAATGGAGACTAGGGGGGGTCGCGGTGGCGATGCATACAAATGGGGGAGCATAATAACTCCAATATGCATCGTAATCATGAACAAAAGTCGATAAAAATTCATGACATGCTTCCTAGAGTATTGTATGCAATTAACAATGAATTTATACTCGAGGAATGCATGCGGTCTAAAAAGTGTAGACCTTTGTTCATGGATAGGGGGTGGGTCAAGGAAGCGTTGTCTTCGCAATCCACATGCACATGTGCTTTCCAAGACAAAGAAGAAGAGACTAAGCTAGTCATAAAAGAGACGCCTTCGCGTGAATCACAAAGACTAGCCTTAGCACAAATAGGAGGTTCGAGATGGACAATCCGCCCTTTCCCGTCACCTCGGAAACGAGGAGATGCATGCTTTCAGATTCAGCTCCTATGTTCGTAGCATGCAAACTTAAGGAAGCCATGGATTTGCACTCAGGCGTATATCCTTCACTGCTAGGAGAAGGAAACAAATTACCTTCTCCCACGTTAGGGAGGAGTAGATCCTCTTCGTATATTTTCTTGCCTCCAGGCAATGATGTGGCCTTTTCCTCAAGTGTGGGCTCGGTTGGAACCCCCACGTGAGCTCTTCCTTCTTCCAAAGCCATGGCGCCTTCGCCATCTTCAAGTCTTTGCGCATCCGCGGCCTCTCCCTCTTTCTGCACAAACAAAGAAGAACTACAAGGTTGAGAAGATGAAATCGTTAGTTCTTACGGGAGTTTGGTTGAAAGCCGGGTGCGTCATTCTTTTCACTCGGTTGGCTTTGGAGAGCCCTCTCCTTTCTTCTCTCTTTTCTTTTCTTTTTCTCTCTCTCATACTCGATGTACTCATTCTTGAGTCTTTCAATCGTCTGAGAGATTTCTTCATAAACTTAAGTGAGGGTTTGGATTTTGGGTGTGGGTTGGGGCTGCGCAAGCATTGGGGGTGGGGTGTGCGGCACGGCCGAAAGAGTTTGTGGCGGTTGGGGTCCTCGCCTCCTCTCATTGGAGGGACTAGGTTCGCTTTGGGCGAAGACCCTTGAGTGGATTTTGGGTGGGAAGTTGGGCGGGAGCCTTTGGGTGTAGGGCGCATGGGGATCGTGCTCGGGAGTAGTATGGAGAGGCGGCTCTTCTTGAAAGATACCATATCTTTGCCGAGCAACCTCTTCAATTCATTCCAAGTCCGAATGGGGGCTTCACGGCAACGAGCTCTAAAAAGGTTTGAGCCGACTCTTGTTGCCACCATTCTCGGGCTTCTCCTTTAGGCACCTTATGGCAAGGCTTAACTTCTCTTCTTTGTGAAATCGGAAATACCAGTGGTACTCCAATTCCTCCAGCCAATGCCATAAGTCTTCTCCAAGTTGGCGTCTTCCTATTGAGGAATGAAACCCGAAGAAATATTTATCCGCCATGGGATCGCCTACACATTTAAACAATAAAGTTAGTACCGCTCAAGCTTCTCACGTGTTTAGGCCTCTCCTTTCGCGAAGGGGTCTGCCCTCTCGCGAGGGGTCACACTCGATTTTTCCTCTCTGCTCTTGCTTGCAGCTCTCAAAGCTTGCTCTTTTCAAGGCCAAGACCCGACAATGAATATCACAAGATAACTTCTAGCATGCAAAAATCTTTAAGCAATGAAGTACTAGTTACTTGAAGCAAGCTAGGTTAAAAAAAATGGGGGGGTTCTTTGGCAGCAAATGTACAAGAGGATCTGAAATGAGGTTTTGGCGCACAAACACCTTTTGGCTCAATTTGAAATCAAATTTCGATCAAGGTCACTATTCATATGAGTTTTGGTATGAACTTGTATGAACACTCATATGAACACCAAGAATAATAAGAACACAGATTTGATTTCTTTCAATGCTTTAAACAACCAATCTTTGGTACACCACTTCCTTTTCACTCTTCAACTAAAACCTCACTTTCTTTAAGCACTAAATATTCGCACGTTGCGGTTTTGAATCAAAACTGAGATTTGCGATAAAACCCGCAACTGCGTTCTTTTCTTTTTTTTTTCTTCTTCTTCTTCTCTGTTTCTCTTCTTCTTTCTTCTTTTTGTTTTGTTTATTTTTTATTTTTTTTATTTATGAAGTTGCTAACACAACAACAACTCCTAACACAGATTCAACACAACAGATGAACCGAAATAAAAGCGGATATGGGGGGGTTCAGGAAAACGAACAGAGTATAACACGGTTTGAAAACACAAAGATAAATCTTTCTTCAAGTAGAAAATAAAGGGGTTTAACCTTGAAGAAATCACAACAACTCCAGCAAGCGATCTGGCTCTGATACCACTTGATACGATCACGGGTACGCTAGGCGCGAATCCGCGAGATCGTACGGAAGCGCAGATCTAGCTCGGTGGAGTCGATTGAACAAAGAAGGATAGAGACGGCCACAGACACCTCCCAACTACGAGGTTGGGCAATATCTGCGATAAGCACAGGGAGTATGGAAGATCTAGCACCTCTTAACTACGAGATTAAGCAATACTAGATATTAAACTTGATGATAAACGATCAATCAAGGGGATGGCGGAATATAGCAAGGGGGTGAGAACCGGGCTTAAGGAATTGTCCTTCTTAAGCTTTACATATGTTCTACCTTACAAAAAGAGTCTGTTATTCCTTTTATAGAAGAGAAGGGAACAGACTCTGACACATGCGCAGACATGCCAAAGCATAAAGTGCCTAAACAGGCAGGCTATCCTAAGAAGGTAAAAAGGTAAAAGCTAAAGTAAAAGGTAAGTATTTGAACTCACAAGTGTCTGCTTTAAAGGAGGTAGTGTTCCGGTTGGGATGGAGTGGTTGGAAGTGGTCTGCTGCATTATTTGAGCATAGGCGGCTTCGTTTGAGGCTTCGTCGGCTGGAAGGCCTCGCATCGAAGGCTTCGCCTTCACCGGAAGCTTCACGGAGATGGCTTCGCAAAAAGGCCTCGCCTTCTCTTGGAGGCTTCGCGAAGAAGGTTTTACCTTCACTTTGAAGTCTTTACTTTGGAGATTCTTGCTTGAGGGCTTCGCCGTGAGGCTTCTCAGAAATGGCTTCGCCTGAGGGTTTTGCCATCGCCGAGACGCCTTTGCTTAGGAAGCCTAGCCCTTGCCTTGAGGCTGCAGAGGGACGGCTTTGCCTAAGGGCCTCGCCATCGCACAGGTGCCTTCGCATGATGAAGTCGTCTTTGCCTTGAGGCCTCTTGTGGAGTCCTCGCATAGGGCGTTGCCTTCTCCTGGTCAGGTGATCGCCCGAACCATGGATTAGGCCGCCTTAGCCTATGAACCTCCTGGCCACGGAGTTGCTCCGAGCTTCATTCATCTGCCTCTTCGTCTGGTACACTTTGTTGTTGCTTGAGGATCCCATGATCACATCATTCGAGATCGTGGGAACATCCCGCATCTTTTTACGGAGTATATGTTTTGGGACGGGATGAAAATTCTGCGACGGCTTTGATGTGAGTTATGTTATGGCTCGGGACAGATATTATGGTGATAACCGAGGAATTATGCATGGCGGGAGTTTTGGTTCGGGTTAACACGTGCGTACGTCGGGAGTTACTTAGGTGGAGTTGGTGCGGGACTTATGCGCAAACTCTTAGCCAAATTTCAGATTTTTTTTGGCTTGGGGTGAGTCATGTTGGTGACTAAGGTGCTTTAGGGACAAGTGTCCCATGACTCACCACCTTGGAAAGTATAAAAGGAGAGGCTTTATGTGAAATTAGGACATTTGGCTAATTTTCTTCTTTCTTCCTTCTCCATCCGCCATCTTCATCATCACCATCCTCTCTTGTGTTCTTCATTTGGCAAGGAATCATCAAGGTGTTGGGCTCAAATTTTTGGTAAGCTTCTTCTCTTCAAGATTCTATAAGATTGAAGCATGAATTTTGGTTGGAAAAGGGGTTTAGAATCCGATTTGGGTTAACTCTTTGCTACATGCTATGTTGATCTTCTTGCTTCAATGTTCTAGTATGTTGTTCTTGGTATGGAGAAGGGTAGGAATCAAGGTTTAATTGGTGGAAGAACATCATGGATTAAGAAACCCTAAGTTGGCCGAATTTAAGCTTGAATTCTAAACTTGGTGTATAGTTGTGTTATTGAATCATGCTTAAGATATGTTGTTCCTAGCATGATTCTAAGGTGTTGTATGGATTCAATTTGAAGGTAAACATGTTGGGTAAAAAGTACCCAAATTGCCGAATTGATCATTATGGTTTATGGTTAATTTTGGGTGATTAGGGTGAGATGTGTTAGTAAGCATTCTTAAGTTGTGAAATTGGTGAATGAAGCATGTGTTTGGAACCTTAAATGGTTTGGATTAAAGTTTGGTGAAAAAGAGGGGAAAGGGCCGAAATTAAAGGAAGGGTTTTGAGTATGTTTTTGTTGTAGTTAGAATGGTTTTGATAGTGGTTTGGTATCGGGAATGGAAGTAGGTAACTAACGATGTTCGGAACGTCGTTTTTGGGAATTGTGGACAATCCCGACCTACTTGCTTGTTTGCGGCGTAAATGTTGGGAAAGTGTATTTTGAATGTTTGGTTGTGCTTATGGGTGTATAGATAACAATGTTCTAGCTCGGTTTGAGGAACCGAGCTTTTTGTGAAATTTTGCGGGAAAGTGCGGGATTGTGCGGGATTGGTTTCTGGGGGTCTGTTTTGGTGATTTCTGACTTGTGTGTGGTTGTTCAGCTTGATTCTGCAGTGGTGGAGTAGTGCGGGACCTCAAAAGGTCACACTACCACGTTTCGGGCCGGGAGCCAGGATTTTCCCGGGATTTTGCCGCGGAGCGGTTTTTGTGAGGTAAGGGTTCAACTTCTCTCGTTATACATTCTGGGAGGGATATCATGTATATCGGGGTTTGTTGAGGCGGGTTCCGGGTTGAGGACGGTGGTCCGGTGATCCCGGGACCAGTCACATGGTAAGATATAGTTTGTTACGCTTCAAGGCCGGGATGGTCTTGGAGACCACGGGTTCCTTATACATTACGTATATCCGCCTTTGGGTGCTGATATTCTGTATATACCATATGCTATATTCTGTTCTGTGACGAGACCCAGGATGGTCTTGGAGACCACGGGTGCTCCTTGGATTGGTTGTGTCCGCACTGGGTGCCGACATTCTGTGTGTACCCTGTGGTATACTTATGTGACCCTACGACAGTTAAGGGGATCGCGACCCCAGCTGGTACCATGCTTCTGTATTTTGACCTCTTGGAGAGGGCTGTCGTTCTATTTATTTTTATTTTAAGGGTCATTCTGGCGGTCTGCACCGCATCCTTCGGGATTCTGTCTAACCCCGTCTTTCGGGAACGTCCTGCGGGACTCTGACTAACTCTGATCAATACTATTTGTATATATGTCTTTTGTGTTTTCTCTATTTTGCAGGTACGACACACTAGCACCTTTCTGCAAACTGTATCTTACCTCAGCCATTGCTGGGTCCTCTCGAGGACTCACCCCTTTCTGTTTACCACACTTCAGGTCGACCTGACAAGCAGCCGGCGGACTAGAGATCCGCGGTGCTTTCTGTTTTTGGATTTCAGCAGCAGCAGTACTACGTGCGGGATTCTTCTGAGCGAGAAGTTTTCCAGATTCCGCACCTAGGTATTCTAGGGTTTTACTTTGGCGGCTCTGTAGATGTATATGCATGCATGTTAGATCAGATCATGATGTACTCTGTATATTCTGGAATACTTTACGATTTTGTACTTACATGACTGGAGGGCTCGCCATAGCAGTTGAGGGCGGGACCCGAGATATGCTCATGTTGGTTTATATATATATATATCAGATGGATTCTGTATTCTGGATGTTGTGAAATTGAATGATATTTCCATGAACTGTATGTTTGGTGATGGTCGAGTGCTCGCCTATTTCAGTGGGGCAGGGCTCACCATGGATAGTTAAGATTATTTTGTATACTTGCTGTGTTTGAGTTTTTTAGGTTGCGGGTCGTAATACGACCAAGTTGTTAAGTGAGCAAAGTGTTCTCAGGCGTCGGGCCTTCGAAAACAAGACTTTGCGGGCTGGGTCATGGGACCACTGCACGCAGCGGGTTTCGGTAGTACCGTTTCCGCGCTTTCCGCCGTAGCTTCCGCTTTCGACGTCGCGGGCGGCTCTGCCTCCGCAACCGGGCAGAGTGGTCATGACAATATGCATTATCATTAAGTTTCTTTGTGATTCTAAAAGGTCCATCCCCTCTAGGTGATAACTTACTCTTTCTGGCTTGGGGGAACCTTTCCTTCCTCAAATGCAACCATACCCAATCACCTTCTTCAAAGGTTCTAAATTTTATACCCTTGTTAACCCGCCTTGCATAAGATTCATTAATTTTCTCAAGTTTCTTGTGAACCTTAGCATGCAAGTCTTTCATGTGTTGGCCTTTCTTTTTACCATCTAATAAATAGTGTGACCACACATGTAATGATCTCATAAGGGCATAAAGCTCCTTGTCATATGTAGAATAGTTCAATGTGGCACCACCGAGTTTCAGACTAAAGAATGCAATGGGTCGGCCCTCTTGGTGCAAAACAGCACCAGTGCCGATTCCACTTGCATCACACTATACTTCAAAAACTTTGTCAAAGTTTGGAAATGCAAGCAAGGGTGCATTTGTCAATCGACTCTTTAGTTCATTAAAGGATTTCTCTTGTGATTTACCCCAAACAAATGCAACATTCGTTTTAGCCAATTCATGCAAAGGGGTTGCAATTGTAGAAAAATCCCTAACAAATCTTCGATAAAAGCTAGCAAGTCCAAGAAAGGACCTTACCTCGGTCAAGGACGTAGGTGTAGGCCAATCTCGGATGGCACTCACCTTACTTTCATCCACTTTGACACCTTCTTTTCCAACCACATATCCAAGAAAATTAACTTCATTTGATGCAAAGACACACTTTTCAATTTTAGCATATAATCTTTCTAATCTAAGTGTGTCAAGGACTTGCCTCAAATGATTAACATGCTCATCATGATTCTTGGAATATACTAGGATATCATCAAAGTATACTACCACAAACTTCCCAATCAATTTCCTTAAGACATGATTCATTAAACGCATGAAAGTGCTAGGTGCATTAGATAAACCAAAGGGCATGACATTCCACTCATATAAACCAATTTTAGTTTTAAATGAGGTTTTCCATTCATCGCCTTTCTTCATCCTAATTTGGTGATATCCACTTCTAAGATCAATCTTAGAAAACACACAAGCACCACTCAATTCATCAAGCATATCATCAAGTCTAGGTATAGGGTGGCGATACTTTACAGTGATGGAGTTGACGGGGCGGCAATCCATGTACATCTGCCTTGTCCCATCGCTTTTTGGCACAAGGATGACCGGAACCGCACAAGGAGAGAGGCTCTCCTTGATGAATCCTTTGTCAAGCAACTCTTGTACTTGAGTTTGGATTTCTTTGGACTCTTGGGGGTTGGTTCGGTATGCGGCCTTGTTGGGTAAAGGCGCACCCTGGAGCAAGTCTATTTAATGCTCAATGCCTCGGTATGGTGGGAGGCTTTGAGGCTCATCAAAGACATCATCAAATTCTTTCAGGACTTCCTGCACATACAAAGGGAGAGAAGATATATGGTCAAGAGTTAACATGCAATGAGTTGGAATCATGAGAAAACAAGTTTTGTTTCCAAAAAGTGCTCTTTTCAAATCTTTCTCTTTGGCCATGGAAGGGATGCACTCTTGTTTTCTTTCTTTGTCACTCATGGTGTTTCCCATCAATGCACACTCTTTCTTTTCACTCAAGGTTCCTTGAACCTTCTCACTATTTTCTCTCTTTTCTCTTCCCTCTTTCCTCTTTTTCTTTTCGGCCTTACTTGCCAAATGAACTTGATCTTGAAGAGCTTGGGTTGGGGTGAGGGGAAGCAAGGTGTAGGGTCGGCCAAGGTGGGTTAGGGTGTATTTGTTGACCTTTCCATAGTGTATGGACTCTCTGTCATATTGCCAAGGTCTTCCCAAAAGGATGTGTGTGGCTTGCATCCTCACCACATCACAAGTGACTGAATCTTCATATTTGCCAATCTTTATGGGCACCACCACTTGTTTCACAACCTTCACAAAGGCTCGATCATCAACCCATTGGAGTTGATATGGTTTTGGATGAGCAAGGGTAGGAAGACCCAATTCGGCAACCATGTCCTCACTTGCTGCATTTACACAACTTCCACCATCAATAATGAGGCTACAAAGAGTCCCATTTACCATTGCCCTTGATTGGAACAAGTTTTCTCTTTGGGTACTTTCGGCCACACTTGGAGAGCTTTGCAAAACTCTCTTAGTGACCAAGATCATGCCTTCCAAAGGCATTTCTCCTTCTTCCTCCGCCAATTTTTCATAGTGAGGCTCAAGGTTAGCCTCTTCTTCATCTTCACTAGAGAGGTCCCCATTTGGCCGAATAACGATAATTCTTTTGTTGGGACACTCCCTGGCATAATGGCCTTTGCCTCCGCACTTGAAACATTCAATGTTTCTTGTATTTTGTGGTGGGTTGGTTGGTTTGGAGGGTGGGATGTGTTTCGGTAGTGATGGAGAAGGGGTGGTAGAAGTCTTTTGGAAGGGGGGTTTGTAGGAGCTTGGTTGGGAGGTGGATTTAGACCTTGAGGTTTGGCCTTGGGTGGTGGTGGAGGGATAAGGAGTGTTCTTCTTCAAGTTCCTCTCCACTCTAATGGCCTTGTGTACCAAGTCTTGGTAACCGCGGTAGTCACACAACTCCACGGTTCTAGAAATTTCCGCCCTCAAACCATACAAGAACCTTGCCATTTTAGCTTCTTCCCCTTCTCGGATGTTGGCTCTCATAATGGCACTTTCAAGCTCCTTTTGGTAGTCTTCCATGGATTTGTTGCCTTGGACTAGGTATTGAAGTCTTTGGCAACAATCCCGATCATAATAGGGAGGGACAAAATGGTTTTGCATGATTAACTTGAGTTGAGCCCATGAATCCACCGGTTGCATATGGCCTCTTGCTCTTTCCATATGAACTTGCTCCCACCAAGTGAGAGCATACCCCGAAAACTCAATAACCGCAAGTCTCAATCTCAAACCATCATTGTAACCGAGACAATCAAACACCCTCTCGGCTTTCTTCACCCACGATAAATATTCTTCCGGATCACTAGTGCCATAGAATGGTGGCACTTGAAGCCTCACATTACTCAAAGCTTTTGCTTTTGTGGTGGGGCTCTCCTTCTAGGTACTCGGTTCCTTGGTGGTGGGGAGGCATATGGCTCATCCTCCCCTTCTTGGTAGACTCTTCTTCTTGTACTCCTTTGAAGGGGTTCTTCATAGTACTCTTCATCATTGCTCTCCGGAATGTCCTCCACAACTTGGTTCACTCTTACGGTGTGAGTGGGCTGACTATGTGGAGTGGAATGACGAAGTGTTGATGGCGGGTTCAAGGTGGTTTGGGTGATTTCCCCTTGAGCCCGAGAAGCATTGGTCTTCTCTTGTACTTGTGAGCTCTCCGGTTGCTTTCCTTGTATCAATTCAATTTTTGAAACTTTGGCATTTGTGGAAGCTAGTTGCTCACCCATGTTGTCTATTTTTTTCATGAGTTAAGCAAAAGCATCATGTAAACCCAATTGAGATGGGTGTGGAGGAGTAGAATCGGAGGATGCCATCTATAACAAAAAAAATGCAAGTGAAGATATTTGGTTAGCAACAAAGAACCACACCACTCTCTAAGTGTTTGCACTCAATGACTTTTACAAGTTCTACTCACTTGATACCACTTTTCAACCTTAAATCAAATACATACACAAAAGTGGAAACAAGCAACTTTCTAATAAAACCGAATTCTTGAAGTCAAGAAAATGACTAGTTACTTGAAACTAGCTTCTCGAGATTTTAAGGTAGATGGGGGTTGAAAGAAGTAAGGAAGGTATTTAGAAAAGTCTTTTTTGAAAAGAAGAACAACTTTTGTATAAGTTCAACAACAATTTTTTGAATCAAAAGTACAATTCATATGAGTTTTGTTATGAACTTCTCAAAAACATATATGAATACACATGAACTTTTCAAGAACATATGAACTTGTTCATTCCTTTCTCTTTTTCACAAGATAAACACTTTCGTGTAAGTTCAACAATAAATTTTTGGATCAAAAGTACTATTTACTTGAGTTCTGTGATGAACTTTCAAGAATGCTTATGAACACACTTGAACTTTGATGAATATGTGAACTTGTTCATTACATGAACACACTTGAACTTTCAAGAACATGTGGACTTGTTCATACTTGTTCTTTTGAACAAAAAACAACAATATTTCAATAAGAACTTTATACAATCTTTGGGACATTAAGGCCTAATTTTCGGCCAAAAAAATAACTTTCAAGAACAAAGTTTTCTTCAAGTATTGAAAGAAATCAAATGGTTCACTTGTAAGAAAACAAATTATAATTCCAACAAGCAATTTGGCTATGATACCAATTGATATGGTTCTTTACAAGGATGTAAGAACAACCACTTCTAATGATCTAGCTTAAAGGAAATAAAGAACAACATGAACAAAAGTTCAAGAAAATGAAGAACACATGAACAAAAGTTCAAGGTTAATTTCGACCAAGAACAAGCACCTTTCAACTATAAGGTTGAACAATACTTGAGATTTGCCAAGGGAAGAAGAATGGTCAACCCGAGCGGGTTGCGACCGGGTGACCCGGGGCTCCGGTTTTGGCCTGCGGGTCACGTGTTGGGCGGTTAAACGACTCCTGGGACTTATCTGAGCAGTATTTCTGGGAATCCTTCGGGTTTTGAGGTCATGTGGGTCCCCTGGGGTTGTCTCGGGACGTACAGCGGGCTCGGTAGCGCTCCCGGGACCTCAGATTGGGAAACCGTTCGCATATTTGCGATCGTGAGAACGTCCTGCATCTTTCTGCGGAGTATATTTTCTGGAGCGTGACGTGCGGTCCCGGGCGACTCCCGGGGCTCTGGACGGGAATCCCGGGGCTCGGGACGGACTTTTCCAGACGGCTTCGGTGTGAGGTATGTTATATTTTAAGGCGGATTTTATGGTAATATTTATGGATTTTTTGTTGTGTTGTGGTTTTTGGTTAGGGTTAGTACACGTGCACGTCGGGACTTACTCGGGTTCAGCGGGCCCGGTAGGACACTCTGATTTTCTAAATGGACTTTGGAAACATGATTTGGGTGTGTTATGATATTCTGAGGATTGTGGTCAGTTTTGGTTTCATTTGGGGTTCGTTACTTGCGTTTGGGGTTAAATTGCAAAGATTTGGAGAGTTGGAGGGTTAAGTTGTTATTAACCCAAAAGTTAATAATATTTTGGTCAGATTTTGTGAGTAAGTCGGCCGAAGAGAGGAGAGTGGACACTTGTCCACTTGTTATTAAAGATGGAAAAGAAGGGATAAATATAAAAGGAGTGTTTATTTCATAAAATGAATTAACATTTCATTTTCATCTTCTTCTTCTTCCTTCTCTTCTCATTCGCCATAGCTCCTCCTCTCCAAGCTCCATGTTCTTCATCTTTCTTTGCTGAAACTTCAAGGATTTGGGCTCAAGAAAGTGGTAAGCTTCTCCTCTCCTTGGTTTTTCAAGTTGGAAGCTTAGTTTGGATGGAAAAGGAGAGGGTTTTCAAGCTATGGGTTTACTCTTGTCTACATGTTAGAGTAATCTTCTTCCTCCCATCTTTTAGTATGTTCTTCTTGGGTAGGAGAGGAGTAAGAATCATGGTTTAAACTTTGGAAAAACTCCATGGAGGGCCAAACCCTAGGGGTGTCGATTTTGTAGGTGATTTTCCAAAATGTTGTATGTTTGTGTTCTTGGATCATGCTTCAAGTATGTTGTTCCTAGCATGATTCTAAGACTATCTATGGTTTCAATTTGATGGAAAGCATGCTAGGGAAGAAATCCCCAAATGGCCGAATTCTTCATGTTAGGGTTCATGGTTGATTTTGGTTGTTTAGGTGTAATTGGTTAGTATTTTTTTTGATAGGGGAGGGAGGTACCGGTGTAGCACCTTGTGCGGGAGCTTCACCAGGGGAGGGAGGTACCAGTGTAGCACCTCCCAAGCTTCACCAGACTGCGAGCATCTAACTTAAATCTAACCTAGGCTTGGTTCACTAACAGATGAAATACAACGGGGAAAAGAACCAAGAAGAAAAACCCCGAGGTCCTAGAAAAAAAGAAAAAACTCGCAGTGGCAAAAAACAGTTGTTACGGAAATACATCCACAGAGATCAAATCCTTCAAAAATAAAGGCATGGAGTCAATCCATGTTGAGCACTTCGCTTCCAGCAGAGCCTTTCTCGCCAAGCTGTGAGCGAAAACATTCGCCTCTCTATAGGTGTGTTGGATTCTCCACCAAGGCAAAAGTTGAAGGTCCTCTTGGATGTTTCTGACGTTGAGAGCAGCTTCTGATTCGCCGATGCATGGGGCAAGAATGGCATTAACAGCTTCATTTGCATCAGACTCCACAATTACCTTAGGAGGCTTGTACTCCTGAATCAGACGCATACACTCCTTGATGGCCATGATTTCACCAAAAAAAGCATTCATGATTCCTCTAACCTTTGCCATCAAAACCGCAACTACCAGACCCCCTTCATCCCGAAGAACAACACCAATACCAATCCAACCATCATTACCAATAGCCGCATCTGTATTGGCCTTAATCCAGCCCGCCGGTGGTGGCTGCCACTTCGCCAAGCTCCGAGGCGCATAATTTAACGCCGGTAAGCAGCGAGTCTCCATCAACTGTTGCGAGATTAGCCAAATCATAGTTGAGGAGGACCACTTACCCTTGCCATGGACTTCATTATTCCGGTTTCTCCAAAGCACATAAGAGGTAAGGTTGAATTTGCACCAGGCTTCATCGGAGCAGACCGCTCTAACCGCCTCCAGCCAAGAAACGGAGCTGTCGGTTAGAAGCTGGGCTACAAACTGCTGACCGCTCTGGATCCAGACTTGTTGCGCCACCTCGCAGTCCCTAAGTGCATGGAGGACTGACTCCGGGTGTCCCTCACACAGCGGACAAGAGACCTCCTCAGTAACACCGCGGTGAGAAAGGTTGGCTCGCGTCGGGAGGCAGTTCTGAGCAACTCGCCAAGTAAAGTTTCGATATTTGTTAAGGATGTTGGTTCCCCAGATTTGGCCAAATATCCGGTCCTGCCTTTGAGTGCCATCACTTTGATATTTACTCTTCATATACACTTCATATCCCGTTCTAACATTGTAAACACCATCTCCCGAGAAATGCCAGATCATTTTGTCATTCGCCGCACTTTGAGCTAGCGGGATGTTCCGGATTGCCTCAACGTCAGGTGCTTCAAAAATGTGTTGGAGAAGTTGAACATCCCACTCTCTCCGACCTTGCAAGAACAAGAAATCAACAGTAGTATCTATAGGTAGGAACCGAAGAGGGGTAGAAGGTTTGAAATCGATATTACCCGGAATCCACGGATCCTGCCAGATTCGGACCCTCGAGCCATCTCCGAGTCTCCACCTTAAGCCCCTTTTTAAGACCTTTCTCCCTTTCATTAAGCTGCGCCAGATGTAAGATGCATTGTGTTGCTTCTTCCTAGCATCCATAAACGAGGAGTGGGGAAAATACTTTGCACGAAGTACTCGGGCACATAAGGATGTGTCATTGGTGCTCAGTCTCCATCCTTGCTTGGCTAGCATTGCCAAGTTGAAACCGGAGAGGTCCCGAAACCCCAACCCTCCTTTCGTTTTGTCTGGCGTCAAACGCTCC
This sequence comes from Stellera chamaejasme, assembly GCA_024586325.1. Taxonomy (NCBI): domain Eukaryota; kingdom Viridiplantae; phylum Streptophyta; class Magnoliopsida; order Malvales; family Thymelaeaceae; genus Stellera; species Stellera chamaejasme. The sequence goes on along the minus strand of CM044985.1, from coordinate 15,743,848 downwards.
CATCTCATCCAGTTTAGGCCTCTACTCCCATTACCATGGTTCCAGAAGAACTTGTTCATGATAACCTCCATCTCCTTACACAACTTGTCGGGAATGTGGAAAACGCCCATTACGAATATCAGAATTGCTTGTCCCACTGCTTTGATCAGAACCTCTTTGCCAACTCGGGATAGGGATTTAGCAAACCACGTATTTGTTTGTTGGGCAATGCGCTCTTTGATGTACCGGAAAGCTCCTTTGTTGTTTCTGCCTACAAAAGTGGGGAGCTCGAGGTAGCGCTCCACATTGTTGCATTCCGCTACACCAAAGGTATTCATGAAAATTCTCCTGTCATTATGCAAAGTATTAGGGCTAAAAAATAATCCAGATTTCTCAAAATTAATGCATTGGCCCGACAGAAGTTCATAGTTATGTAGGACTTCCCTTAGCCGTGCCGCTTCTCTTTCCGTAGCCTTGCAGAAAAGCAAACTGTCATCCGCAAATAAGAGGTGAGTAACCGCTGGTCCGCCTTGGCTTGCCTTAACTCCAGTCAGAAGTCGCTGAGCATGTGCTTGGTGGAGCATAGCCGAAAGACCCTCAGAGCAGATCAGAAAGAGGTATGGAGACAGTGGGTCCCCCTGTCGAAGACCTCGATAAGGAACAATGTTACCGCAACATTCCCCATTAATGTTAACAGAATACCGAACAGTGGAGATGCAATCCTTAATGGTATTTATCATCGGGTCAGGGAAACCCATTTTCCTCATCATAACAAGAATAAAGTTCCAGCTAACACGGTCATATGCCTTGGACATGTCTAATTTGAGAGCGCAGCTTCCAACTTTCCCCGTCCTTTTTCCTCGAAGCTTGTGAAGGAGTTCATAAGCCACCATAACATTATCAGTAATTAGTCGGCCCCGGATAAAAGCACTTTGTTCCTCAGAAATAATGTTTGGCAGAGCACCGCGGAGGCGGATGGCAATTGTCTTGGATATTATTTTGTAGATGACATTGCATAAACTAATCGGTCTGTATTGCTTCATTGTTGTCGGTTGCTTTGTCTTGGGGATAAGAGTGATATTGGTATGATTTATACCCTGCACCGAAGCACCCCCATTTAAAACGTTAAGGCAATAATTCACATGGTGTTTTACCTGGGGCTAGAATTTTTGATAGAAACCAGCTGGTAGTCCATCCGGACCCGGGGCTTTGCTCGGATGCATCTCTTGAAGGGCGGCTGTAAGGTCTTCTTCCGTATAGGCTTGCTCTAGATCCAACTGTTGCTGGTCCGAAATGATCTTAGGCTGAATAGAATCACAAAGACGTTGGTCCGCTTCAGGTTGAGTTGCAAAGAGAGTCGTAAAATAATCCACCGCTACCTGAACGACCCCATTCTCATCCTTTCTCAACCGGCCTTGATCATCCATTAGAGTAGTGATCTTATTAATTCTCCTTCTATTGGATGCATGAGAGTGGAAAAATTTTGTATTCTTATCACCTTCTGACAACCAAGATATTCGAGATTTCTGTTTCCAGAAAATTTCCTCTCGATGTCTCCACTCAACTATTGACTTTCTGGTATTCTCAATGCATCTCTCCACTTCTTCATCAGGAGGTAGGTTCACAAGGCGCTGTAGTTCAACCTCCAACCCAGCAATAGTAGTATCAATGTTACCAAACTCTTCTCTATTCCACCGAAGAAGTCGCCGGCCAACAGCTGCAGTTCTGTCCTCAATTCGTCCCGGGCTGTCAGCCACATTGTTCCAAGTGTGCTCCACAACTTGAGCGCACGATTCGTTCCTAAGCCACATGAGCTCAAATCGGAAACGTCTTTTTCGTTTCCATCGCACATGAGGCTCAAGTTTCAAAGCTAGAGCATGATGGTCAGAAAAGGCCACCGCTCGATGGTGAACGCTATATTCATTAAACATGGAAATCCATTCAACGTTCGCGCAACACCTATCCAGCCTGCACCAAATCGTTTGTCCGCCCGCTCGTCTACCTGCCCACGTGAAATCTGAACCATGGTAATCCAAATCCATTAACCCGCAAACATCCAGGCAATCCCGAAAATTTACCATAAGACGCTGATTCCTGATATCCCCACCCTTCTTCTCCGAAGTCCACATAATCTCATTAAAATCTCCTCCACATAACCACGGGAGGTCGCTATAATCTTTCAATTTTTTTAGAAGAGACCAGAATTCCTCTCTTTTATGTTGTTCCGGTTCACCATAAACCCCTGTCAACCGCCAAGGTTTATCTCCTTCGATCACAACGTCAATGTGTCGTTTGGAATAGCTCAGAAGGCGCAAAGTAACATCAGAGTTCCAAAGTATTGCAAGACCCCCCGAGCCGTCCATCCCGTCTACGGCAAACATATTTCGAAAGCCACACTTATCCTTAACACCTTGCATTCTAGACTTTGACAGCTTAGTTTCGCAAAGAAAGGCCACCGTCGACTCCTCTCTTCGCAGGAGATTATTCAGCATCCGAACTTTCCGAGTATCTCCCAATCCTCGGTAGTTCAAAAATATCGGATTCATTGCTCTCGGCGGCCCTGCTCCGCAGGGTCCACCGTTAAAGGTTGGGTTCCACAAACCTCCTGGAATGCAGCCGCTAATCGTGTTCTCTTCTCCATTCCATCAATATCCATGTCGTCACAAATAGACCTCTTCCGTTCCACACGTTTGTCCCGGTCACTTCCTCCCCTCACTGCCTTCCCTCTTGCCCTTCGTTTCCATGTTTTCCCACTCTGCTCCCTTTCCGTCGTTACAGTGGCAGGGTTAGCTGATTCCGGGCTGTTCCTCCCAAGAGTAGAGGCTGTTGCAGCCATAGATTTAGTGATGTGAGTTAACAGCTTCTCCTCTGAAGATTGAACCGTTCTTGGTTCCTCATTGATCTTATCAGTCTCAGCATTGTTGTCAGAAATGTCCTCCAAACCAGGGATTGGGTTTGATGTGGACTCGGAGCAGTCACTAGCAGCAGTTAATGGCTTAGTCCTTGTGTTCTTCCCCACCTCCTGACTGCCTGTTTCCTCTACATTACACTCCAGCACAAGCTTTCTAGCAACCTTGTTCTGATTACCCGAAACTTCTGCCGCACGCCTCTCTGTAGGCTTTCCGTCTGAAAACCCTCTAAAAGTTCCTCTGGTACGTCTTGATGCTGGAGATGTTCTCAGAAACGGACCATACTGGATCCCATTCTCTTCGTGATCACAGTCACGTTCAACATGTCCAAGGCAGCCACAACGATAACAAAAGTGCTGCAATCTTTCATACTTGAAGATGATGAAGGTTGGCTCTTGGTCTGCAATCTTGTATCGTACTCCTCGTGGCAGCGGTTTGTCTAACGGGAGGAGTACTTGTGCCCTGGCATACCGCCCTCCCACATCACCGTCCTCACCATAGCTAACTTGAATAACTTTCCCAACCCTGGTTGCAAGTCGGCGAACAACATCTTCTCTCCAAGCTAATATTGGCAGATCATACGGCCTAACCCAGAAAGGAGTGGTCTCTAGGATTGTCTTCCTCGGCTGGGCTGTACCACCAATTTCAGAAAGCGCTAGAACATGCTTATCAAAGAAGCATGGACGGCCTTCTAGAACACGATCCGCATCTCCTCTGCCTTGGAATTTAAATAAGAAGTAATTGCCTTCAATAATGTCGATATCGAGCGATTTGAGCGGCTTCCAAATTCCTCTCATCGTCACAAATAACGCCTGTGCGTTGCTAGGGCGGAGTGAATGTAGTCGGCCAATTAGGTAGATTTTTGGCGGACCTTGTCCTTCTCCGCCCTCCAATTCGTCTTCAACAATCCCCTCCTCCTCCTCCTCCTCTGTTAACTTGAACTTCGTCCATGAGTCCTGGAGATCCTCCATTGATGACATTAGGAGACCAAAACCTCAGCAAGATCACGAGCAAACAGCCCTAAACGAAACCCACTTCACAAGAAAGGACGAAACCCTAGCAGGTAGCGTAGACACGAAATCCCTAGCAGAGCGCTAGACGGGTTCGGTGATTATGTATATTTGTATCAGGTAAGAATACTTCTGTTTATATTCACATGTATTTATATGTTCTGTTCTGTGACGAGACCCGGGCTGTTCCTAAGACCACGGGTGCTCCATGGTTTGGTCTGGTAATGTTCGCACTGGAGGGTGCCGACATTCTGTGTATATCCGCACTTGGGGTGCTGATATACTTCTGTGACCCTACGACAGTATGGGGATCGCGACCCCAGCCGGTACCGTGCTTTCTGTTCTGTATGTTCTGACCTCTTGGAGAGGGCTGTCGTTCCGTGGGTCAGCGGTTGGACCGCATGTGTTGGGATTCCGATTTACTTTACGCTTTATGTTTATATATATATATATATATACATGTATACCCTTGTCTTATTCTGTTTTGCAGGTTCAGTTTGTTGCCACTTAGGCAAACTATATCTTACCTCAGCCCTTACTGGGTCCTCCCGAGGACTCACCCTTTTATTTGTTTACCACCTTTCAGGTCGTCCTGACAAGCAACCGGCGGAGTAGAGATCCGCGGTGCTTCCATCTTTTTAGGGTTTCGGTTGCAGCAGCAGTACCACGTGCGGAAATCCTCGAGTGAGAGGCTTCTGATTCCGCGCTTAGGTATTTATAGGATTTTGTTTAATGGCTCTGTAGCTGTAGCTGCATGCATGTAGATCAGATCATGAATTTGTATATGATGTATAATCTGAGATATATCCTGCACTTGTTTGTCTTCTGAGTCGTGGGCGGAGCCCCGACTTGCCTATCTTGAATTTGTCATAATATGAACTCGGTGTTTCTGTGTTTATGGCAATGAACGATGCTTGATACACCATGAACTGCATGTTTGGTAGATGTCGGATTTTTGTGTATGCTTGCCCTGTATAAGTTCGTAGGTTGCTAGTCGTTACTCGACTATTTTGTTATTTGAGCTCGATGCTCCGTTGCCGCGCTTTCTGCCATAATTCCGTTCCGACGTCGCGGCTGGCTCCGCCTCCGCAACCGGGCGGGGTGGTTGTGACAAGTTGGTATCAGAGCAGGTCGGGTCAAAGTGACCCAAGAGGTAAAGTATGGTCAGTTCAACATGAGTTGTGGAAGGTAAGCATACAAGTCCAAGGGTGGACTTTTGGAGCAAGTCATGCTAGTTCATGGGTAAGTTCTACAAGTAACGACTTCGAAGGGCGAGCTACTAGTTTACACTTCATTCTGGGGCGGTTCGGTACAGAGCCTGATCAACTCCTTATTTGAACCGTTTCGGAATGCGTGTGGAGCAGCGGGCGGTTCTTTGGAGCATTTTGGAAGGTGTGGGGTGTTATATGAAGTGATTCTGTGATTACAAGCATGATCTGATTCTATGTTTAAGGTTTATTATTTGGTTTCGGGATTCTGAAAAGAATCCTTGCATCATGCATTGCATTACACTACAGAGCCTTAGAATGCTGCTGCTAGCTTTAGAGAGAGGGAGAGTTAATTTTTGGATTATATGGTTTTGAGTTGGTTTGTTTTCAGGTATGGTTAGAACACGCCGTTAGCGTGAGCGAGAACCGGAGGGTCGGGACCGGGATCCCACACCTCCGAGGGTTAGGAGGCGGGTTTAGGGGAACCCAGGACCTGAGCAGTCACACTCACCCCCTCGAGCGATCAGCAGTCTGAGGGACCCGCTCCTGATATACTACAGGTGTTTGGTCAGGTTCAGCAGTTGCTGGGTACCTTATTGCCAGCCCAATGGTTAGAACACGCCGTCAGCGTGAGCGAGAACCGGAGGGTCGGGACCGGGATCCCACACCTCCGAGGGTTAGGAGGCGGGTTCAGGGGAACCCAGGACCTGAGCAGTCACACTCACCCCCCTGAGTGATCAGCGATCGAGGACCCGCTCTGATATACTACAGTGTTGGGTCGGGTTAGCGATTCTTTGGGTACCTTATTGCCAACCCAGCAGCTTCAAGGGCGGCAGCAGGTACGGGGAGGTCCGGTCAGACCACAGCGGAGACAGCCGGTTCAGGAGGTGGGCAGCAGCCACCTCAGTGTGCAGGATCAGCAGGATAGTGATTCTGAGGAGGGGGATCGGCACGATACTGAGAGTTCTCGTCGGTCCCACCAACGACGGGAAGAGCTGAGACACCGGTATGATGAGATCAGACTTTTGGAGCGGTTTCAGCGTTTGAACCCTCCGAGGTTCAACGGCCGAGGACGGCCTCAGGCGGCGGAGACTTGGTTTGCAGGAATCGATAAGCTCCTTGGGAGGCTGCACCTTCCATCTGAGGTTAGAGTCTCGCTAGCCACGTTTAATCTGCATGACAGTGCAGATCACTGGTGGAGGATCCTGCAGGGCCGTTTGAGAGCCGAAGCAGCACGGGACGGAGGACAGGATCCGGATCTTACACAGGAGCGGTTGCCTACTACTTCCACCAGCGGTATATTGGAGATGCCGTCGGGGACCTCCGGCAGCCTGATTCGATGATCTAGAGCAGGGCACCAAGACTGTCGGGGAATATGAGCGGGAGTTCGACCGACTGGTTTGCTACGTACCACAGTACTATGGTATGGAGCAAGAGAAGGCCAAGAGGTTCATCCGCCGGCTACGCCCTGATTACAGGTGGGCTCTGAGGCCTCTGGATATCACTTCTTACCATGAGGCTGTGCAGAAGGCCCAACTCCTCGTGCAGGAGGAGGTTGAGAGTCGGTACCTACCACACCGACCTAGTGACAGAGGGAGGGCTCTGCGCAGCGAGTTCAGCGAGGTCTACGGGGAGGTCGGGCAGTGCAGGACAGAGCGGCGAGGGCAGCGGGCGGCGCCGTGCACCGACTTGTGCGAGTTGTGGCGGGCAGCACCACTGGCCGGCCATGCTACCGCGGCGAGGCGGTGCTGCGATGCGGAGCCGTGATCATTGGATTCGTGATTGTCCTCGACACCGGGCGAGGATCCAGCAGTGCTACACGTCCGTAGTCTCGGTTCCAGCCCAACGCACCCCGGGGGCGCGGTTCACAGAGCGGCGTTCCGAGACCACAGCAGCAGAGACGTCCGTTTCAGCCACCCCCTCCGCCACAGCAGCATGGAGTGGGACGAGTGTTCCAGGTCGAGCGGGGGGAGACATCGCAGCATGGGCCTCCACCACAGCAGCCCGGAGCGGGACGGGTGTTTCAGATTGAGCGTGGAGAGACTTCGCAGCGTGGGGCACTCCAAGGTACTTTACTTCTGAACGATACTCCTGTACGTGTACTGTTTGATACTGGGGCATCTGTTTCGATTGTGGCACAGAAGTGTGTCGAGGCTCTCCACTTGGTTACCAGTGGGCTTCTGAGCGTCTTTATGGTGAAGACGGCTGGGAGTCAGTTTTTGCTTTCCAATGAGATGGTACGGGACTGCGTGCTATCCATTGGCAGTCACCGAATTGTGTCAGATTGCTGGTGTTGAACACACCGAAGTATGACGTTATTCTTGGGATGGATTGGCTATCCAAGAATTCCGTGCACATTGACTGCGCCAACCGTAGTGTTACGGTTTCTGGAGAGGTGTTACCTCTCGAGTTCGAATGGGGCGAAGGTGGTCGGGACCGGCATGGAGCTGCAGTTACGGATCGAGTCCCGGTAGTGGATTCAAAGGAGTACTATGGTCTGAACACGTTAGATACTCGGTTGGAGCTAGATAAAATTCCAGCTTGTCCGGGATTTTCCGCAGTATTTCCGGAGGATTTGCCCGGGATACCACCAGAGCGGGAGATCGTGTTTGAGATCCATTTACAACCCGGTTCTACTCCCATTTCCATTCCACCTTATCGGATGCCGATAGTGGAAATGGTGGAGCTGAAGAAGCAGTTAGAGGAACTGCAGGAGAAGGGCTTTATCCATCCGAGCACTTCACCATGGGGTGCTCCAGTTCTGTTCGTTAAGAAGAAGGATGGGTCACTCAGGTTGTGCATCGATTACAGACGGTTGAACGCCATCACCATTAAGAACAAGTACCCATTGCCGAGGATCGACGATCTCTTTGATCAGCTGAGAGGTGAGAAGATCTTTTCGAAGATCGATCTGCGATCGGGGTACTTTCAGCTGCGAGTGAAGGAGGAGGACATTCTGAAGACTGCTTTCCGTACACGGTATGGGCACTATGAGTATACGGTGATGTCGTTTGGTTTGACCAATGCACTGGCAGCGTTCATGGATATGATGAATCGGGTGTTTCGGCCGTACCTGGACTCTTTCATGGTAGTGTTCATCGATGATATTCTGATCTACTCTCGGGATGAGGACTCACACCGGGAGCATTTGAGGATCGTTCTGCAGACACTTTGGGAACACCAGCTTTACGCTAAGTTCTCAAAGTGTGACTTCTGGATCCGAGAGGTGTCTTTTCTGGGGCATATCATCGGTGAGCACGGTTTGTCAATGGACCCCGAGAAAGTTAAGGCGGTGCAGGAGTGGAAGCAGCCAACCTCGGTACCGGAAATCAGGAGTTTTCTGGGGTTAGCAGGCTACTACCGGCTTTTTGTGCCAGGGTTTTCCGTTTTGGCTTCCCCACTTACGCAGTTGACCAAGAAGGGTCAGCCATTTGTGTGGACAGAGAAGTGTGAGGAGAACTTCCAGGAGCTGAAGCGGCAGTTGATCAACGCGCCGATTTTGATTCTACCCGACCCGAGCCTACCTTATGTGATCTACACAGATGCATCTAGGTCCGGGTTAGGATGTGTTTTGATGCAGGGGCGGAATGTTATAGCTTATGGGTCGCGACAGCTTCGGCCACATGAGCAGAACGATCCGACACACCATCTAGAGTTGGCTGCAGTGATTTATGCGCTGAAGCAGTGGAGGCACTACCTACCTGGCAGCAAATTTCAGATATTCACAGATCACAAGAGTTTGAAGTATCTGTTCACTCAGAAGGAGTTGAACATGAGACAGCGCAGGTGGCTCGAGTACATCAAGGACTATGATTGCAGTATCGAGTACACCAAGGGCAAAGGCAATACAGTTGCCGATGCTCTGAGTAGGAGGTACACTGGAGTGGTCAAAGGAGGCAGCACTGAGGGTCGGATTGAGGAGAATGACTTGACGTGCCTTTGGCATAGGTGGGAGCGCTGGGAGCATGCTCAGGTGTACATTTTGACCATTCACTCGGAATGGTTGGACAGAGTGCGTGAGGCACAGGGGAAGGATCCGGGGTTGAAGAAGTTGTCCGGAGAGGACAAAGGAGCCCTACTACCGGCATTCCAGTACAAGCAGGGGTTGCTGTACTTTGGGGATCGGTTATATGTGCCAGAGGATCAGACACTACGGGATGAGATTTTGGCAGAGGCGCACTCGAGCCGGTTGAGTATACACCCCGGTAGTGAGAAGATATATCAGGATCTGCGCATCCACTTTTGGTGGCCAGGTATGCGGAGACACATTGCCTCACATGTGTCTAAGTGTGCCACTTGTCAGCGGGTGAAGGTGGAGCATCAGAAACCGGCAGGGACGTTGCAGACTTTGCCTATTCTGGATAGAAAGTGGGGCAACATCACGATGGACTTTCTGACTGCACTACCCCTGACCCGGTCTCACCACGATGCCATCTGGGTTATCGTGGACCGCTTGACGAAGTGCGCTCACTTTCTGCCGATACGGATGACAGACTCCCTGGAGAAGCTTGCCCATCTGTATATCAGAGAAATTGTGCGGTTACATGGAGTACCAGACTCCATTGTGTCAGATCGGGATCCGCGTTTTACCGCACGGTTCTGGAGTGCCTTTCATAAGGCTTTGGGCACGCGACTCCATTTGAGTACAGCTTATCATCCCCAAATCGATGGACAATCGGAGCGGGTGATTCAGATTCTGGAGGATATGTTGCGGAACTGTACTTTGGATTTCAGGGGAGATTGGGATAAGCAGTTGCCGTTGGTAGAGTTTTCGTATAATAACAGCTATCAGAGTACCATCGGCATGGCACCGTTTGAGGCACTGTATGGGCGACGGTGCATGACACCGCACTGTTGGACAGAGGCATCTGACAGGATTGAGCTGGGCCCCGAGCTCATTGAGGAGACCACCGCAAAGATTAAGATGATTCAGGCGCGGTTGAAGACCGCGAACGATCGCACCACCTCGTACGCGAACAAGCGTCGCAGAGACTTGGAGTTTGAGGTCGGTGACAGAGTTTGGCTGAAGGTAGCGCCGATCCGAGGGACAGTCAGATTTGGCAGACGGGGTAAATTGGCCCCAAGGTATATCGGACCTTATGAGATTCTGGAGCGGGTTGGCAGATTAGCCTACAGGTTAGCTTTACCTCCGAGCATGTCTGCGGTGCACAACGTCTTTCATGTCAGCATGTTGAAGAAGTGCATCCTGGATCCGGTGCAGACAATCCCAGTGGAGGAGGTTCAGCTGGAACCTGATTTGTCGTACCAGGAGGTACCGATAGCCTTGTTGGCGCGTGATACTCGGAAACTCCGCAGCAAGTTGATTCCCATGGTCAAGGTTCAGTGGTCACATCATACAGACCGGGAAGCGACTTGGGAGACCGAGCAGGATATCAGAGAGCGTTACCCCGAGCAGTACCAGCGGTTGATACCCCTCTTGGAGGACCAAGAGTCCTAAGGGGGGGAGGATGTTACGGTCACCCCGAGCGGGTTGCGACCGGGTGGTCCGGGGCTTCGGTTTTGGCCTGCGGGTCACAGTTTTGGGCGGATAATTGGCTCCCGAGCCTTATCTGAGCATTATTTCTGGGAATCCTTCGGGTTTTGAGGTCATGTGGGTCCCCCGGACATTTTCGCCGAAAATATTTTTCGGGGCCGGGGGTTGTCTCGGTTCTTACAGCGGGCTCGGTAGCGCTCCCGGGACCTCAGATTGGGAAACCGTTCGCATATTTGAGATCGTGAGAACGTCCTGCATCTTTCTGCGGAGTATATTTTCCGGAGTGGGACGTGCGGTCCCGGGCGACTCCTGGGGCTCTGGACGGGAATCCCGGGGCTCGGGATGGATTTTCAAGACGGCTTCGGTGTGAGGTATGTTATATTTTAAGGCGGATTTTATGGTAATATTTGTGGATTTTTGGTTGTGGTATGGTTTTTGGTTCGGGTTAGTACACGTGCACGTCGGGACTTACTCGGGTTCAGCGGGCCCGGTAGGACACTCTGATTTTCCAAATGGACTTTGGAAACATGATTTGGGTATGTTATGATATTCTGAGGATTGTGGTCAGTTTTGGTTTCATTTGGGGTTCGTTACTTGCGTTTGGGGTTAAATTGCAAAGATTTGGAGAGTTGGAGGGTTAAGTTGTTATTAACCCAAAAGTTAATAATATTTTGGTCAGATTTTGTGAGTAAGTCGGCTGAAGAGAGGAGAGTGGACACTTGTCCACTTGTTATTAAAGATGGAAAAGAAGGGATAAATATAAAAGGAGTGTTTATTTCATAAAATGAATTAACATTTCATTTTCATCTTCTTCTTCTTCCTTCTCTTCTCATCCGCCATAGCTCCTCCTCTCCAAGCTCCATGTTCTTCATCTTTCTTTGCTGAAACTTCAAGGATTTGGGCTCAAGAAAGTGGTAAGCTTCTCCTCTCCTTGGTTTTTCAAGTTGGAAGCTTAGTTTGGGTGGAAAAAGAGAGGGTTTTCAAGCTATGGGTTTACTCTTGTCTACATGTTAGAGTAATCTTCTTCCTCCCATCTTTTAGTATGTTCTTCTTGGGTAGGAGAGGAGTAAGAATCATGGTTTAAACTTTGGAAAAACTCCATGGAGGGCCAAACCCTAGGGGTGCCGATTTTGTAGGTGATTTTCCAAAATGTTGTATGTTTGTGTTCTTGGATCATGCTTCAAGTATGTTGTTCCTAGCATGATTCTAAGACTATCTATGGTTTCAATTTGATGGAAAGCATGCTAGGGAAGAAATCCCCAAATGGCTGAATTCTTCATGTTAGGGTTCATGGTTGATTTTGGTTGTTTAGGTGTATTTGGTTAGTAATCTTGCTTAAGTTATGTAATTGGTGATTAAAGAGTGCAAATGGAACCTTGAATGGTTTGGTTTGGAAGCTTGGTGGAAAATGGGTGAAGAACCGAAACTTTGAATGAATCTTTTTCCATGTTAGGGTTGTGTTTTGGTTGTGTTGGTTGGTAATTCGGTATTGTGGATGGAAGTAGGTTTGTATTGATGTTTGAAACGTTGTTTTCGGGCAATGGGAGCAAAGTTCACTTTATTGCGGGATTAAGGGTGAAAGTGTCTGGAATGTGGGTTTAAAGGTTGGAATGTGTTTGTGGGTGTATGAATAACAATGTTCAGGCTCGGTTCGTGAAACCGAGCTTTCTGTGGAATTTTGCGGGAAAGTGCGGGATTGTGCGGGGAGTGGTTTTCGGGGTTTGTTTGGATGTGTTCTGACTTAATTGTGATTGTTCAGCTTGTTTCTGCGTGGGTGGAGTAGCGTGGGACCGTAAGAGCCAAGTTTTACTTTTCGGGCCGGGAGCCGGGATTTCCCGGGTTTTGTGCTGCGGGGCAGTGTTTCTGAGGTAAGGGCTCAACTTCTCTCGTTATGCATTCTGGGAATAATTGCATGTATATCGGGTTTAGTTGAGGCGGGTTCCGGGTGAGGACGGGGGTTCGGTGACCCCGAGACCCGTCACATGGTAAGATGTATGTTTGTTCTGTCTCAAGGCCCGAGTGGCCTTGGAGGCCCCGGGTTCCTATTCTGTTCTGTATATTTGTATCAGGTAAGAATACTTCTGTTTATATTCACATGTATTTATATGTTCTGTTCTGTGACGAGACCCGGGCTGTTCCTAAGACCACGGGTGCTCCATGGTTTGGTCTGGTTATGTTCGCACTGGAGGGTGCCGACATTCTGTGTATATCCGCACTTGGGGTGCCGATATACTTCTGTGACCCTACGACAGTTTGGGGATCGCGACCCCAGCCGGTACCGTGCTTTCTGTTCTGTATGTTCTGACCTCTTGGAGAGGGCTGTCGTTCCGTGGGTCAGCGGTTGGACCGCATGTGTTGGGATTCTGATTCACTTTACGCTTTATGTTTATATATATATATACATGTATACTCTTGTGTTATTCTGTTTTGCAGGTTCAGTTTGTTGCCACTTAGGCAAACTATATCTTACCTCAGCCCTTACTGGGTCCTCCCGAGGACTCACCCTTTTATTTGTTTACCACCTTTCAGGCCGTCCTGACAAGCAACCGGCGGAGTAGAGATCCGCGGTGCTTCCATCATTTTTGTGGTTTCGGTTGCAGCAGCAGTACCACGTGCGGAAATCCTTGAGCGAGAGGCTTCTGATTCCGCACTTAGGTATTTATAGGATTTTGTTTAATGGCTCTGTAGCTGTAGCTGCATGCATGTAGATCAGATCATGAATTTGTATATGATGTATAATCTGAGATTTATCCTGCACTTGTTTGTCTTCTGAGTCGTGGGCGGAGCCCCGACTTGCCTATATTGGAATTGTTATATTATGGATTTGGTGTTTCTGTGTTTGTGGCGATGAATGATGTTTGATACACCATGAACTGCATGTTTGGTAGATGTCAGATTTTCGTGTATGCTTGCCATGTATAAGTTCGTAGGTTGCTAGTCGTTACTCGACTATTTTGTTATTTGAGCTCGATTCCCCGTTGTCGCGCTTTCCGCCATAATTCCGTTCCGACGTCGCGGCCGGCTCCCCGGGCGGGGTGGGGTGACAAGGAGGATTAGCTCTGAGTGTCTTGGAGGCTTGGAAGCATTGTGGAAGAGGCGAGGTCGGGCGCCCAGATGCCCGATGTTGCGGAAGATGTGAGGTTGGGTGCGCCGCTGTCTAGTGTCTTAGGATGGCGCATGGAGCTGGTGGGATATGCCTCGGCTTCAAGGGATGTGCAATTAAGGGCCTCCATACTCGGGAAATGACTCTCCTTTATGTGAATGCCCATGCTGAGGAGTTTCTTGGCTTGGTCTTGCCCTTGATCCCGCTTTCCTTCTTGTGCCATAATTCTCATGAATGCTTGGAGATCCTCTTGTATTCTCTTCAACTGTCCTCTTGTCATTGGACCTCCTAGTCCTTGGAAAGGACTTGGTGCCTTGCTCGGGTGCTCGTGTTGTCTTGGAGGGATGTCCACATCAGAAACTGCGAAGTAGAGAGTTATAACGCAACAAAAGTTATAACTAATTGATAGGCAACTAACATGTTTTAAAAGAAAGACAAAACAAGAGTTTAATTAAAGAGCAATTGGTCCAGGCCAATTTTTCTAACCGTGCAAAACATGGTTTAAAGGCAGGAGAAGGCCATCTTAACACCAAAGTAAATAAAATTACAGCACCTAACTAATCACACAAGAAAACTGATCAATATGCCGAAAACAGCATTTTAGGAAAATAAATCAAAGAAAGAACTTCGATCAGACATGCATGATAGAATAAAACAGGTTTTACATCAATGCAAGCAATCTTTCTAGTTAATTTTAAAAGAGAGTTGAAAGTATAGTACTCAGGTTGGTGAATCGAGCCAGTTGCCCGAACCAAAACGAAACGATTTCAGCCTCTTTTCATCGCCGAAGTTCTTGCTCGAAGCCATCAGCCTCACCGGCCTCCAGGTTCTTCTTCGTCACCGCTGGTCTCATCGGAGCTCTCCCGACGCTGGAGTTCTTCCCTCGCATTGTCCTCCCACTCTCTCTTCTTTCTTCCGACGAGAACCAGGAAGAATTGTTCTACCTCTCCCTTCCTCTCCTTTCGAAAGTGATGATAAAGAGAGTTCCTGGTGATGTCAGGCCCCTATCTCCAAAAGAAGATGCAGAGAAGAAGAAGAATAATCGATGAAATCTCCCTCTGCCCCTTCCGTCCATTTCAACCTGAGAAGAAGGATGGAAGTCTTCTGCCCCTTTTCCCAAAATACGTGTCTCCGAATTACTCTAGATTAGTGTCCTTAACCTGAAATTAGTCTTTAGTCCCCTTAATTATCTAAACACAACAGGCAAACCCCTCTTCACTAACATTTTTTCATTCTAATCGTTTCATATAAAAAAACATTCTAATTTATCCCAATTAAGTCTATTCACTTTTATTTTCTTACAAAATAGTTTTTCTCTTCAGAAAAAAACCTAGTGTTTTCCTCAAAATTTTTCTAGCAAGTTGTACTCCAGTCTTAAATCATTTATTTCTTTCAGTAGGGACACGTCCGGGAGGATGGATCACAGCAAGACCAATTTTTGAGATACTTTCAGGTCAAAGCAACAAGTCTCAGGAAACGGAGGAGCTAAAGTCAAAGTCAAGGAGGAATGAAGGAGTCTAGCGAGACTTGAGCGCGATGCCTTAGTGCGCAAGATGGCACAATGCACGATGCGTTGCGCGGTGAAGGAAGGCTTGCGTGCTGACTGTCACGCTGAACGCCGCAGTGCCCGACATTCCCCCCTTGTGCAAACGGTTACCAACGCACTTTCCACGCACTTTCCTCAAATGTACTCATCTTTTTGGGCTATGTATTATGTGTTACTTAGATTTACTATATATAAACTTTTAGGCTATGTTTCGGAAGCTTTTTGGAGACCTAAAAATTTATATAAGATTTTGAGATTGTTCTTCATCTTCAAGCTAGAGTTCAAGCCCTTCAAGCCCAATTCCTGGGGGCTTGAAGCCGCAACTTGTGGATAATCTTCTATGGGTGACTTCTAACCCTTCTTTCTCTATTATTATATCTTTTCATTGCTATCGATGCACATATAAGCCTAATTACAACATTGATAGAGTTAGGAAAGGTGTTATGATTTAGTGATTTCCTTGCTTAGGAGTAGTATCTCTTGTTTCCATGATGATCTTGTGTTGGAAAACTTATCTCATAAAATTTAAGTAGAAATAGGTAAAATTGGGCCAAAAAATATCTTCTCCCACTCAACAATGCGCCGGCCCAAAAAGAAATGAGCCCAACATGTAATTTTCCAATTTTTTTCTTCCTCGGTGACCGTTTTGCCATCCGAAACCGATTTTCGGAAAAACGTCCCGGAACTCAACAAATGTTATCCAACATATAAAACACTTGTAAATAACTCCAAGTTAACTCCCAAACACTGAATTCCAATAATTATTCACAAGCCATTTGTGATCTGATAATTACAGAATTTGAACTTACGGCCGAAATTCACAAAAACAATTACAGAACGTCGGGGGTTGGTGTAACAACTTCACCCCTAGGACTCTTGGTCCTCCAAGAGTGGTCTCAACAACCCGTACTCATCCGGATACTTATTCATTAAGTCATGCTCCGTCTCCCAAGTCGCCTCCCGATTAGAATGATGTGACCACTGAACCTTGATCATCGGAATAGACTTGTTGCGGAGCCTTCGAATGTCTCTGGCAAGAAAAACTATCGGTACCTCTCGGTCGGATAGATTCGGCTCTAGTTCAATTTCCTCCACCGGAATGGTCTGCCTGGCGTCCAAGATGCACTTCTTGAGCATGCTGACATGGAAAACATTATGCATAGCTGACATGCTCGAAGGCAAGGCCAATCTGTATGCAACCCTGCCTATACACTCCAGAATCTCGTAAGGACCAATATATCTTGGGGCTAACTTGCCCCGTCTGCCAAATCGGACTGTCTCACAAGTTGGTGCAACGTTCAACCAAACCCCGTCTCCCACCTCAAACTCCAGATCTCGTCGTCTCTTGTTGACATATGAGGTGGTCCTGTCATTTGCGGCCTTCATCCGCATCTGAATTAGACAGATCTTCTTCATCGTCTCCTCTAAAAGCTCGGGACCGATAGTCGTCTTGTCTGAGGCATCTGTCCAACAATGTGGTGTCATGCATCTCCGACCATACAGTGCCTCAAAAGGTGTCATGCCGATAGTAGTCTGATAGCTATTGTTGTAGGAGAACTCTACTAACGGCAAGTGCAGATCCCAATGTCCCCCGAAGTCCAAAACACAACTCCGAGCCTATCCTCGACAATTTGAATAACTCTCTCTGACTGCCCGTCTGTCTGAGGATGGTATGCTGTGCTCAGGTGGAGTCGCGTGCCCAGAGCCTTGTGAAAGGCACCCCAGAACCTCGCGGTAAACCGTGCGTCCCTGTCGGATACAATAGAGTCCGGTACTCCATGTAATCGCATGATCTCCCGAATATACAACTGGGCAAGCTTCTCCAACGAGTCCGTCACTTGCATCGGTAGAAAGTGTGCCCACTTGGTCAGTCGGTCGACTATAACCGAGATAGCATCATGATGCGCTCTGGTCGGAGGTAGACCAGTCAAGAATTCCATCGTAATATTACCCCACTTCCTTATAGGAATAGGTAGAGTCTGCAGTGTACCAGCCGGCTTCTGAAGCTCTACCTTGACACGATGACAAGTCGCACATCTCGACACGTAGGCAGCTATATGTCTCTGCATCCCTAGCCACCAGAAGTGAGATCGAAGGTCATGGTACATCTTCTCACCTCCGGGGTGGATGCTCAAACTACTGGAGTGCGCCTCTTCCAGAAGTCGGTTTCGAATCGATGATTCGTCCGGTACATAGAGGTGACTCCTGAAGTACAACAATCCTTGCTTGTACTCGAAGAATGGTCGCAAGGCTCATTTGTTCTCACCCGAGAGTTTCTTCAACCCTATGTCCCTGGTCTGTGCCTCTCGGATCTCGGTCAACCAATCAGACTGAATAGTCAAAGTGTTAACCTGAGCTTGCTCCCACTGTTCCCACTGATGCCATAACATCATCAGATCTGATTCCTCTGGCTTGTCTCCAAAATTTCCGCCACTGACAATGCCCATATACTTCCTGCTCAAAGCATCTGCTACTGAGTTCACCTTGCCGGCGGTGTACTCGATGGTACAATCGTAATCCTTCATGTACTCGAGCCACCGTCACTGCCTCATGTTCAGATCCTTCTGCGTGAACAGATACTTCAAGCTCTTGTGGTCGGTGAAAATCTGGAACCTGTTGCCGAGTAGGTAGTGCCTCCACTGTTTAAGGGCATAGATGATCGCAGCCAATTCCAGGTCATGCGTCGGGTAGTTCTGCTCGTGCGGTCGTATTTACCTCGACCCATACGCAATGACATGCTGCCCTTGCATCAACACACAACCGGTCCCGTCCTCGACGCATCAGTGTAGATCACGTAAGGTAGTGTCGGGTCCGGTTGGCTCAGAATCGGTGTGTGTGTCAACAACCGCTTGAGTTCCTGAAAACTGTCGTCGTAGGCTGAGGACCAAACAAACGGCTGACCCTTCTCGGTCAACTAAGTGAACGGCGATGCCAGTATAGAGAATCCTGGTATGAATCTGCTGTAGTACCCTGCCAAACCCAGGAAGCTCCGTATATCCTTGCATGTCCGTGGTTGCCCCTACTCCTCAACTGACTTGGTTTTTTCTGGGTCTACTAAAATACGGTACTCTCCAACAATGTGACCTAGAAAAGCTACTTCTCGCATCCAGAAGTCGCATTTAGAGAACTTAGCGTACAGTTGGTTGTTCGCAAGTGTCTCCAGTACAGTCCTCAAATGTTCATGATATGATTCCTCATCGGGAGAGTAGACAAGGATGTCGTCGATGAAGACTATCACAAAGGAATTGTCACGACCACCCCGCCCGGTTGCGGAGGCAGAGCCGGCCGCGACGTTCGGAAGCGGAAGCTACGGTGGAAAGCACGGTAACGGTACTACCGAAACCCGCTGCGTGCAGTGGTCCCATGACCCGGCCCGCAATAACGGAATGGTCGTACTACGACCCGTAACCTACAAAACTCATACATGGAAAGTATACAAAACAATTTAACAATCACAAATGCAGTTCATGGAATACCATTCATTACTCATGATAACCAAACCACAGAAACCATTTCATATATACAGTCAATATACGCAAGTCGGGGCTCCGCCCTCGACTCAGAAGACAGATACAGAACCAACACATATTCCAGAATATACGTCATATACAATGTCATGATCCGAAATACATGCATGCAACTACACCTACAGAGCCACCAAAGTAAACCCTAGAATACCTAGGTGCGGAATCAGGAAAACCTCTCGCCCAGAAGATTCCCGCACGAGGTACTGCTGCTGCTAAAACCCAACCAAAAGAGAGAGAAAAGAGTTAGTTAACTGTAACTCCATCAGAACTGAAATCAGATACACTAACCATAAACCTCTACCGAGACCACCCCTTAACAGAACAGAACAGAACAGAGGTTCCACAATGGAACTGTCGATACCTGAAACCCAAAACACAAAAAGCACCGCGGATCTCTAGTCCGCCGGCTGCTTGTCAGATCGACCTGAAAGGTGGTAAACAGAAAGGGGTGAGTCCTCAGGAGGACCCAGTAAGGGCTGAGGTAAGATACAGTTTGCAGATGTGCTACTGAGCTGTACCTGCAAAACAGAACAAACACAAACAAATATATATACATATGCATGTATACAGAGTCAGAGGTGAGCCGGAACCCATCGTATGCGGTCCAACCGCCAGAACGACCCAAAACGACAGGCCTCTCTAAAAGGTCAGAATATACAGAACAGAACAGAACAGAAGCACGGTACCGGCGAGGGTCGCGATCCCCAAACTGTCGTAGGGTCACAAAAGTATACCGGAACTCCCGGTGCGGATATACGTATAGTGTCGGCACCCTCCAGTGCGGACACACATAACAGAAGTATCGGCACTCTCGGTGCGGATACGCAGAACAGAATGTCGGCACCCTCTGTGCGGACATAACAGAACCAAACCAAGGAGCACCCGTGGCCTCTAAGACCATCCGGGTCTCGTCACAGAACAGAATCATATCATAATGTATATGCAGAACATAACATAATATACCAAAAGGTATAAGCAGAATATTGGCACCTAGTGCGGATATACAGAATAGATAAGTAACCTGTGGCCTCCAAGACCAACTGGGCCTTGAAGCATAACAAACGACAAACTTATATCTTACCATATGACAGGTCTCGGGATCATCGGACCACTGTCCTCAACCCGGAACCTGCCTCAACTAAACCCGATATACATAAAGTCCTATTCCAGAATGCATAACGAGAGAAGTTGAGCCCTTACCTCAGAAAAACTGCTCCACAGCAAAAGCCCCGGGAAATCCCGGCTCCGGGCCCGAAATGTAGTACTGTGCCCTTTAAGGTCCCGCACAACTCCACCAACGCAGAAACACACTGAACAACCACACACAAGTCAGAACTCACCAAAACAAACCCCAGAAACCAAATCCGCACAATCCCGCACTTTCCCGCAAAAATCCACAGAAAGCTCGGTTTCACGAACCGAGCTAGAACATCCTTAATCATACACCCACAAACACATCCAAGCCATTAAACCCCACATTCCAGAAACTTTACCCGTAACCGAGCCTAAAGGTGAATTTTGCTACCAACACTCGAAAACGACGTTCCAAACATCGTTACGCACCCAATTCCATCCACCATACCAAATTACTATCCAAATCAACCAAAACATAATCCAAACATAGATAAAGTCTCACTTTTAATTTCGGCCATTTACCCATTTTCATACCAAACTTCAATTCAACCCATTAAAGGTTCCAAACACTTACTTTAACCACCAATTACACATCCTAAGCATGATTACCAACCAATTACACCTTAAACACCCAAATCACACATAAACCCTAGCTTATCAATTCGGCCAAAGAGGGGTTTTTCACTCAACATGCTTTCCATCAAATTGAAACCATAGAATGCCTTAGAATCATGCTAGGAACCACATATCCAAAGCATGATTCAAACACACAACTAAACACCAACTTTAGAAAACAACCAAAATTTCGCCAAATTAGGTTTCCACCATCCATGATGTTTTTCCAAAATCTAAACCTTGATTCTTACTCCTCTCCATACCAAGAACAACATACTTAAACATGGAAGCAAGAAGATCATCCAAACTTATAGCAAAGAACAAACACAAATTGGTTTCTAAACCTCCCTTCCAACCAAAATCAAGCTTCAAACTTGCCAAATTCTTGAAGAGAAGAAGCTTACCAATGATTGGAGCCCAAAACCTTGATGATTCCTTGCCAAAATGAAGAACACAAGAGGAGCTTGGTGAATAGTATTAATGGCGCATGAAGGAGAAGGAAGAAGAAGAAGAGAGGTGAAGAAAATAGGATTTTCTTCACTTATATACTTTCTTTTTCTTTTCTTTTCCTTTTCTTTTTCCATCTTAAACATAAATGGGACAAGTGTCCCTTATCACTCCCCTTTCCAGCCGACTTCCTTTTCCTCTTTGTCCAAAAATTGCTGACTTTTGGGCTAATTACAACTTAGTCCTTAAACTTTCCCAAAAAGTTGCAATTTATCCCAACCGCAGTTTCCAAACCCCAATTGGAACGAAAACTGAACACAACCCTCGGAAAATCATAACACCCACAAAACATGTTTCACATGTTTAATTATAAGTCAAGAGTATCATACCGTGCCCGCTGAACCTGAGCAAATTCCGACGTGCGTGCGTGCTAACCCAAATCCAAATCCCGCCATGTCAAAATTCCACAAATATCACCATAAAATCCGTCTCAAAAGATACCATACTTTACACCCAAGCCGTCGCAAAATTTCCATCCCGAGCCCCGGGAGTCACCCGGGACCGAACGTCCCGACCCAGAAAAAATACTCCGTAAAACGATGCGGGACGTTCCCACGATTCCAAATATGTCAACGGTTTCCTTTTCCGAGGTCCCGGGAGCGCCACTGAGCCCGCTGTACGCCCCGAGACAAGTCTCGCCCCCGGAAAAATATTTTTGACGGAAATGTCCGGGGAACCCATACGACCTCAAATCCAAAAGGATTACCAAAAATAATGCTCAGATAAGCCTCTGGAGCCGTCTGAAAGCCTAAAGCCATGACCCGCAGGCCAAAGCTGGAGCCCCAGGTCACCCGGGTCACAACCCGCTCGGGGTGACCGTAACAGGAATCCAGATACGGGTGGAACACTCGGTGCATCAAATCCATAAATGCAGCTGGTGCATTTGTCAAACCAAAGGTCCTTACAGTGTATTCGTAATGCTTGTACCGAGTGCGAAAGGCTGTTTTGGGAATATCATTTTCCCAGACGTGGAGTTAAAAGTAACTTGACTGCTGGTCGATCTTCGAGAATACTTTAGCTCCCCTGAGCTGGTCAAACAGATCATCGATCCTGGGTATCGGATACTTGTTCTTAATTGTGATGGCATTCAGCTGCCTGTAGTCAATACAGAGTCGGAGAGTCCCGTCCTTCTTTCTAACGAACAAAACTGGGGCTCCCCAAGGTGAAGTACTCTGACGGATGAATCCCTTCTCTAAAAGTTCCTCGAGCTGCTTCTCCAGTTCGGTTAGCTCCACGATCGGCATTCGGTAGGAACGGATGGAGATCAGAGCCGATCCCGGCTATAACTGTATCTCAAAGGTGATCTCCCGCTCCGGTGGCATCCCCGATAATTCCTTCGGAAAAACATGCGGAAAGTAGTGTTGAGGCCGAAATATTCCTCCTCATCTACAACTGGAAAGTATTCCAATATGCACAGCTCCACACTATGCTCCACTGGCTCTGGTGGATAGCCAATTGGTACGACTTCCCCAGAACATAGAATTTGTCGCTTGACACAGTCGATCTTCACATCGTGCTGCGACAACCAATCCATTCCCAGAATGATATCATACTTGAACGTATCCAGGATCAGCAACTGAGACTCGATCTGATGGCACCCGATACTCAAAACGCATTCCTGAGAAACCTCATTCGAATACAAACTGTCACGACCACCCCGCCCGGTTGCGGAGGCGGGGCTGACCGTGACGTTCGGAGACGGAAACCACGGCGGAAAGCGCGGTAACGGTACTACGAAGCCCGCTACGTGCAGTGGTCCCATGACCCGGCCCGCAAAGTCTAGTTCTCGAAGGCTCAGTGCCTGAGAACACTTTGCTCACTAAACGGATTAGTCGCATCTCGACCCGCAACCTACAATACACATACATGGCAAGTATACAAAATATCTCAACCATTCCCAAACACGCAGTTCATGGAATACCATACAATACCAATGATGAGCAAACCACAGAAACCAATTCATACACAAATCCAATATAGGCAAGTCAGGGCTCCGCCCTCGACTCAGAATCAGATACAGAATCAACACATATTTCAGAATATACGTCATATACAATATCATGATCCGAAATAGATGCATGCAACTACACCTACAGAGCCACCAAAGTAAACCCTAGAATACCTAGATGCGGAATCAAGAAAACCTCTCGCCCAGAAGATTCCCGCACGAGGTACTGCTGCTGCTGCTAAAGCACAACCAAAGAGAGGAGAGTTAGTTAACCTTAAATCCATCAGAACTGAAATCAGATACGCCAACCAGATACCTCTACCGAGACCACCCCTTAAACCCGAACAGAATAGAACAGAACAGAACGGAGGTTCCACAAAGGAACTATCAATACCTGAAACCAAAACAGAAAGCACCGCGGATCTCTAGTCCGCCGGCTGCTTGTCAGACCGACCTGAAAGGTGGTAAACATATAAGTGGTGAGTCCTCGGGAGGACCGAGTAAGGGCTGAGGTAAGATTCAGTTTGTACCAGTGCTTTGCCGTGCCGAACTCGCAAAATGTAACAAACACAAGCACATATATATATATATATATATATATATATATATATATATACATACATACATATGCATGTATGCAAAAGTCACAGGTGAGCCGAAACCCATCGTACGCGGTCCAACCGCCAGAACGACCCAAAACGACAGCCCTCTCTAAGATGTCAGAATATACGAGAACAACAAACATAATGTAAGCACGGTACGCCGGGGTCACGATCCCCAAACCGTCCGTAGGGTCGCTGTATATATCGGCACCCCCAAAGGCGGATATACACGAATGTCGGCACCCTCCAAAGGCGGACACGTAATGTAATGTCGGCACCCTCAGTGCGGACACATAACAGAACCAAGGAGCACCCGTGGCCTCCAAGCCCATCCGGGTCTCGTCACAGAACAGAACATATCATAATGCATATGCAAATGCAAAATATAAATGAATATACCAAAAGGTATACACAGAATATCGGCACCTAGTGCGGATATACAGAGCAGAACGTAAACCCGTGGCCTCCAAGACCATCCGGGCCTTGAACAGAACAAGCTACAAACAATATCTTACCATATGACAGGTCTCGGGATCATCGGACCACCGTCCTCAACCCGGAACCTGCCTAAACTAAACCCAATATACATAAAGTCCCATTCCAGAATGCATAACGAGAAAAGTTGAGCCCTTACCTCGTAAAAGCCGCCCGCAAAGACAAATCCCAAAGAAATCCCGGCTCCCGGCCCGAAATGTGACAACTTGCTCTTTATGGTCCCACACCGCTCCACCAATGCAGAAACAGGCTGAACAACCACAAACCAATCAGAACTCACCAAAATAGACCCCCAGAAACCGAACCCGCAAATTTTTTGCACTTTCCCGCAAAAACCCGCAGAAAGCTCGGTTTCACGAACCGAGCTAGAACATTGTTATTCAAACACCCACAAGCATATTCCAACCTTTAAACCCCACTTTCCAGACACTTTACCCGTAATCCCGCATAAAGGTAACTTTTTCTCCCATTATCCGAAAACGACGTTTCAAACACCATTACGCACCTAAATCCATCCCCGATACCAATTTACCATCCAAAACATTCAAAACACAACACCAACTTAACTAAAGTTTCATTCCAAGTTTCGGCCCTTTGTCAACTTTTCACCACACTTCCAAATCAATCCATTCAAGCCACCAATTACCCACTTTAACCACCAATTTCACTTCTTAAGCTTGATTACTAACCAATTACACCTAAATCACCAAGAATCAACATAAACCCTAGCTTATGGATTTCGGAAAATTGGGGCTTTTTCACCCAACATGTTTTCCATCAAATTGAAACCATAGAAAGCCTTAGAATCATGCTAGGAACAACATATCCAAAGCATGATTCAAGAACGCAACTCTACACCATTTTAGAAAATTCATCAAAATTCGGCCAAATTAGGTTTCCACCATCCAAGATGTTCTTCCAAAATTTAAACCTTGATTCTTACTCCTCTCCATCCCAAGAAGAACATACTAAAATATGGAAGCAAGAAGATCATCACAACTAGTAGCAAAGAACAAACACAATTTGGTTTCTAAACCCACTTTCCACCCAAAATCTATGCTTCCAACTTGTAAATTCTTAAAGAGGTGAAGCTTACCAATGATTTAAGCCCAAAACCTTGTTGATTCCTTGCCAAAATGAAGAACACAAGAGGAGCTTCATGAATAGTAACAATGGCGTTTAGGGAGAGAAGGAAGAAGAATATGAAGAAGAAAAATGAAAGAAAATAAACCTTTCTTCCTTTTATACTTTCCTTTCTTTTCTTTTCTTTTTCCAACTTAAACCAAAATAGGTCAAGTGTCCATAGCCTCCCCATTTCAGCCGACCTTCTCTCCTCCTCCTTTCCAATTATTGCTGACTGTTGGGCTAATTGCGACTTAGTCCTTAAACTTTCCCAAAAGGTTTCAATTTAGCCCAACCGCAGTTTTCAACCCCCAATTGGGACGAAACCGGAACACAACCCTTGGAATAACATAACACACACAAAACATCTTTCACATGCTTAATTACCAATCCACAGTGTCCTACCGGGCCCGCTGAACCCGAACAAATCCCGACGTGCTAACCCGGACCAAAAATCACACCATGCCAAAAATCATCAGATATAACCATAAAATCCGTGTCAAAATACACCATACTTCACACCGAAGCCGTCGGGAAATTTCCATCCTGAGCCTGGGAGTCGCCCGGGACCGAACGTCCCGCCCCAGAAAATATACTAGGTAAAAGGATCCGGGACATTTCCACGATTCCAAATATGCAAACGGTATCTCAATCCGAGGTCCCGGGACTGCTACCGAGCCCACTGTACGTCCCGAGACAAATCCCGGCCCTAGAAAAATATTTCCGGCGAAAATGTCCGGGGAACATACACGACCTCAAAACCCGAATGATTCCCAGAAATAAAGCTCAGATAAGTCTCGGGAGCCATTTAACCGACCAAAAACATGACCCGCAGGCCAAAACCAGAGCCCCGGGTCACCCGGGTCACAACTCGCTCGGGTTGACCGTAACACAAACACGTCTTACCGGCGGTGCATACCATGACTACACTATTTAAAAGGATGGTACCTGGTAACGCTCCCTGCTGTGATGTGCCGACCTGCTCGATCTAGAAAACCCGCGCTGGCTGGGTAATCCGCTGAACTGGTGGTGGTGCAATTGGTGGTCTTTGCGGTGGAGCTCTCAAACCCCCCCTGTACTATGTCTCGGCCCTGAATAGCCCTGGTCTGACCCTGCTGCTGTCCCCCCGTCTAAAACCGAACGCCCTGTGTCTGAGTCTGCGGGCAATCCCTGATCCAATGATCTGACGCCCCGCATCTCAGGCTCTGGTCTGACGTCCTATAGCATGTCCGACCCTCGTGGCGCCTGCCACACTGTCGGAAAACTGACATCTCTGTAGTGGGGGGCCTTGCCCTTGCCCCTGTCGAACTTACCTGACCTACTCGGTCCCCGATACTGTCCTTGGGCCTGCTGGCCTGATGACTTCCCGCCACTCTAGGGCCGGGAAGATATGGCTGTTGATCCGATCATCTCCATCTCCAGTAGAAGGGCCTTCTGAATGGCCTCGTGATAGACAGAGATACTGAACGCTATTAGGTGCTCTTTGATTTGCGGGCACAGGCCTCTGATGAACCTCTTCGTCTTCTCCCGTTCGGAAGAATCGAACTGAGAAAAGTAACGGATGAGTCGGCTGAACTCCAGCTCATACTTGGTGACAGTCCTGCTGCCTTGAGTGAGCGTATCAAATTCTGCTTGTCGGCGCTCCTGAATGGCGTACCTCATCCACCTCTCATGAAAAAGACGGGAAAACTCTTCCCAAGTCATCCCCGGGTCGGTACGCCTCATATCCCGGTACTGTGTCGCCCGGTCCCTAACTATCCCCTGCCACCAGTTGTGTGCAGTGTCACGCAGATAGAAGGTGGCAAGAGAAACCATCACCTCGGATGGCAGTCCCAATCTCGGCAGGAGACGCTCCATATCTGACAACCAGCTCTCGGCTGCATCTGGCCCTGTCTTGCCCGAAAACTTGGGCGGGTTGAATTGCTACAGGGGCTCCATCATCCTGACCTCATTGTAAGCCACAACGCTCCCCCTACGCGGCCTCGGGGTCCCTCGAGTATCCCTAGAATAAGAATCTGAATCGTTTCTAGGTCAGCGATGACAGATCGGTGATCGCTCCCTCCGAGCTCTGTGGGTAGTCTGTCTAGTGCGAATAGTGCTAGCCACTGGCCGGGTCCTCCTAGTGCTGGAATGACCCCGTGACTCAGACCGGTCCTCTTCCTCCTCCTCAGAAATAGGAGTAGGACTGCGTCGTCTAGAGTCGATACGTGTGGTCTCAGAGTCAGAGTGTGTACTAGTCGGTGCGGAGTGGTCGCTCTCACTCTCCTGATCAGACAACAAATCCCCCTGAGGAAAGACACCGTTCAGAATGGTGCGTATTTGACCCAATACCTCCACAAGGTTGACGTGCTCCTGGCGTCGAGCAGATCTAGTTCGGGGCTGAGGTGAAGGTCGTGATCCCGGTGATGTGCCCTCCTCTCGGGGTTAATATTGAGAGAGGGATCCGAAATGTCGGTACGAGTAGCGCGATCGCGTCTCGTATTGACCATCTGAAATTTCCCAACGAAACAGACACAAAAGACAGTTGATCTCCATGTTAGCAAACAACAGTTTCGTAATGGCTCTGTAGTGTAGATGATATGCATAATTAACTTAAACAGAAAATTTAGAATTTCAGCTGCAATTTCCTTTGCTTGCTTACTTTGAAAGGACTCAGATAATGCACATCCTTCGTGGATCATTCGGGCGCGATATCTGTTTTAACCATTTTATTTGAGTTTCCAGATTATGCTAGGTTATGGTGTCAACTAACCAGCCCTAAACCTAACCTTAAGTTCTTAAATAATTTTAGTAAAAGTTAGCTACACATTTAGTTAAATTACCCCAGAACTAGAAGCGGAGTTCAGGTCGGAAAGTCTAACCATTCCTAACTCTAACCTTAAGCTCTGATACCAAATTGTCACCCCCACCGCCCCCGGAAGCTGGCAGAAGCGTCGTTGTTGCGGAAGTCGTAAGTATCGGCGGTGGGTGAATACGGAGTTTCTCTTAAAAAGGGTTGTGGACCCAAAACCCGTCCCTTAAAACGTTTTCCTTGAGGTTTTAAGGTTAGCACGTGTTTGCAGTTTTTAAGACGTCTTACTAGTTCAACCGAAACCGTATCTAATATGCAGAAGGAGTGGATTTTAGCACCGTAGAGCTTCTCCATGTCCACTGCTGAACTCTCATTTGCCTGAAAGCGCCGCCACTAACCATTGATTGAGCTTGACCTCCCATCTAAGCTTAGAATAGACTACAGTTGTCCTTTAAGATTCATTTGATTAGTGGATTTTAGCATATCATTATATTTGTAAATTTTTAAGACAAGTGTGGAAAAATATATTTCTGCAAAGATTTGAATGAAATTCTTAAAAAGGTTATTCTGAAACGTGCCATTTCTAGTGTAAGTTGTTGTGGAGAGAGCACTCACTATGGACATGTTTGCAGTAACACTTTTAAAAGAAAATGACTAACATTTTTTTATTTGTACGTTTGATTACTCACATTACTCACATTTGATTGAAGGGTAGATACCCAAGCCATTAAAGAAAGAATTGGTAAATACCAAGAAGAAAATGCTGAGCGGATACTGATCAACCAAGCACGAAAGGTAATTATAAGAGACTTATTCATTACCGTTAATCGTGCAGATTTCTCCATCTGATTTTCAATCTCTTTCATGTTCTTTTAGTCACCAGTAGGGACAACCATGGTGAGGTGGAGATGCGGCGTGTCGTCGAACCAGAATGGGCAACATCTGCAATGTTCCTGTTGGTTTCTGGTGATCAATCTTCACCCTCTGACATGTAGCACACTTTGAGACATAGGTGGCAATGTCTCTTCGCATTCCAGGCCACCAGAAATGTGTCCTCAGGTCCTATGACAGTTAAGGGGATCGCGACCCCAGCTAGTTCCTTGCTTCTGTTTCTGACTTCTTGGAGAGGGTTGTCGTTCTGTTGATTTTTATTTTAAGCGTCATTTTGGCAGTCTGTACCGCATCCTTCGGGATTCTATCTAACCCCATCTTTCAGGAACGTCCTTCGGGACTCTGACTAACTCTGATCAATACTTATAACTATTTGTATATATGTGTTTTGTGTTTTCTCTGTTTTGCAGGTACTGCGCACTTAGCACTTTATGCAAACTGTATCTTACCTCAGCCCTTACTGGGTCCTCCCGAGGACTCACCCTTCTGTTTACCACGTTTCAGGGTTACCTGACAAGCAGCCAGCGGACTAGAGTTCCGTGGTGCTTTCTGTTCTGTAATCAGGTATCTGCAGTTCCGACACGGAACTTCTGTTAAGTTATAGGGGTAGTCTCGGTAGAGGTTATAGTCTGTTTTCAGACTTCTGATTTTATGCTAAGTATAGCATATGGTTTTACGATTAACTGACTTCTCTCTTCTGTTGGTGTGTTAGCAGCAGCAGCGGTACTTGCGGAGATCTTCTGATCTTGGAGTTTCTTCTAGATCCCGCTCGTAGGTATTCTGAGGTTTTCTTGGTCGGCTCTGTAGGTGTATATGCATGCATGTCATCTGTCTGATCATGCTATGTATCTTAGATACATTCTGCTTCTATATTTCTGTTTGACTGGAGGTTTCGCCCGTGTCAGTTGAGGGCGGGACCCATATTGTGTTCATATTGGTATAAATCGGATGGTTTCTGTATCTGGATGTTTTTGTGAATTGTGAATGATATTTCCATGAACTGCATGTTTGGTGATGGTTGAGAGCTCGCCTATTTCAGTGGGGCAGGGCTCGCTATGGATAGCTAGGGTTTATATCGTATACTTGCCATCTTTGAGTTTGTAGGTTGCGGGTCGTAATACGACCAATACTTATCAGTGAGCAAAGTGTTCTCAGGCGCTGGGCCTTCGAGAACAAGACTTTGCGGGCCGGGTCATGGGACCACTGCAAGCAGCGGGTTTCGGTTAAACCGACCATTTCCGAGGTTTCCGCAGCAGCCTCCGCAACCGGGCGCGGGCGCCCGTGACAATAAGCATAGTATCACTATCACAACACTGAACATGCATACAAAGAAAAACACAAATACACACACACATACACACACATATATATATATATATATAATGCAAACACATGCTCAACAAATGAAATTTCAATACAAATGCAATGCAATTCAATCAATAATGCAGAATGAAGTTAGACACTTGACGGTCTTCCCGGCATTTCGTCGGGGCACACACTTATCACAGACTAGAGCATGGCCAGCTCGGGGTCGCGATCCCCACCGTCATATCACTTACACCACGAAGGTGTATCACACACTTAGCACCATTAGGTGCGATAAAAGCTCTCACTCACTGATAACACCATCGTAAGTGTATCGAAATCCCACTACCTACACAAACCGATGCTTATACCATGGGACTAGGTTTGGCGTCACCGGGCCACCCCTCGGACCAAACCTAGCCTCAATACACATTCTAGCAAGCATGTTGAATAATGCTATGCCAGAACATACAGCGAACCCTTACCTCACACTAGAGTCCGAACCAGAATTCTCGATCGACGGTCCCGGTAGAAATTTCGGCAGAGTTTCAGCTGAATTTCTGATTACTCCCTGTTCACAAACAATCCACAGATACAGAATATATGTTCAGAATTCATAGAATCAGCCAATATCATTGGCGCCAAAACCGAGGCTTGGGCCGGAAAAAATGGCTTTCACACCGAGCCTTTTCTGACAAAACCAAATAGCACAAAAGACTCATCTCTTCACTCTGATCCGAAATATATCCTTACCTTTCACTGAAAGCAAAGTTGATTTTTCGCACCAAATCTTAGAACGGATTTTTGCAACACTTCCGGCGCGTTTCTGCTCACACTCCTCAGAGGTTCTTTAAGAAATCTCCAACTTCAAGCTTGGAGCTCACTTTGGCGCTTCCACGGAAGCTCTCTGCCTGTTGAAGAAAAGAAGAAAGAAGATGAAGTTGATTAAGTGGTGAAAATGCCATTTTCTTTCGTTTTTGTACTTTATCTCCCTTTTTCCTTTCCTTCTATTATTACAAGAGGGACATGTGTCCCTCACTTTTAAGCCCATTCCTCCCCTTGCCGCCTCTTACCTCTTTTTTTGTTCCAAATATTAACCCATTTTCCCTATTTTTCACTTCCTTTTATCCATTTTCCTTCATTTGCTTTATATCTTCCTTACTTCCATCTTTAACCAAAAAGGGACAAGTGTACCTTCTCTCTCTCCCTAGCCGACTTCACCATCTCTTCCTTTCCAAATAATTGCTGATTTATGCCAATTACAATTTGGCTCCCAACTTATCAAAAGTTGCAATCTAATCCAATCCGAAATTTGCAACTTTCAAACCGTAACTCCGAACGGAATGAAACTTTAGACACATTCTCGGGACCTCATATCATACACAATGAGCCCCACAAAAATCGCGAATTCCGGTAATTAAAGCTTAATCACAAAATTAACTTAAACACGTACCGGGTGTCGGTAACAATCCTCCCCCTTAAGACCCTTGCTCCTCCAAGGCCGTCTTAAGTCTCTGATATTCCTCAGGGTACCGATCCATCACGTCGTATTCAACTTCCCAAGTCACCTCCCGTTCGGAGTGATGGGACCACTGCACTCTAATCATTGGAATGAGCTTACTACGAAGCTTCCGCACATCCTGCCCCATAATGGCTACCGGTACCTCTCGATATGACAAATCTTGCTCCAGCTGTATATCCTCAACTGCTATTGTTTGAATCGGATCCAGGATGCACTTCTTCAGCATACTGACATGAAATACGTTGTGCACTACTGACATGCTCGATGGCAAGGCCAATCTGTAAGCTACCTTGCCAACCCACTCCAGAATCTCATAAGGTCCCACATATCGCGGAGCCAACTTCCCTCTCTTACCAAATCTAATAGTTCCCCTGGTTGGTGCTACTTTCAGCCACACTTTGCCGCCAACCTCGAACTCCAGATCCCGTCTCCTTTTGTTCACATAGGAAGTGGTCCGGTCATTGGCGGCCTTCAATCGGTCGTGAATCTTCTTAATCTTAGATGTGGTTTCTTCAATCAATTCAGGACCCAATTCAATTCTATCTGAAGCCTCTGCCCAACAATGCGGTGTCACACAACGCCGTCCATACAGAGCTTCATATGGTGCCATGCCGATAGTAGTCTGATAACTGTTGTTGTAAGAGAACTCTACTAACGGCAAATGCTGATCCCACTCACCGCCAATGTCTAGTGCACAACTGCGCAACATATCTTCCAGAATCTGGATCTCCCGCTCGGACTGTCCGTCTGTCTGTGGATGATATGATGTGCTCAAATGGAGTCGTGTGCCCAAAGCCTTGTGAAAAGCTCCCCAAAACTGCGCTGTGAATCGCGGATCTTGGTCGGATACAATGGAGTCAGGTACTCCATGTAGCCGCACTATCTCCCGAATATACAATTGGGCCAAATTTTCTATGGAATCCGTGATCTTCATGGGTAGAAAATGGGAACACTTCATGAACCGATCCACTATGACCCAAATGGTGTCATGATGCACTCGGATCATAGGTAATCCAGTCAGAAAGTCCATCGTAATGTTGCCCCACTTCCTGACCGGAATCGGCAACGTCTGTAAGGTACCTGCCGGTCTTTGATGCTCTGCCTTCACCCTCTGACATGTAGCACACTTAGAGACATATTTAGAGATGTCTCTTCGCATACTCGACCACAAGAAGTGAGATTTCAAATCATAGTACATCTTCTCACTTTCCGGGTGTACACTCATTCGACCCGCATGTGCCTCCTCAAGTAGCTCATTAAGGAGTATCGGATCATTTGGCACATACAGTCGATCCCTGAAATATAGAAGTCCTTGCTTATACTCGAAAGATGGGTGAAGGGCTCCCTTTGTCTCTCCAAATACCTTCTTCAATGACCAATCTGTCCTTTGCGCATCCCGCACCTTATCCAGCCATTCCGACTGGATAGTCAAAGTATATAGTTGAGTGTGTTCTCACTGGTCCCACTCGTGCCACAGGGCCATCACATCATTTCCCTCCGCTCTATCATCTTGATCTCCACCCTTCACTAAGTCGGTATATTTCCGACTTAGCGCATCTGCCATTGAATTTCCCTCGCCAGCGGTGTATTCGATGCTGCAATCGTAGTCCTTCATATACTCAAGCCATCTACGCTGCCTCATATTCAGATCCCTCTGGGTGAACAAATATTTCAAACTCTTATTATCAGTGAAAATTGAAATTTGTTACCCAATAGATAATGTCGCCACTGTTTGAGTGCATAGATCACCACTGCCAACTCCAAATCATGCATCAGATAGTTCTGCTCATGCGGCCGGAGTTGTCTCGATCCATAAGCAATCACATTCCGGTCCTGCATAAGCACACATCCCAATCCGGATCTGGAAGCATCTGTATAGGTAGTGCGGGCGCAACTCATGATCACAAGCTGCGATCACAAGCCTCGGACCATAGAAACACTCGCCCCTTCTGTGTAAGCCGAGTAAGGGGTAGAGCCAACACAGAAAACCCTGGCACGAATCTCCGATAATACCCTGCCAGTCTGAGAAAACTCCTGATCTCTCGCACTGTAGTTGGTTGCTTCTAGTCCTCCACTACCTTAATCTTTTTGGGATCCTCAGAAATGCCATTCTCCCCAATAATGTGTCCAAGAAAAGACACATCCCGAATCCGGAATTGACACTTGGAGAGTTTGGCGTACAACTCATGATCACTCAAAATCTGCAACACAATCTGATAATTGTGCATTATTCATATGTTTTACATCCATATATGTACCATTAATTGAGTTTTGCTAGTACTTAGTGTGGGCGCAAGTGTATTTTGCAGGTTTTCGTTGTTGGATGTCAAAATCGGTAGATTCGGACGTAAAAGCGCCTTAGAAAGAAAGGGGGAGAACCGAATTGAAGAACCTAGAAAAGATCAAGAAATGGCGAAGAAAAGAGGCCCGGGCGAGATCCAGGCGACCCAAACCCTTGGGCCAGGTGACCGCCCGGACCTAAAGAAATCCCTCGGAAGTTCCTGGAGTTAGGCGGACTCCAGGCGAGCCCTTTCCTCGTTCAGGCGGTCGCCCGCCCCCTCCAGCTGCAAGAGGCAGGCGCCCAGGCGAAACTCCAGGCGACCCCCCTCCTGGATCAGGCGGTCGCCTGGCCCCTGCCTTCAAGAACACACGCCAGGCGAAGGGTCAGGCGACCCGAACCTTGGAGCAGGCGATCGCCTGACCCTGATTTCCTGAAACGTTCCATTTCGATATTTAGACTTCCAAGTCCGTTTTGTTTCATTTCCATTCGCCAACTCCCCCGAATTTTCGCCGGTTCTGACCTGAAATCTCTGAGGAAACCCATCCAAGCCATCTTCCCATGCCTCTCATTTGATTTGACATGTTGATTGGAGGATTGACCAAGCTTGTAAGCTTAATTTTTTGTATTCTCTCACATTATTCTTAGTTTCAGTTTAGGCTAGGGTTTTTGAGCTCTAAACTCATATCTCACTCAAAAATTTGGATTTGACTTATATTTTGGAAGATTGAAGGATTCCACACCAATTCCTAAGCTTCTTTCTATCCTTATCACTTCCATTTCATGTTTGTGTTCATTGTGATTATGAAAAACGTGTTGAGCATGAGTAGGGAGTAGTTTTCCTTCTCCTTGGTTGTTTAGGTAGTTGCATGATTATTGGATGATGTAGTATGTTGGATGGATGTTCTTGCATGATGTGTGAACTTTTCTTGGGCTTTAAGAAGGTGTAAATGGAGGTGGAAGCTTACATTTCCGTATCACTCACCAGTGTTCGATGAAATGCTTGAGAGAGCATTTCATTGAATTTACCATGAGAAAAGTTTAGATATTCTAGGATTACTTGAGTAAGGTAATTTGGATTATTAGGAGATTATAGTTGGGCTTGCTTAAGGTTTATAGATGACGCAAATGAAGAGATTTCATTTGGTCATTTATGGTGAGGATGACTCTAGCTTAGTAAGTTAGAGTTTGAGAATCATCCAACCTCCTCCATCATCGCATTGATCTCTACCTAGCATGTCATCCAATGTCATCAATCCTAGGCAACCAAAGGAGCCTTTAGTAATCAAATTTCATCACAAACTCATCTCTATTGCATGCTAGTTTAGTTCTATCGCAATTCACACTTTAGTTAGTTGTCCCCATTTAGTTTAATTTCACTTGCCATTGCGCTTGAACGATTCACTTGACATATCACTTGCGTAATTATCTCCTATTAAAAATACCAAAAACATTGCATTTAGCTAGATTCTACGACTTACACTACAATCTCTTGGGTTCGACCCCACTCTCCCAATTACAATTGCAAACCTTGCGCTTGAGGTAGAATGGGTTTTATTACTTGAAATGTGCGTAATTTATAGACATGTAAAACACCCGTCAAGTTTTTGGCGCCGTTGCCGGGGATTGTTTGTGTAGTCATTGGTGGTCTAGCTATTTGCATCTTATTGAATAAGTGGATATTGATTGTTGTTCTTGCTCTTTACTTGTAGGTAACTTTTCCGGTTGATGACCCGAAGCTCACAAGTTCGTCTTGTTGGTTTGGATCCGGAAATTGAGAAGACTTTGCGGAATTTGAGAAACAAGGGCAAGCACACACAAGAAATTCCAAGAGATTCTAGTTCTTCTAGCCAATCCATCAACATGGAAAGAGGCAATATTCCCGTTGATGAAAATGTGGAAGAGGTTCACGATAATGGAAACCCATTATACAACCAACAAAACAATCAAGAACATGGGAGAAATCAATATGAACAAGAACCACCAATCGGGGATTTATTGAGGGCCGCCCGGTGGGACGATGGTCGCCGGTTAATTCGCCCACAAAGAGCTCCGGGGCAAAAATTCAAGGTTCCAACTCACATGTTCAATCTCATTGGACAAAGGCCCTTTTGTGGAAAGTCTCATGAAAATCCACATGATCATATCGACAACTTCATTGAGATTTGTGAGACTTGTGACGTGGATGAAGGAGTAGTGGATGAGGTGAGAATGAGACTTTTCTCACTCTCACTATTGGGAGAAGCCAAGCTATGGTACAAGAGCCTCGACCCACAACGAATTCAATCTTGGCAAGATCTCCATAGTGCTTTCATGGATAAATTCTTCCCACCGGAAAAAGCACTTGAAATTCAAAATGAAGTCTCCATGTTCCACCAACGACCAAATGAAAGTTTGGACGAAGCTTGGAACCGTTTCCGGAGTTTGCTCAAGAAACTTCCGGGTCGAGCTTTCACACCGGGACATCAAGTGAATATCTTCTATGAAGGTTTGAACTCAACGGAGAAGGGCTTGCTTAATGCCACCGCCGGTGGTCGGTTCCGAGACAAAGGCACAACCGAATGCCTTAACATTCTAAACAAGCTAGCCAAGGAAACGGAACCGATGAGCACAAGAGGGGCAACCTCAAGTGCTAGAGTACAAGGAAGGGGGTTGTATGACGTTGATATTGAGGTGAGCAATAGTGCAAAGATTGATGCTCTCACCAATGCCTTCTCCAAGTTAGCCAAGACGGTTGAGACCGCGGTTTCCAAGCCTAAGCAAGCTATGAGAATTGAAGAAGAAGAGGATTGTGTGGTGTTTGAAGATGCTAGCTTTGCAAATTATAGGAGCAACAACTACCCACCAAGGCAAGGAGGCGGTTATAACAATTACCAAAGGCCTCGACATGAAGGTTTTAATTATGGCAATCCTAGTGGTGCATTGCAACCGAATCCGGGTTCTTATCGGCAAGGGGGGTGTCACGACCACCCCGCCCGATTGCGGAGGCGGAGCCGGCCGCGACGTTCGGAAGCGGAAGCTACGGCGGAAAGCGCGGAATCGGTACTACCGAAACCCGCTACGTGAAGTGGTCCTATGACCCGGCCCGCAAACAGAATGGTCGTACTACGACCCGCAACCTACAGAACACATACATGGCAAGTATACAAGATAACTTGACAAATTACCAACCAAGCAGTTCATGGTATACCAAGCATTGCTCAACGCAGCAACCACAGAAGCACTGAATTTATTTCATAACAAATCCAATATAGGCAAGTCGGGGCTCCGCCCTCGACTCAGAAAACAACAAAGGCAGAATATATCTCCGACTATATAACATAAACAAACCCATGATCCACTATACATGCATGCAACTACAGCTACGGAGCTATCAAAAACTAAAGCCCAAATATACCTAGTGCGGAATCGGAGAAACTGCTCTTTCTCAGTAGATTTCCGCACGCGGTACTATTGCTGCTGCTGCTACTGAAAACCCAAAAACAACCAAAGCACCGCAGATCTCTATCTCGCCGGCTGCTTAACAGGTCTGCCTGAAAGATGGTAAACAAATAAGGGGTGAGTCCTCGGAAGGACCCAGTAAGGGCTAAGGTAAGATACCGCTTGCTCAAGCAGTACTATGCATAACCTGCAAAACAGAACAACACAAGCAAACATATACATATATAAACATGTATGCAGAGTCAGAAGTGAGCCGGAACCCATTGTACGCGGTCCAACCGCCAGAACGACCCAAAACGACAGCCCTATCTAAGATGTCGAACATACGAGTAATGTAAGCACGGTACGGGCACGGGTCGTGATCCCCAAACCGTCCGTAGGGTCACGTATATACCGCACTCCGGTGCGTGTATACGTAAAGTGTCGGCACCCTCCGGTGCGGACACACGTAACATAATATCAGCACCTGTGCGGATACAAGCAGTAATGTCGGCACCTCGGTGCGGACACTACGAATCGTAACCAAGGAGCACCCGTGGCCTCTAAGACCATCCGGGTCTCGTCACAGAACAGAACATATCAGAATATATAAAAAAAAACGTATAAGTATAAATATCGGCGCCTAGCGCGGATATGCAGAACAGAATGGCCTGCAAGACCATCCGAGCCTTGAAACAGAACAAACGTGCATCTTACCATATGACGGGTCTCAGGGTCACCGAACCACCGCCCTCACCCGGAACCCGCCTCAACTAAACCCGATATACATGCAAATACTCCCAGAATGCATAACGAGAGAAGTTGAACCCTTACCTCGAAAAACTGCCCCGCAGCACAAATCCCGGGAAATCCCGGCTCCCGGCCCGAAAAGTGAAAGCGTGCCTTTAACGGTCCCGCACAACTCCACCAACGCAGAATCAAGCTGAACAACCATAATTAAGTCAGAACACACCCAGACAAACCCTAGAAACCAATCCCCGCACAAACCCGCACTTTCCCGCAAAAATCCACGAAAGCTCGGTTCACGAACCGAGCCTCGAACATTGTTATTCATACACCCACAAACACCTTCCAACCTTTAAACTCATAACAAAAGCGCCAAAAATGGGGCTCGGACAGGAAAACGGCTTTTCACATACGGCTTTTTCAACGAAATCAAACTGCATAAAAATGTATAACTCTTAGCTCTGATCAATAATATATCCTTACCTTCCGTCCAACCAGGCCTGAAGTTGAGTTTCTATTTAAATTTAGAACAATATTGGCAGCACTTCTACAAAGATTCAGCTCACACCCCTGACACAAAAGACGTAATAGAAAGTGCAAGGAACGCTTAGGAACCATAAAATCAATCATAGGAGAATTTCCATAAATGTGGAGCAATTTTCAAAAGCTCACGGTTTCCAACCGGAGCCACAATCACAAAAATTGATTTATAAGGAGTTAATTATTTCTCCTAAGGATCGATTTAACCAACTGACCTTCAAGATTTTGGTGAGAAATTGAGAGATCCCAAATTGCTCCTTTAAGTTCTCGGCGATGTGCAGAGAAGAAAGAAAGAAGAAGATGTTCACTGATGCGTCTACTAACAATCTAATACTATATATACATATATATAATATTATATTATATAATATAATATTATATATATATATATATATTACTACACTTTCACACACCTCACGTTTCTTCCTTTTTTTCACCGCCTCACTCTGCCGTTTATTTCTTTTTTTTTTCTTTTTCACTTTAGCCCCCAAACTTTCAAAAGTTAGAATTTAGTCCAGCCCGAAAATTGAAACTTTCAAACCGTAACCCCAAATGGCACGAAATCTGAGACACATTCTCGGGACCTCATATCATACACAAATCATCTTTCCAAAGTCCAATTGCAAATCCAGAGTGTCCTACCGTGCCCGCTGAATCCGCGTAAATCCCGACGTGCTAACCCAAATCCAAATCCCGTCATGCCAAAATTCCACAATGAAACCATAAAATCCGTCTCAAAATATAACATACTTTACACCTGAGCCGTCGGAAAATTTCCATCCAGAGCCCCGGGAGTCGTCCTGGACCGAACGCCTCGTCCCAGAACATATACTCCGTAAAAAGATGCAGGACGTTCCCACAATTCCAAATATGCAAACGGTTTCTCATTCCGATGTCCCGGGAGCGCTACCGAGCCTCATCAGACGCCCCGAGACAAGTCCCGGCCCCGAAAAAATATTTTCGGCGGAAATGTCCGGGGGACCCACACGACCTCAAAACCCGAAGGATTTGCAAAAATAATGCTCAGATAAGTCCCGGGAGCTGTCTGATCGCCAAAACCGTGACCCGCAGGCCAAAACCGGAGCCTCGGGTCATCCGGGTCACAACCCGCTCGGGGTGACTGTAACATTCTCCCCCCCTTAGAACTCTTGGTCCTCCAAGAGTAGCCTGAACCATCCATACAGGTGTCGCTACCAACCAGAATATATAAATATTCTCCTTACTAAGAACAATCGGACCACCGTTACTGGTGCGGCGGGAGTGGTAGTTTAGACTACCATCCAGAGCCTCTCAACGGCGTCCCACCCTCCGGGTGCATCTTATTGCACCCCGAGTCAGTTGCCGGTATTTCTACCTGACAACCCCAGACAGTAAAGCTGATCTAAACACTGTCCTGCCAACCCGTTACAAAGTCTTACAGAAACCGATAACCCTTATATTAACTCTTTCCCTTCCTACCAACTCAGACGCTTCGAGTAGCTGCTACCTTGCTAAACCCTGTCACCAAACTCAAACCCCAGATCCCAAAGACGTTTATTTACAACTAAAGTGGTGCGGTCATTCGCGGTTTTCATCCGCGCTTAAATCATCCTGATCTTTGCTGTGGTCTCCTCAACAATTTGAATTATCCACTCTGATTTCCCATCGGGTTGGGAATGATGAACTGTACCCAGATGGAACCACGTGCCCAAAACCCTCTGAAAAGTACTCCAGAACCGTGCAGTAAAATGCAGATCATGATCAGACACAATGGAGTATGGTACCCTCTGTAACCGCGCAATTCCCCTGAGGTACAGATGGGCAAGCGCCTAAAGAGAGCTTGTGACCAGTATCAGCAAAAAGTGATCACACTTAGACATATAAATGTCAATATGTGTCCGCATATTTGGCCACCAAAAGCAAGTGCGCAAATCTTGGGATATCCTCTCCCTACCGGGGTGTATACTTAACCGGCTCAAATTTGCCTTCTCCAGAGTCTTATCCCGTAGTACCTGATCCTCTGATACCTACAACCAATCCCCAAAATATAACGATTCCCGCCTGTACTGAGATGTCAGTAGTAGTACTCCTTTGCCCTCTCCGGACAGCTTCCTTAAACCCGAATTCTTCTCTTGTGCCTCACGCTCTCTATCCAGCCTCTCTGAAAGAGCGATCAAAGTGTTGACCTGAGTGTGCTCCCAAAACTCCCATGTGTGCCCAAGGTACACCGAGTCATCCTCCTGGGTCCAATCTTTCGTGTTGCTTCCTTTAACTAACGCGGTAACCTCTCTACGCAAAGTATCGGAAACTGCATTGCCCTTGCTAGCAGTGCCCTAGATACCACGATCCTAATTCTTAATTTCCTCGAGCCACCTATGTTACCTCATGTTCAGCTCCTTATCTCACGTACTGAGGTTGGCTGCCACCAATCCTGTACAACCTTAATCCTCTTGGAAACCGCTGAAAACCCATATTCACCGATGATGTAAAATCAATGTTCCCAAAGCGCCCGTAAAATAGCTCTTAGATACTCCTGGTGCGAGCCTTCATCTCGAGAGTAAATCAGAATATCCTCAATGAACACTTCCCAAAAGAGTCTAAGTATAATCGGTACACCCGATTCATCATGTCCATGAACGCTGCCGGTGTGTTGATCAGACCAAATGGCATTACCCTACTCCTAGTGTCCATACCCAATCCAGAAAACAGTCTTCGGCATATCCTTTTCCTTTATCCACTCAGAAAGTATCCTGCTTGCAAGTCAACCCTGGAAAAGATCCTCATATCTCCCAATCGATCAAGGAGGTTATCAGTCCCCAACAACGGGTACTTATTCTTACTTGTGATGGCATTCATCCGCCTGTAGTCCATACCCACTGGAGTAACCCATCCTTTTCCTTAACAAACAGAACCGGAGCACCCCACGGTGAAGTGCTCAAAGCGGATGAAACTCTTCTCCCGTAGTTTCCTAATCGCTTCTTCAACCCAATCATCTCCACTGCCAACATCCGATAAGGAGGAATGAAAATTAGAGTGAAATCCCATTGCAGACGAATCCCAAACACAATTTTCCTCTTTGGGGCATCCCAGGCAAATCCTCTGAAAATACCTGCGGAAAAATCCCAAACCGCTGGAATCCTATCCAGCTCCAACCGAGTATCTACCGTAGCCAGATCGTAGTACTCCTCCAAATCCACTATCGGAACCTGACCCAAAACCTGCAGCTCCATGCTGCTCCTTACCACCTCTACCCCATCAAAACCCATGAGAGGTAACACCTCTCCAGAAACCGTAATACTATGGTTAGCACGGTCAATGTGCACGGAACTCTTGAGTAGACCAATCAACCTAAAAAAATAACATCATACTTGGTGTGTCCAACACCAACAGACCTGACAGAATCTTGTGTCTGCCAATAGATAGCACGCAGTGCTGTGCCATCTCAAAGGAAAACAAACCAGTTCCCAGCTGTTTGTACCAGAATCATTTGGCAGCTCACTGCTAGCAAAAAGCAGAAATTCGGTACCCTTTCGTGCTGAATCCGAAACAGACTCTCCAGTACCAAGTAATTCATGAACAAATGTATCATCCAGAAACAGAATAACTTGTAATGCCCCACGCTGCAAGGTGTCTCCCTGCACAATCTGGAAAGCGCGCCTAGCTCTGGGCTGCTGTGGCGAAGGGGGTGGCTAAAACGGAAGTCGCCACTATGATCTCGGGACACCCACCACTATAAACCACACCCTCGGGTGTGTTGGACTGGAACCAAGACTGTGGATATAAAACACTGTTGGATTCCTATCCCAGCACCAGAAAGCAATCTCGTATCCAACATTTATCTGCCCTGCATCGCATGCACTACCCCGCCTGCCTGCAGCATGGCCGGCCGGGGTGCTGCCTAACACAACTCAACCAAAACTGAACTATCACAGTCACCCAGCTACCCCTGCCACTCTACCCAGTCCTGCCTGCATTACCCATAAACCTTGACGAACTCTGCGGTACAAAACCCCTCCCTCGCTCTTGAGATCGGTGGGGGACGTACCAACTCTCAACTTCCTCCTGCTCCATACCGTAGTACTGTGGTATGTAACAAACCAGCCGATCAAACTTTTACTCATACTCTCCGACGGCCGTGGTCCCCTACTCCAAATCATCAAACTGCGCCTGTCGGAGGTCCCTGGCTACATCCCCGCTGCAATGCCGGGGAGAAGTGTAGCCTCCCCAGGAGTTTGTCAACTCTCACAAACCAAAACTCTACTGCCTTCGGCCCTCCTCGGCCGTTGAACCTCGGGGGGTGTTCAAATGCTGAAACCTCTCCAAAAGTCTGACCTCAAACCTTTCCGTCGTTGATGAGATGGACGAGAAGTCTCGATGTCGTAGTGACCATCCTCCTCGGGGTCACTCACTTACCAATACCAAAACTGTGGCGAGCAGTGGCCTAAATTTCACCATCACCTCCTGTTCAGAATGCCTTTACCGTGGCATAATCAGATCTCCCTTGCCTACCGCGCCCCGAACTCGTCTTTGGGCAAAAGTGCCCAAAGACACGTGCACTGACCCAACACGAAACCAAATCAGAAAGGGGTCCCTGTGACCACTAAAACCTCGGGGTGGTGAGTGTGGTTGTTCAGGCCCTGGGTTACGCTGAACCGAACTCCTAAACCTCGGAGGTGTGGGATCCCGGTCCCGACCCTCCGGTTCCCAATCACGCTGTCTGCGTGTGGTAACCCTTTCCTTAAACCAAAACTAATCAAATGCCAACTTAACCCATAACCAAAAGTCCAACCCAAATAACTCTCTCTCTCTCT
Organism: Stellera chamaejasme; assembly: GCA_024586325.1. NCBI lineage: Eukaryota > Viridiplantae > Streptophyta > Magnoliopsida > Malvales > Thymelaeaceae > Stellera > Stellera chamaejasme. Next base: position 15,700,365 of record CM044985.1, on the reverse strand, counting down.
CTCTATCCAAAAGCTAGTAGCAGTATCCTAAGGCTCAGTAGTGTAATGCAATGCATGATGCAGAAATTCTTTTCAGAATCACAGAACCAAATACCAAATCTTAAGCACAGAATCAGATCATGTTCATAATACAGAACCACACCACAATACCAACCACCAAATAAGAGTACCTGGATTACGTCAGAAGCCCGCACTCGAGCTTTGCGCTTCTCTACATGCTACGAAGTCCAAAATCCCCCAAAATCTTGCCAAAGTACTCCAAACCTTCCAAAATGCTTCAAGGTACCGCCCGCTGCTCCACACCCATTCCAAAGTGGTTCAAATAAAGAGGTGGCCACACTCCGTACCAAACCGCCCCAGAATGGAGCACGTAACAACAACCCGCACTTCAAGTCTTCTCCCGCAGACACTTATCCATGAACTGGCATGACTTCTCCAAAAGTCCACTCCTGGACTGGTATACTTTCCTCCAGAAATCCATACCGAAACTGATCATACCTTGTCTCTTGGGTCACATCAACCCGACCTGCTCTGATACCAACTTGTCACGACCACCCCGCCCGATTACGGAGGCGGAGCCGGCCGCGACGTTCGGAAGCGGAAGCTACGGCGGAAAGCGCGGAATCGGTACTACTGAAACCCGCTACGTGAAGTGGTCCTATGACCCGGCCCGCAAACAGAATGGTCGTACTACGACCCGCAACCTACAAAACACATACATGGCAAGTATACAAGATAACTTGACAAATTACCAACCAAGCAGTTCATGGTATACCAAGCATTGCTCAACGCAGCAACCACAGAAGCACTGAATTTATTTCATAACAAATCCAATATAGGCAAGTCGGGGCTCCGCCCTCGACTCAGAAAACAACAAAGGCAGAATATATCTCCGACTATATAACATAAACAAACCCATGATCCACTATACATGCATGCAACTACAGCTACGGAGTCATCAAAAACTAAAGCCCAAATATACCTAGTGCGGAATCGGAGAAACTGCTCTTTCTCAGTAGATTTCCGCACGCGGTACTACTGCTGCTGCTGCTACTGAAAACCCAAAAACAACCAAAGCACCGCAGATCTCTATCTCGCCGGCTGCTTAACAGGTCTGCCTGAAAGATGGTAAACAAATAAGGGGTGAGTCCTCGGAAGGACCCAGTAAGGGCTAAGGTAAGATACCGCTTGCTCAAGCAGTAGTAAGCATAACCTGCAAAACAGAAAAACACAAGCAAACATATACATATATAAACATGTATGCAGAGTCAGAAGTGAGCCGGAACCCATTGTACGCGGTCCAACCGCCAGAACGACCCAAAATGACAGCCCTCTCTAAGAGGTCAGAACATACAGAACAGAACAGAAGCACGGTACCGGCAGGGGTCGCGATCCCCAAACTGTTGTAGGGTCACAGAAGTATAACTGCACTCCCGGTGCGTGTATACGTAAAGTGTCAGCACCCTCCAGTGCGGACACACAGAACAGAATATCAGCACTCCAGGTGCGGATACAAACAGAATGTCGGCACCCTCAGTGCAGACACTACAGAACAGAACCAAGGAGCACCCGTGGCCTCTAAGACCATCCGGGTCTTGTCACAGAACAGAACATATCAGAATGCATATGCAAAACAAAATAGAATATATATAAAAAAACGTATAAGTATAAATATCGGCGCCTAGCGCGGATATGCAGAACAGAATGGCCTGCAAGACCATCCGAGCCTGGAAACAGAACAAACGTGCATCTTACCATATGACGGGTCTCAGGGTCACCGAACCACCGCCCTCACCCGGAACCCGCCTCAACTAAACCCGATATACATGCAAATACTCCCAGAATGCATAACGAGAGAAGTTGAACCCTTACCTCGAAAAACTGCCCCGCAGCACAAATCCCGGGAAATCCCGGCTCCCGGCCCGAAAAGTGAAAGCGTGCCTTTAACGGTCCCGCACAACTCCACCAACGCAGAATCAAGCTGAACAACCATAATTAAGTCAGAACACACCCAGACAAACCCTAGAAACCAATCCCCGCACAAACCCGCACTTTCCCGCAAAAATCCACAGAAAGCTCGGTTTCACGAACCGAGCCTGAACATTGTTATTCATACACCCACAAACACCTTCCAACCTTTAAACCCACAACAAAAGCGCCAAAAATGGGGCTCGGACAGGGAAAAACGGCTTTTCACATACGGCTTTTTCAACCAAATCTGAACCGTACAAAATGTATAACTCTTAGCTCTGATCAATAATATATCCTTACCTTCCGTCCAACCAGGCCTGAAGTTGAGTTTCTATTTAAATTTTAAAACAATATTGGCAGCACTTCTACAAAGATTCAGCTCACACCCCTGACACAAAAGACGTAATAGAAGGTGCAAGGAACGCTTAGGAACCATAAAATCAATCATAGGAGAATTTCCATAAATGTGGAGCAATTTTCAAAAGCTCACGGTTTCCAACCGGAGCCATAATCACAAAAATTGATTTATAAGGAGTTAATTATTTCTCCTAAGGATCGATTTAACCAACTGACCTTCAAGATTTTGGTGAGAAATTGAGAGATCCCAAATTGCTCCTTTAAGTTCTCGGCGATGTGCAGAGAAGAAAGAAAGAAGAAGATGTTCACTGATGCGTCTACTAACAATCTAATACTCCCTCCGTCCCAAAAGTAATGAAACGTTTCTTTTACTGTTTCACAGTATTTAATCTACGATTTATTTTTATGAAATTATAGACATATGAAATCAAATAATTAATATGTTTCTCATAATTTGCACTATAATCTTTCTAAATATATTTTTATTTATTTATTTTTCACTGTTTTTCTTAGTTAAATTTTGAGTCAAACACTGCAACTTGAAACAGTAAAAGAAACGTTTCATTACTTTTGGAACGGAGGGAGTACTATATATACATATATATATAATATTATATTATATAATATAATATTATATAATATAATATAATATTATATAATATTATATATATATATATATATTACTACACTTTCACACACCTCACGTTTCTTCATTTTTTTCACCGCCTCACCCTGCCGTTTATTTCTTTTTTTTTTCTTTTTCACTTTAGCCCCCAAACTTTCAGAAGTTGGAATTTAGGCCAGCCCGAAAATTGAAACTTTCAAACCGTAACCCCAAATGGCACGAAATCTGAGACACATTCTCGGGACCTCATATCATACGCAAATCATCTTTCCAAAGTCCAATTGCAAATCCAAAGTGTCCTACCGTGCCCGCTGAATCCGCATAAATCCCGACGTGCTAACCCAAATCCAAATCCCGTCATGCCAAAATTCCACAAATGAAACCATAAAATCCGTCTCAAAATATAACATACTTTACACATGAGCCGTCGGAAAATTTCCATCCCGAGCCCCGGGATCCCCGTCCCGAGCCCCGGGAGTCGCCCTGGACCGAACGTCTCGTCCCAGAACATATACTCCGTAAAAAGATGCAGGACGTTCCCACAATTCCAAATATGCAAACGGTTTCTCATTCCGAGGTCCCGGGAGCGCTACCGAGCCTACTGTACGTCCTGAGACAAGTCCCGGCCCCGAAAAAATATTTTCGGCGGAAATGTCCGGGGACCCACACGACCTCAAAACCCGAAGGATTTGCAAAAATAATGCTCAGATAAGTCCCGGGGGCTGTCTGATCGCCAAAACCGTGACCCGCAGGCCAAAACCGGAGCCCCGGGTCACCCGGGTCACAACCCGCTCGGGGTGACCGTAACAGGGGGAAACCTCTCAACCTCAAGAAAGAAAGAGCAATTTGGAGGAGACACTTGCAACCTTCATGAAACATCAAACCGAGTTTAATAAGACTCAAGAAGGTCAAGTGGCAAATCTTGGAGCCCAAATGAGAAATATAGAGCATCAAGTGGGGCAATTAGCAAGCAATGTGAAAGGCCTCCAAAAGGAGAAGAACATTCCAAGTGACACAATTGATCCGAGGGCACATTGCAAGGCCGTCACCCTTAGAAGCGGGAAGGAAGTGGTGCTTCAACCGAAGGAACCACCCAAGGGAGACGAGTACTACCCCCCAAATGTGACCACAAGGAAGAAGGTTGAATCGACCCAAGGTGATATCGAGGAAGAACCGGTTGAGGTTGAGGTTGAGGAAACCGGAGAGAAGGAGGAAGCAAAAATACCCATTGTTGAAGACAATGGACAATTGTCAAGGCCAACTCTCTCATATTCTCAAAGGCTACAAAAGAAGAAGTTGGATGCACAATTCTCCAAGTTGTTCGAGGTCTTCAAGAAGTTGGAGATTAATATTCCATTCTTGGATGCTATCACAAGCATGCCACCTTATGCGAAATTCTTGAAGGAGCTTCTTTCCAAAAAGAAGAAATTGCAAGCAAATGAGGTGGTGCACATGAGGGAAGAAGCAAGTGCCATTATCCAAAAGAAGCTCCCACAAAAAGCAAATGACCCGGGGAGTTTCACTATTCCTCTTGATATTGGCTCTCTTCATTTCAACAAAGCTTTATGTGATTTGGGTGCTAGTATTAATCTAATGCCATTGTCTATTTGTAGGAAACTCGGTCTTGGGAGCATCAAGCCTTCTAACGTATGCTTACAATTGGCGGATCGATCTCTTACATAACCGCGGGGCATCCTTGAAGATGTATTGGTCAAGGTTGACAAATTCTATTTCCCGGCCGACTTCGTGATTCTAGATATGGAAGAAGACAAGGATGTGCCGATTATTCTTGGACGGCCATTCCTAGCAACCCCTAAGGCACTCATTGATGTGGAGGGAGGCCGACTCATGCTAAGGGCGGATAAGGAGGAAATATCTTTCAACCTCCACAAGGCTATGAAGGTACAATCGGATTATGGGACATGCCTTAGTATTGATGTGGTTGAACTTTGTGTTGACGAATACATGGAGAAGTTGAATATGGATGATCCATTTTTTAGAGCAATATTGAATATTGAAGATGAGCTCATGGATTTGTGTGATTCCGTCAACGCGCTTCAAACTTTTGAGAATCACGGAAGGTTGAAGAAAGAAAATTGGGGTTTTGAACCTCTAACCGAAGTGGGAGATGTTCCAACAACCTCTCCGAAGCATGAGTTGAAGCCGCTCCCGGTAGAAGTGAAGTACGTGTTTTTAGATGACAAGGAAGGCTATCCGGTTATTATCTCCGCTTCACTCTCTCGGGTTGAAGAAGAAAGGTTAATGCAGGTACTCCGAGAGCACAAAGGGGCCATTGCTTGGTCTATTTCCGATCTCAAGGGAGTTAGCCCGGATGTTTGCATGCACAAGATCATTCTCGAAGAAGATGCAATTCCCAAGAGGGAATTCCAACGACGACTCAATCCGAATATGAAGAAGGTTGTCAAGGAAGAAATTATCAAGCTATTGAGAGCCGGGATCATTTACCCAATTTCGGATAGCAAGTGGGTTAGTGCGACTCATGCGGTTCCCAAAAAGAGTGGTGTTACGGTCACCCCGAGCGGGTTGCGACCGGGTGACCCGGGGCTCCGGTTTTGGCCTGCGGGTCACGTTTTTCGGCGTTCAGGCGGCTCCCGAGCCCTATCCGAGTATCATTTTGGCGAGCCCTTCCGTATTTTAGGTCGTGTGGGTCCCCCGGACGTTTCCGCCGAAAATATTTTTCTGGCGCCGGGGGGGTTGTCGGGGTCGTCTCGGGACGTACAGCGGGTTCGGTAGCGTTCTCGAGACCTCGGTTTGGAAAACCGTTTGCGGTTTTGGAATCGTGGGAACGTCCCGGAGCTTTTTACGCTATAAAATATTTTTGGGGCGGGACGTTCGCTGTGAAGGCATGTGCCCTCTCCCGTAGAAGGCATGTGCCCTCTCCCGTAGAATGCAGGTGCCATCTTCCGTAGAAGGCATAGGCCCTCTTCCGTAGAAGGCATAGGCCCTCTTCCGTAGAAGGCATAGGCCCTCTTCCGTAGAAGGCAGAGTGCCCTCTTCCGTAGAAGGCAGAGTGCCCTCTCCTGTAGAAGGCAGAGTGCCCTCTCCCGTAGAAGGCAGAGTGCCCTCTTCCGTAGAAGGCAGAGTGCCCTCTCCCGTAGAAGGCAGAGTGCCCTCTTCCGTAGAAGGCAGGTGCCCTCTTCCGTAGAAGGCAGGTGCCCTCTTCCGTAGAAGGCAGGTGGCCTCTCCCGTAGAAGGCAGGGGCCCTCTCCCAAAGAAGGCATGGGCCTTCTCCCGAAGAAGGCATGACTTAGACAAATTTCAGATTTCTGGTGGATAAGGATAACTCTTAAGTGTTGACCAATGGGGAAAGGACACTTGTCATGCCCATATTAATGATGTAAAGGAAAGAGGACACTTGTCATGCCCATATTAGAGATGGAAAGGAAAGAGTTTTAAAGGATTGTGGAAAGCGTACAGGAGCTATTTTCATTTCATTTCTCCTTCTGCTTCGTTCATTTCTCCGACTCGTTGCCGCCATAGCCTCCATTTTTCTTCAAGCTTTGGGTTCTTCATTTTCTTGGCTGATTTTCACCAAGTGTGGACTCCAAAACTCGGTAAGCGTCCTCCCTTGCTCTCTTTTCTTGTTGGAAGTAAGATTTGGATGGAAAAAGAGAGATTTGTGAAATATGGGTTTGTTCATGACTACCATCTAGGATGATTTTCTTCCTCCCATATTTTAGTATGTTGTTCTTGGGTTGTAGGGGAGTGTTAATCAAGTGTTGGATTTTGGAAAACATACCTTGGATGAAAACCCCCAAATGCCGAATTTCTTGGAAATTCTAATAATGATGTGTGTTTGTTATCTTGATTCATGCTTCAAGTATGTTAATCCTAGAATGATTCTAAGCTTATGTATGGATTCAATTTGATGGAAAATAAGTTGGGTTGGAAACCCCCATTTGGCCGAATTTATGAGATGATGTTCATTGTTGGATTTTGTTGTTTTGGATGCAATTGGATAGCATTCTTGGTTTAGAAGTGAAATTGGTGATTAGTATGATTAATTGGAAGTTTTAATGGATTGATTTGGAAGTTGGATAAAATTTGGCAAAGAAGCCGAATTTTTGGAATGATTCTTTTTCCATGTTGGAGTTTCATTTTGGTTGAATTGGATGTTAATATGGTGTTGGGGTTGAATTTAGGTGTGGTTTGAAGTTTGAAACGTTGAATTCGGTTAAGAAATGGAAAAGTTGCAATTAAACGGGATTATCGGAAAATGTTGGGTAATGAAGGGTTTTAAGGTTGGATTTGATCAGTTCGCTTGTTGGATTATGTTTGTCAATGTATAATCTTGCATTGTCTAAGTTGGTTCTGAATTCTGACGTTTCGGTGGAAATCTGGAATTTTACGGAAATTCTGCCGGATTTTCGGTTTTGGGGTCGGGGGTGTAGTTTGGAAGTGTGGTCAGTAAGGATGCTAATTCAACTTGGTTTAGCAGATTCTGAGGTTCGGAAGTTAGGAAAAGAGAAGTTTCTGAGTTTCGGGTCGTGTTATGGAAGTTGTCCGAATCGGTCTAATACTGGATTTGTGAGGTAAGGGTTTGGTTCTGCTATTTTTGGTAAGATAGGTGTATGTTTAGTTTCACTTTACATTACTGCAAGTATTTCAGTATTATATGCCTAGGGCATATTCTGTAGTCTGTAGGTGTATGTATTGTTGCACTTCTGTTTTGCAGGTATTTCGGAAATTTCTGCTTTAAGGTACGTTCTGTAATTTGTAGGAGTATGCCTTATGGCATACTCTGTCTGTTAACCCTACGTTTGTAGGTGTATGCCTTGTGGCATACTTTGTCTGTTAACCCTACGACAGTTGTGGGTTCGCTACCCCAGCTGGTGCACCATGCTTCTGTAATAGCTTCGGCTTCTGACTCCCTTAGAGGGAGGCTGTCGTTCCGATTTGTTATAAGGGTTTATGGAGATTTAGAATCGCACATCCTACGGGATTTTGATCTGTTTTTATTACATGCACGATATTCTGTATTCTGTTTCATATATTCTGTATATTGCATTCTTTCTGTTTTGCAGGGTTACATATGCTTATCTTACCCCAAATCCCTTACGGGGTCCTTTTTAGGACTCACCCCTTTTTGGGTTCTGTTTTTGGATTTCGGTAGGTGCAGTAAGCAGCCGGGGTAGGTTTCCGCGAGGCTTCGCCTTGGTTGTGTTGAGCGACGCAGGTACCTTGCGAGCTGGGATTTTGTCTACTTGGTCTGAATCCCGCGCGAGGTATTTTGATGTTTAGGTCTAGGGTCGGCTCTGTAGCTGCATGTGCATACTTTCTGTTTTATTGTTGTGGTAATTGTATACATATATATACATATATATTCTGTTCTGTTGCATGTTCTGAGCGCTTGGCGCTGGCTAAATACCCTAGGTTCGGTGAATTCTGTATGTATCTATGTTGTGTGCGTAAGTACTCGTCCTTGGAGGGCGGTGCTTACTTTGTCATTATTACATGAACTGTTTGCATGATTATTCGAGTATATGTATGAATTTGCAGGTTGCTTCCACAATCGCTTCGCTTTTCGGGTCCGCTACGCGCGGCAGGTCTCGATGGACCTGCCACCTTGTGTTCTTCCGGCTTCCGCTTCCGACGTCCTGGCGCCCCCGCCTCCGCAACCGGGTTCGGGTGGCGTGCGGTGACAAGTGGAGTCACGGTATCTCCCGAGGATGGAGAAGCTTTAGAACTCATCAAACCACCGAAAAAGTGGCGAGTTGTGCATGATTATCGCCCGGTAAACAAGGCAACAAAGAAGGATCACTTCCCTCTACCCTTCATTGATCAAATGTTGGATCAGTTGGCCGGACAAAAATTTTATTGCTTCTTAGATGGCTACTCCGGATATTATCAAATTGCTATCGCACCGGAAGATCAAGCGAAGACTACTTTTATTTGTCCGTGGGGAATCTATGCTTTCCGGAGAATGCCTTTCGGATTATGCAACGCACCGGCAACCTTTCAACGGTGTATGATGTCTATTTTTGAAGACATGGTTGAACAAGGTATGGAGATATTTATGGATGATTTCTCGGTATATGGTTCTAGCTTTGATGATTGCCTCGAGAATTTGACTCGAGTATTGAAAAGGTGCGAAGAGGCCAATCTCTCTCTTAATTGGGAGAAATGTCATTTCATGGTCACGTCGGGAATTGTGTTGGGACATCGGATTTCCGAGCAGGGAATTGAGGTGGATAAAGCAAAAATCTCAGTAATCGAGAGATTACCGCCTCCGAAAAATGTGAAGGGTGTGAGAAGCTGGTCACGCCGGTTTTTACCGCCGATTTATTAAGGATTTCTCCAAGATTGTCAAGCCCATGAGCGCACTCCTCGAGAAAGATGCCTCATTCGACTTCGATGAGGCGTGTTTAGAGGCTTTTGACATGATCAAGGCACGGCTAGTATCGGCACCTATTGTTATCACACCGGATTGGGATTCCCCATTCGAGATCATGTGTGATGCTAGCGATTATGCCGTAGGGGTGGTGTTGGGACAAAAGAAAGAAAAGCTCTTTCGAGCTATATATTATGCAAGCCGGACCCTCGACACCACCCAACAAAATTACACCACAACGGAGAAGGAAATGTTGGCGGTTATCTTCGCGTTGGACAAGTTTCGATCATACCTCCTAGCTTCTAAGGTGGTGGTTCACACCGACCATGCCGCTATCCGGTATCTATTTGCAAAGAAGGATTCAAAGCCGCATTTGATTCGTTGGATTTTATTAATGCAAGAATTCGACCTTGAGATTAAGGACCAGAAAGGTTGTGAGAATGTGGTGGCGGATCACCTTTCACGCCTTGTGATGCACGAAGAGGCTGACAAGGAGATACCGATCAAGGAGACATTCCCCGATGAGCATCTAATGAAAGTGGAGGTAAACACACCATGGTTTGCGGACTTTGTCAATTATCTATCATGCGGTGTAACCCCTCTGGACTTTTCTTACGCACAAAAGAAGAAGTTCTTATCGGATGTCAAGCATTACCTTTGGGATGAGCCATTACTATTTAAGAGGTGCCCGGATCAAATTATCCGGCGTTGCATTCCGAGAGAAGAAACCATGGAGGTTATACAACATTGTCATGATTCTCCTTGTGGGGGACATTTTGGAGCAACGAGAACGGCATCTAAGGTACTTCAATCCGGATTTTATTGGCCAACCTTATTCAAGGATTGTTATACCTTTGGGAAAACTTGTGTTCGGTGCCAAATGATGGGTAATTTGGGAAAGAAGGATGAAATGCCATAAAATGGTATTCTTGAAGTGGAGATATTTGATGTGTGAGGGATAGACTTCATGGGACCTTTCCCTCCTTCAAGCGGGAATGAATATATTCTCGTTGCGGTAGACTATGTCTCCAAGTGGGTTGAAACAATTGCTACCGCCAAGAATGACGCAAAAACGGTGGTCAAATTCCTGAAGAAGAACGTGTTTACAAGATTTGGCGTCCCGAGGGCCGTTATTAGTGATGAAGGTTCTCACTTCATCAACAAATCCATGGAACAACTCTTAGTCAAGTATGGAGTTACGCAGAAAATGTCTACCCCGTACCACCCTCAAACCAATGGGTTGGCGGAAGTCTCAAATCGGGAAATTAAATCCATCCTTGAAAAGACGGTGAGTTTTGACAGGAAGGATTGGTCATCGAAGCTTGATGATGCCTTGTGGGCATATAGGACCGCCTTCAAGACTCCGATCGGTATGTCCCCATATAGGTTGGTGTTTGGGAAACCATGTCATCTCCCGGTGGAGATCCAACACAAGGCATATTGGGCTATCAAAAGATTGAATTTCGATATGAAGGAAGCCGGAGCCAAAAGAAAGCTTCAATTGAATGAGTTGGATGAGTTGCGACTTGAGAGCTATGAAAATGCTCGAATTTACAAGGAGAAGACAAAGAAGTGGCATGATGGACTTATCTCGAGGAAAGAGTTCAAGCCGGGTCAACAAGTTCTATTATTCAACTCTCAGCTCAAGCTTTTTGGTGGAAAGCTCAAATCGAAGTGGTTCGGACCATTTACGGTGGTGGAAGCTAAATCTCATGGAGCGGTGGTACTCGAAGGAATGGATGGTTCACAATTTCAAGTCAACGGGCAAAGGGTGAAGCCATTTTATGGAGATGAGTACCGGCAAGTTGGCCAAGTGCAATTGGTCAACATCAACTACCCCGCATGATGTGAAAAAGGCACCTTGCTTGGGGCGGAAAACTCAAGCGGTTTTCGGGACAAGTCCCGTTTGTTTCACGGATTTAATTTGGTTATCTTGATTTTGGGATGTTTAGATTTTGTACCTTGCGGATTGTTTTCTTGACAAAGAATATGTATCCTTGATGTAGGTGTTTAGGAGGTAGGAAAGCGGCTCTCCGTGAAGGAACAGGCGCCCGGGCGACCCATCAGGCGGCCCAACGTACATTTCAGGCGACCGCCCAGCTCCAGTGAGTTTTTTCGTAAAATCCTGGAGCCAGGCGACCCATCAGGCGACCCCAGGCCCAGTCCAGGCGGTCGCCCGGGTCGTTTTCTCATGAGGTACAGGCGCTCGGGCGACACTCAGGCGGCCCAATATGTCAATCCAGGCGATCGCCCAACTCCAAGGATTTTTTTCGTAAAATCCTGGAGCCAGGCGACCCATCAGGCGGCCCAAGTTCTAACCCAGGCGGTCGCCCAGGCCCTGAGATTCGAGTGGCCAGCCACGCAGGCGGCCCGTCAGGCGAGCCCAAGCCCAATCCAGGCGACCGCCCAAACCCACTTCACAAGTGGAGCAGGCGGTCGGGCGATGATTCAGGCGGACCGCACCCCAATTCAGGCGGTCGCCTGGGTCAGGCGACGCACCAGGCGACCCATATCCAAAGAGCAGGCGATCGCCCGCGTGTTGGGCCAGCGCAATTTCTTCTTTCCTCCAGGTTCGTTCACACTCACACACACACTCTGTTCTTCAAATTTTTCACTCCCTCTCTGCCGAAATCGCGAGCAGCAGCCCCAAAACCGCCGACCTCCTCCTTGCGCGCTGATTTCCGGCCAAATCCCGGCCAACACCAACTCCTCCTCTCATCTCTCCCTCTCTCCAAGTGTCAGGTACCAATTTTCTCCCTTTTATCTCTCATTTTCGCGAACAAGAGCAGCAACCCTAGGTTCGATTTTTGCTCAAAAAAACTCTCTTAAATTGTGTTCTTCTTGATGTATTCTTGCTAGGGTTATGCTAATTAGCATTGAAGGACATGATTTTCGGTTTAGAATTGCATGGGGATCTTTGTGGAGTTGGAATTGAAAAAAGGTTGTTCGGATTGAGGCCGAATTTCTAGGCAATTGTTTTGGTATTTCATGCTTAACTCTTGCTTGTTGATGGTTATAGAGCTTCTTGAGAAGTGAATTTCGACCTCATTGTGCAATGTAGTTGAAGATTCACGAAGTTTTGAACTCTCACATGTCTAAATCTGAATTTCATTGGGGGTTTAAGGTTGGAATCAGTTTTTACTCAATCCATTGTGGCGAAATGATTCCTTCAAGTATGTTAGGAGTGGGTTTAAATTTTCAAGTTAATTGGTGGAGTGGATTGCTCAATTTTGGTCGTCGATCGTGTTTAGTCCTATGTTCTTCTTGTGTATCATGGTTGCTCTGTATCTCGGGTTGTGTTGATGGATAGGGAATGTTTGGGTTCTAATTGATCATACACACCTTGGACACTTGGAATTGCAAGTTTAGAATTGTAAATTGTTGCATGACATAAACCTTTGTATCCTTACTGTTAATTTGCTTGATCTTACCACATAGGAACTTGTTCATTCTGTCAAACACCTTGCTTGCTAATGCACTTGTGGTCATAATTTTGTCGGTTTATTCACGCGTCACGTTTTCATTGTAGGATGGTACGCACGAAAGAAAAACGTAAAGCCCAAGAATCAGAATCACCTCCGGACCCGCCGAGGAGACCAGGGAAGCAACCAGCCACAACAACCAATAAGGAAAAGAAGGGGAAGAATAAGAAGAAGGGGCAGCAATCAAATTCCTCACTCCCCCTCTTGTATGCCCGCACCGCCATGCCGGATAAGCAGCGGTTCGAACACCCGGACGTGAAGAATTATTTCACAAGTGCAACTACGAGCATCACGATTCAGCGGGGGTTGGATTTCACGGATGCGGTCACCGCCGAACTTCTCCCCGAGGTCACCGCCCGAGGTTAGACCAAGTTAGCGGTCCATGAGACCCGCTATGCCCCTGAGCTGGTTTGCGAGTTTTATGCGAACCTCCGATGGCGGCTATTGAAATTAAAGAAAAATTCCGGTGACACATCAACTGTCATGGCGGTCAAGGTGCGGGGAGTGGAGTTTCCTTTCACCCCAGCGAGGATACAAGAATATTTTGACCTACCTCCTGCTCCTGAAGACATTCCAGCCCTTCCCGACTGTCACGGAATGGAGATCCTCAATGAACTGGGCATCACTGCACACATGAATGACGCCTGGGGCAGAAAAAATGGGGTGCATGTTCTGAACGCCAAGACTCTACCACCGAAGGTTCACGCATGGAATTGGTTCACCCACAGAAGCATCTTACCATCTACCCAGGAATCAAAGATCCAACCTGACCGGTTGGAAGTGTTGCGCGGAATAGTCCTCGGCGGTTACATTGATGTGCCACAGTCAATCTTCTCATCCATCTGCACTATCGCCGAAGTCACCAACCGCAACCGCATCTTCCCCCAGTTCCTCTCTCAGTTGATGGCTGAAGCGGGGGTTCCAGTGAGTGCGGCTGAGTATGTCTCAGTGACTGAGAAACCCATCACTGTTCAGCGCCTCATTTCCTTGGGTAGTGCCCGAAATATTCCCCGCCCTGCCATGCCAGAGCAACCCGCACCAGAACCCGAGCCTCAGCCGGAGGATATGGCCACGATGACTATTGAGCAGGCGGAGGAGTTTTTGCTTCGCCCTAACCGCAAGGGCCAGACTCGGTCGGGCGCTACTTTGCTCGGGGTAATCACCAACTGGGTGCGAAAGATTTCCTGTCGTCTCGACACCGATGCAGAGGCAGTTGAGCGCCAAAAGACAAATGATCTCCTCGCCCGCATCGAGACTCGGTTGAGTGGAGCTTCTTCTTCCGCCACTGGTCCCGAGACTAGTGGCCCCTCCATGGATGTCTAAAGAGGGGGGGCCTAACTTGGCCCCCAGGTATGACCCACTTCTACTCCTACCTTGTTTTGCCCCCATTGAGGACAATGCGGATTTTAAGTTTGGGGGTGTTGTACTTTGATCATTATTTTGATGTATGGATTTGACGTATGGATGTATGGCGGGATTGATTGCCTTGTGTGGTTTCCGTTGTTTCACGTTTTGGGTGCCTTTTGAACCTTTTTGTTTAGAGTAGGAGCATGATGTCTAGTGTATTGTCGTAGTAGATGCATATGTGTAGCTACGAAACAATCTCCTAGTTCAAGTGTTTTATGAGTTGAAATGCGATGTTGATAACTCGGCGTGAATCCTATGGAGTATGAAGGATTGCTTTTGATTTTATAGTCGGATTTTTGTTTAACCATGTGAGTTTTTGAGCCTTGATTCTTCATTTATGTGGTTTGTGTGAGAAGTTGTTCTTCATGAGAGAATCTCGGATTGTACTTAAACTAGAACTTGCGTGACTTGACCGCTACAAACACACAAGGTTGTATGCAATTTATGATGACAATGGCGCCTAGGTATAACTACTTTCCAATTAGCCAACCCGTTACAATTTTTCCAATAGTTTACCCAGTTGAGCTTAATAGACTTATTCTTTGTGAACCCACATTATGAGCCAACCACTTTAATTATCCCACTCTTGTCCATGAAACTTAGCAAGCATGACTTAAGTTGGGTTTAGATGCAAATTGTGGGTTGGAGTGAGAAACAAGTTTGGGGGGATTATGTATATTCTTGTTGGAAGCAAATGAAAAAAAAAATTCTTTTTGGCAAACATGGAAAATGAGTGTGTTGTATTCGTGAGCTAACCATGGAAATAGTGATGCTATTCTCTTGAATTTTTGCACCATCTCGAAAAAAAAATGAAAGAAAGGATACTCCATAAAACCATTGCGGAGTGTTGAGATGTGGCACCTATGCTTGTTTTGTAATTCCATGGTTAGTGAATCCTTGTTGAGAGCGAAGTCGGATTTTCGAGATTGTAGTTGCTTTTGAACTCGCGCTTAATAGATATAGTTCAAGCGAGCGTTGGATGGGTTGTGTTCTCTGTATCTTGAGTACCCATAAGTCTTTCATCATGCTTGCTATGTTTTATTTATCTCCACTAAAAATGGCCTTCAACCGACTTCCACACCTAACCAAGCCAAGCCATATTACAACCCTGCAAGACCATTGTCGCTTAGGTTGTATGCAACTCCCTTAGGGGAATTTAGTGAGGGCGTTATGGGTCGTCTCTCAAGCTTATGGTGCAAGTAGTAATCTCGAGATCACTTCACACAATGGCACGTCCTTTCTCTAAATTGGAGAGTAAACACTAAGGGAGTGGCCCTCCGGTTATAACGTTTTAAGCAAGGTTTCGTAAACCCCGGGATTTGCACTTCGAGTTGTTAACTAGAATTTTTGGCTTGTGGCACACTTGATGTGGAGTTGTAATTGTATATACATTTGCTTCCTTGCATCTAGCTACTAAGTTGTTTATAGGTAGTGTATTTGCTAGGTACTAGCAAACATTTAAGTTTGGGGGTGTGATAATTGTGCATTATTCATATGTTTTACCTCCATATATGTACCATTAATTGAGTTTTGCTAGTACTTAGTGTGGGCGCAAGTGTAGTTTGCAGGTTTTTATTGTTGGATGTCAAAATCGGTAGATTCGGACATAAAAGCGCCTTAGAAAGAAAGGGGGAGAACCGAATTGAAGAACCTAGAAAAGATCAAGAAATGGTGAAGAAAAGAGCCCCGGGTGAGATCCAGGCGACCCAAACCCTTGGGCCAGGCGACCGCTCGGACCTAAAGAAATCCCTCGGAAGTTCCTGGAGTCAGGCGGACTCCAGGCGAGCCCTTTCCTCGTTCAGGCAGTCGCCCGCCCCCTCCAGCTGCAAGAGGCAGGCGCCCAGGCGAAACTCCAGGCGACCCCCCTCCTGGATCAGGCGGTCGCCTGGCCCCTGCCTTCAAGAACACACGCCAGGCGAAGGGTCAGGCGACCCGAACCTTGGAGCAGGCGGTCGCCTGACCCTGATTTCCTGAAACGTTCCATTTCGATATTTAGACTTCCAAGTCCGTTTTGTTTCATTTCCATTCGCCAACTCCCCCGAATTTTCACCGGTTCTGACCTGAAATCTCTGAGGAAACCCATCCAAGCCATCTTCCCATGCCTCTCATTTGATTTGACATGTTGATTGGAGGATTGACCAAGCTTGTAAGCTTAATTTTTTGTATTCTCTCACATTATTCTTAGTTTCAGTTTAGGCTAGGGTTTTTGAGCTCTAAACTCATATCTCACTCAAAAATTTGGATTTGACTTATATTTTGGAAGATTGAAGGATTCCACACCAATTCCTAAGCTTCTTTCTATCCTTATCACTTCCATTTCATGTTTGTGTTCATTGTGATTATGAAAAACGTGTTGAGCATGAGTAGGGAGTAGTTTTCCTTCTCCTTGGTTGTTTAGGTAGTTGCATGATTATTGGATGATGTAGTATGTTGGATGGATGTTCTTGCATGATGTGTGAACTTTTCTTGGGCTTTAAGAAGGTGTAAATGGAGGTGGAAGCTTACATTTCCGTATCACTCACCAAGTGTTCGATGAAATGCTTGAGAGAGCATTTCATTGAATTTACCATGAGAAAAGTTTAGATATTCTAGGATTACTTGAGTAAGGTAATTTGGATTATTAGGAGATTATAGTTGGGCTTGCTTAAGGCTTCCATAGATGACACAAATGAAGAGATTTCATTTGGCCATTTATGGTGAGGATGACTCTAGCTTAGTAAGTTAGAGTTTGAGAATCATCCAACCTCCTCCATCATCGCATTGATCTCTACCTAGCATGTCATCCAATGTCATCAATCCTAGGCAACCAAAGGAGCCTTTAGTAATCAAATTTCATCACAAACTCATCTCTATTGCATGCTAGTTTAGTTCTATCGCAATTCACACTTTAGTTAGTTGTCCCCATTTAGTTTAGTTTCACTTGCCATTGCGCTTGAACGATTCACTTGACATATCACTTGCGTAATTATCTCCTATTAAAAATACCAAAAACATTGCATTTAGCTAGATTCTACGACTTACACTACAATCTCTTGGGTTCGACCCCACTCTCCCAATTACAATTGCAAATCTTGCGCTTGAGGTAGAATGAGTTTTATTACTTGAAATGTGCGTAATATATAGACATGTAAAACACTCGTCACAATCCGCAGATGATCCCGATGCTCACTCTCATCCTTGGATTATACAAGGATGTCATCAATAAACACTACCATAAAATGATCCAGGTATTGACGAAACACTCGGTTCATCATATCCATAAAAGCTGTAGGAGCGTTAGTCAAACTCTGTTGAGCTGCCTCCCTCATGAATTCAGCAGGGGAGTCCAAGCTCCGCTCTGTCACCTCCCTGTCGTAGGGGGTGCGTAGCCCCTCCAGGTAGGATAGGAGGGTTTGCTCCCCTCCCTTCAGCAGTGAACTGCTGTTCCTGAGAAGGAAGACCGGATCCCATGCATCTTTCAGGAGCCTCCCTTGCTCCCTGTACACCCTGAGCCTGGTCTGGTGCCTCTTGACCCTCAGGAGGTCTGGCTCCTCAGACCACTTGGGGACCGACTTGGCAGCAACGCGCCTTCGCTCCAAATAATGGGGCCAGACCCCGGTCTCCTCAAGGATCTCAGTTCTGGTCCCCAGGTCTGCAGGGATCTCTGTCGGGGTCCCTTGGTCCACTGGGACCTCGCGGGAACCAAGCTTTTGCCCTGAAGGGCCCGCACCTACAAAGTTGCAGGTATCAGCAACTGGGAAACGGAAGTATAAACGCAAAGCAAGAGAAAACACTATCAAGTCAAAAAGACTTACCAGCAGAAGGACGCCCCCATCCACTGACTTCCAGCTGGCTGCTGGAAGGTTGGGCTATCTCCCAACCACTTGTCCTCGCAGAGGACCGTGTTACCAGACCCCCCTCCCCTGGGGCCTCACTCTCAGAAGAGGAGGAAGTCTCCTCAATCCTCAGGATCCTCTTCCCCTTTGTTGCAGGGGCCTTCTCCCCTGAAGGAGCCACTTCAGGGATCCCCTCTCCAGAAGGGGTTGCTGCAGGGGTCTCCTCCCTTGCAGTGGTGGCCTCCGCCTCCTCCTCCACAGGAGTGACTATTGCCTCCTGTTGGCCAGAACCACCAATGGCCTGGGCAGCCTGGCTACCCCTCCTCCTCATGGAGATCAGGATATTACCTGCTGACATCTTGCCCTTGGGAGGGGGCACTTTTCCTCTGGTGAGGATCTCTGCCGCGACCACATGACCGGGCAAGTCTTCGCCTTGGGCTGGGGAAGGGCTCGCGAAGAGCCCAGACACAAAGGCTTCAGCAGCAGCCTCCTCAGAAGAAATAGGCTGCACCACTGAGATGGGCACAGCCTCTATGAGAGCAGCGCTGTCTGCCTGCGCTCCCTCTGGGCCCTCTGCAGAAGGCACGGCCTCTTCAGCAGTGGGAGGCACTTCAACCTCCACTCCTCTGGCTTCCTCAGCACTGGGGACTTCCTCCCCAGCAGGCTCCTTAGCCTCCTCAGTTAAAGGGACTGCGGCAGGCCCCTATGCTTCAGAAGGCCTCATGACCTCTCCAGTCGGCTCCGCAGCCCTGGCCCCCTCAGCAACAGCGGAGGCACTCCCTTCTCCAGGCTGCACAGCAGCCACTCTTCTCTTCTTCTTCTCTGGCTGAGAAGACACCGAGGGCTTGATACCAGCCCTCTTCTTGGGCTGCTTAGGGACGATACGTCCCAACACCTTGACTGCCCCAGCAGGGGCATCCTTCCCAAATGCACAAGCCAGGTGCACTCGCTGGGCAATGCGCATGGACGCCTTCTTGCCCTGGGCTTCGCCAGACTCTGCGAAGGCATCTGCAGACATAAAGGAAAGTCTTCAGACCAGGTTCTACCAGACCTCTCACAATTATACAGTATGTTTATATATATGTGAAACGTACCTTTGGGCCCCGCCAGTGCGGCGTAGAAGGAGTCTATCATCGTCCCGCGATGGACGGGGGCCCATCCCTCGTACGGCGGAGGCACCTCAGGGTCCAGCACGAAGCCCGTGCTGATCCCAGCCCACCTCAGGGTGGTCTCATCCAGTTTGGCAGCTGAGAAGGGGAAGAGCTCGTCGCACGCACTCCTTGAAAAAACATCGTCCAACCACCCCAGCAGTTGGACGTATGCCTGCCACCGCACTCCCTCATGAGTCAGTTCAGGCCTCCGCACAATGCTTTGCACGGATTGCTGCGTCCGCGCCACAGGGAAGTCTGATGAGCCTTCACGGGGCAAGAAGAAAAAGGACCCGTGCCAGTTGTGGTAGGATCTGGGTGAGGCGGTGAAGGAAATGGAATGGTTACCCTTAACATTTATGGGAGTGACGTAGAAAAACGCACTCCCACTCCTCAGCTCCAGCCGCTAGAAGCGGTTGAAAACGTCGGCGAATGGCTTCACGCCGGCCATGTGACAGGCGACAATAAAGCCCGCTATGGACAGGAAAGTGTTGGGTGGCAGCTGAGTTGGTGGCATCCCCCACTCGGCGCATAAGTCTTGCACCAATTGCGGAATGGGAAACCGCAATCCCGCCGCAAGCTACGCCGTGTACAGGCACAACACCCGGTTCTCCATGTTCTCCTCGATGGCGGGCCAACCCATTGCTCGACAAACGCCTGCACGGGACGTATATGCCGGCACCTTCTCTACAGGCCAGAAGCCCTCCACCATGTCCTGGTGAATCTTCTCGAACTTCACTGTGGTCTTCTCCAATGGGGCGAACACTGGGCGAACAGCTTCCTTGGATTCCATCTCTGCAAAAAAGGAGCAACAGACATATAAATCGAAACGGCCTAGCAAAGGCATTTCGTCAAACGCTCAGTGCGCTCAGAGAACGTGAAGCACTCAGTGTGCCGGAAAATGAAATATTACCTGATTCGTTACCGGTGAGTACGACGGACGGAACGGTTGGGAAACAAACAAATAACCGGCGGAATCTCAAACGAAAAACAGGGAACCACCGCAAGAAAATTCTCAACTGCCGATGAACGGTTCAAGAAGCGCAAGAATGCGAATAGATTACTCAGAGCAGAATGAGGAAATACGAGAGTGAAAGTGAAAGGCTTCAATCTTCTCGGATACGCCAAAATGAAAAAGCGCTTTTAAGCGTAAATGGCTCCTGAGGCACCACGTGCCAACATCCAGCGGTTAGTAAACCTCTCCCCTTCCGTGCAGAAAAGGAAAAACGCTTTTGAAAGCGTAATCGACTCCTGAGACGCCACGTGTTGCTCCCCATAACGGTCAGTAAACCTCCCATCTCCCACTATCTCTCCTGCTTTAAATGCTGAAGGGACTCTTCACTGCCGTTGTACCCAAACGGTCCGCAAAAGGCCTGAGTGCCTTCGCCAGTTCCAAAGACATGGAATATAAACAAAGTACGGGACCCTGCCCATACTCTGCCTTCAGGAGGAGGCATCTTGGTACACTGCCCAAGCGAATGCCCCCTCAAAAACTCACAAGGATCATGAGGGATCCAACACGAACTATCAGATCATAAAAGATCTTCACTTATGTCTACTACATCGGTCCTCAGCAAAGTACTTTCAAAAAAATGGAGTACAAGACCCTGCCCATACTCCGCTCTCAGGAGGAGGCATCTTGGTACACTACCCAAGCAAACGCGCCCTCACGTCGCATCAGAATCATACAAGGCCTTTGAAGAGGTCTCATCCTTGTGGTCTCCAGTATCGCCTTCGCAAGGTCTCATCCTTGTGGTCTCCAGTCTCGCCTTCGCAAGGTCTCCAGTCTCACCTGCGCGGGGTCTCGCCCTCGCGGGCCTCAAGTCTAGCATGGGCGATGTCTCACACTCACCTTTGCGTCTCTTATGCCTTCACGGGCCACCCTCACGGTCTCAGGTCTCGCCCTTGCGATCTCACTCGCCTTCGCAGGTCTTACTCCCGCAGTCTCAGCTCGCCTTCGCGAGGACTCTCTTGCCTATACTGGCCCCGCCCAGATAAGGCCCTTACACTCAGGTTCGTGCGACCCTCACTCCTTATTTGGCTGTATTCTATCTGGGCCTTCGCCCCTTGCAGGCCTCCGCCTGCCACTTGCTCTACTTGGAGATAGACCACTTGGTCACCTGACATCAACCAGCCAATAAGGAGGGCAGCACGAGCCCGGGAGATCTTCACCAGCTTCATACGCCAGACATTCTCTGACAAACGAATCACTTAAGGCGGTTTGCTGAGATCTTCATCATCACAGTTGCCTTATCTCCAATCAGTCTGACACAGACTTATCTCAACAGCCTATCTAAGGGCTTCAACTGGCTGTATTCTATCTGGGCCTTCGCCCCTTGCAGGCTTCCGCCTGCCACTTGCTCCACTTGGAGATAGACCACTTGGTCACCTGACATCAACCGGCCAATAAGGAGGGCAGCACGAGCCCGGGAGATCTTCACCAGATTCATACGCCAGACATTCTCTAAGAAACGAATCACTTAAGGCGGTTTGTTGAGATCTTCATCATCACAGCCGCCTTATCTCCAATCAGTCTGACACAGACTTATCTCAACAGCCTATCTAAGGGCTTCAACTGGGGGAGGCTCTTCTCCTGGCATCACTCTATAAATAGGGTGATGTCCACCCTAAATCGGGTAAGCTACTACACGCCCCCCCACTCCTCTCTTGCTACTTCTGAGTATTCTCTTTATCTTTTACAGATTACTCTGAACAGCAAGCTTGGAGTCTCAAGAACACCATCTTCATCAACCACTCAACTGAGAGTCCGGACCTTCCTTAGGAACGAGACTATCACGGTTCATGGTGGAAAGGCCTATTACTATTTACAGTGATATTATTGGTATACTACCCAAGCAAATGCCCCCTCGCATCTCGCCCCTCGCGTCATCGTCAGCAGCAACCAAGGAAACACATTGCGATGCCACCACATCGCGCGAAGGCGTTATCAGGGCGGCTTCGCACCTGCTGGCTTCGCCAGGACCTCGCAGATTCGCATCTCCTGCCTTCGCCAGACAAGGTCTTCGCATCTCCTGGTCTTTGCCACCCATCACTTAGCAATGTCACTAACCGACGAAGGAAACAGGAAGCGGTCGTCCGCACGACCAACCCACGTTCTCCATTACATCCCCAGTCTTCCACAACTCTGGAACGTGGGGAAGCACTCCACTACTCTAATCACGGGACAACCGCCACCTCAACGCCTCCTATAAAAGGATGGCTTGGGAAAGATACACCCTATCTACACACCTCCACTCCTCTTTCTGCTCCTGAGTATTCCGTTTTACATCTTGCAGATTACTCCGGAGCTCAAGATCGTCGTTTCGATCACTCCTCCAACCATTCAAGTATCTGGAAGCCCGGTCTCGTAAAGGAACCAGGCTATCAGATTGGCGCCGTCTGTGGGAAGCGTAAACAATCCCACGAAGAAACCACTGAAGAATAGAGCCCATGCCTACCACGAGGAGTGCAAGTCGTCAGAATGGCCGTGATAGGCGAAATCCCCCCGCTGCCGCAGCAAACCATGGAGCGTCTGTCCACTCTACCGGGGAGAGCTCATCCCATGGTGAGCGTAATGCTCCTCCCTCAAGAGAAATCGTCCAACCAGTTGTGATGGGTGCCGCCGTAGGGTCAGGACGAGTTGCCCTCTCGACCAACCACAACCATTAAGCCGGTGTGGTGGGGGTGCCGCACAATGTCATCGTTCAGAACTCAGCGGTTGCCGGTCTTGATCCCAGAATTCTTGCGGCGATCATTGAGGCTGTCGTACAAAATCTGCGCGGCGTCCTGGCCGCAGGAGGTTTCCTGACCATCCAATAGCCGTTGAGTCACCAGGAACCTCCCCTTCCTCTGCCGCAGCAGGAGACCCATCCTGACCTGGCTCACTCCGCCGCCACTGCCAGGCGCCTGGAACAAATAGAGAAGAGGGAAGCAAGGGCGAACACACCCTACTCCACCAGCTTGGGGCTGGATCACCTCTGGACCCAGCCCTTCACCTAGAGAATCCTGGAGGCTTCGTTGCAGGAACACTTCCGCCAGCCCAAGCTGGACGCCTATGACGGTCTTTCGGATCCTGACATTCATCTCCAGCGCTACATCTCTGCGATGGCGATCGCAAGGGCTGATGATAGCACCCTCTGTAGGGCCTTTAGCTCTACCCTCATTGGGGCTTCCGTAAATTGGTACAACACCCTTCGCGGTAAGCAGTTTGACTCCTTTGAGGAACTATCCCGTGTTTTCTCTAACCACTTTGTCGTCTCCAAGCCTCCGCCAAAAACTGCGGGGCACCTACTGAAGGTGCGACAGAGGAAGGATGAGTCCCTAAGGGACTACATCCAGCGCTTCCAGGGGGAATCCATCCAGGTCCCAAACCTGGGTGAGGAGACTCGTCTCCTGACGGCAATACAGGGTCTCCAGTGGGGTTCCCTGTTCTTCACGGATGTGCACACCAACCCTCCCCACAACATGGAGCAGTTCCTAGATAGGGCGACTAGGTTCATACATACTGAGGAGATTACAAGACCCTACATCAAGGGGTCAGCGACTGACACGAGGGGACAACCCTCGCACGTTCAAGACTCCAGGGGCCAGGGTTCGCGGAGACAACCCCCTCCACAGGACAACAGAGATAGGGCTTATCCAACCCTGCCTCCACTCAGGGACTCCCATACAAACATCTTCAATGCCCTGGAGCAAAGAAGGGAAGTCCCTAAATGGCCTCGCCCACTTCCCAAGGGCGCCGCGAGGCCAAACAACAAGTATTGTCGCTACCATGGCAACAAGGGCCACGAAACGGAGGAATGCGTAGAACTTAAGCGCATGCTGGCAGAAATGATAGCTCAAGGAAAACTCACCGAGTTCCTTGTTCGCAACCCCTCCCCGCGAAGGGGTTCCCCCAGGGGGTACAAGCGCGAAGGCGATCGGGAGGATCACGGTCGAGATCACCACAGGCAGAACAGAGCCCCTGGGGGCGCTGATCAGATCCCACCTGCCAGGGGACACATCAATGTGATTACCCAGTGTGAAGGCGCAGCTGCGAGGCACCGTTATATGAGGCAAATCTATCAGCTGGACCACACGGCCAACCATCTCATCCATCGTCGTGATGGGACTTCTGTGGCGATCCCACACTCAGACCCACTCATCATCACGGCTCGCATCGCCAGGTGGGACATTGGCCGGATCTACATGGATACAGGGGCTAATGCCAACGTCGTTTACAAGCACACACTTGTTGAGGCAAAGGTACCCATGTCCCAAATCAAACCTGTGAAGGGGGCCACTTTTGGGATTAGAAAGGGACGAAATCCCAACCTTGGGGGCCATCATGCTCCCATTCATGATGGTGGGCACCACCAGGGACAACAGGCAAGTCTGTCACTCAAGCTTCGTAGACTTCATCGTCCTCGATCTCCCTTCGCCTTACAATGCCATTGTTGGGCGTGCCACACAGACTGAATTCCATATCCGTTGTGATGTGCGCACCCTAACATTGGTGTTTCGCACCTCAGCCGGTGACGCCTACATCTACGTCAACTAGAATGTGGCGAGGGGCAACTACGTCAACACGCTCGCTGGCCCCTCTCAGCTGCCTCAGTGCATGGAGCCAAAGAGGAAGAAACCAGCTGAGGAGCCTGTGCCAGAGAAGAAGTTCCGCATAGGGAAGGACCTCCCAGAGAAAGACAAGGAAGCCCTCATTCACCTCCTCCAGGCCAACATTGACGTCTTCGCATAGAGCCCGGCTGATCTCCCAGGCGTAGACCCTTCTGTTATCTCCCACAAACTCAATGTACTCCCTGGCTTCAAGCCAGTTAGGCAAAGAACAAGGGGCATGGCCCTAGACCGAAAAGAGTTTTTACGCACTGAGGTGCAGAAGTTGCTTGAGGCTAATATAATTAAGGAAGTTCATTACTCTGAGTGGGTCGCTAACATTGTTCTTGCTGACAAGGAGAATGGCGAATGGCGCCTATGTGTGGACTACAAGGGGGTCAACAGGGCTTGCCCTAGAGATCCATACCCTTTACCTCCCATAGACCAACTGGTGGACTCAACCGTGCGATACCCAGTGCTTTCTTTCCTTGATGCGTAAAGTGGCTACTATCAAATCTTCATGGATCCTGAGGATGCCATGAAGACCGCCTTCACAACCGGTGAAGCAGTCTACCACTACATTCGCATGCCTTTTGGCTTGAGGAATGCAGGGGCGACTTTTCAAAGGTTGGTGAATAGGGTGTTTGCAAACCAAATTGGGAGAAACCATGAAGCCTATGTTGACGACATAGTAGTAAAGAGTAAGGCCACCGCCAAACACTTGGACGACCTAGAAGAGACCTTCGCCAACTTCCGCGCGTACAACATGCGCCTGAACCCAAATAAGTGCATCTTTGGCATTGGCGAAGGGAAATTTCTTGGTTACCATGTCTCAAGAGGAGGGATTCGCGCCAATCCCAAAAAGATAGAAGCCATCGCTAGCCTTTGCGTTCCAAGAGGCCTGAAGGACGTCCAGCAGCTAACAGAAAGGTTAGTCGCCCTGGGACGAATTATATCAAAACTCAACGACCGTTGCAAGCCTTTCTTCAACCAAATCCGGAAGAAGAAAGCCTACAAATGGACTGAGGACTGCCAGGAAGCATACGTGGTACACTACCCAAGCAAACGCGCCCTCGCGTCATATTATAATCGTACAAGGCCTTTGAGGAAATCTCATCCTTGTGGTCCCCAGCCTCACCTGCCCGGGGTCCTGCCCTCGCGGGCCTCAAGTCTCGCATGGGCGACGTCTCATACTCACCCTTGCGTTTCTAAGGCCTTCGCGGGCCACCCTCGCGGTCTTAGGGCGAGCCCTCGGGATCTCTTTCGCCTCCATGGGTCTTACTCCCAGTCTCCTGCCTATACTGGCCCCGCCCAGATAAGGCCCTTGTACCCAGGTTCGTGCAACCCTCACTCCTTATTTGGCCATATTCTATCTGGGCCTTCGCCCTTACAGGCCTTCGCCCGCCACTTGCCCCACTTGGAAATAGACCACTTGGTCGTCTGACATCAACCGGCCAATAAGGAGGGCAGCACGAGCCTGGGAGATCTTCACCAGATTCATACGCCAGACATTCTCTGACAAGCGAATCACCTAAGGCGGTTTGCTGAGATCTTCATCATCACAGCCGCCTTATCTCCAATCAGTCTGACACAGACTTATCTCAACAGCCTGTCTAAGGGCTTCAACTGGGGGAGGCTCTTCTCCTGACATCACTCTATAAATAGGGTGATGTCCACCCTAAATCGGGTAAGCTACTTCACGCCCCCCCACTCCTCTCTTGCTACTTCTGAGTATTCTCTTTATCTTTCACAGATTACTCTGAACAGCAAGCTTGGAGTCTCAAGAACCTCATCTTCTCCACCACCTCAACTGAGAGTCCGGGCCTTCCTTAGGAACGAGACTATCAGTTTGGCGCCGTCTATGGGAAATGAAAAGTTCTTACCGTAAACTCATATTACAAACCACAAGTAGCAAGTCATGCCAACCACCCGGAGTGCAAACAGAATGGGCCGCGTGGAAGGAGGAATCCCCCCGAGACGAACACGAACAATGATCCGCCATCGGAGCCATCTCCGAACAATGTTCCCCCACAACGGGGAGAACTCTCTGTCCACTCGACGGAGGAAAGCTCCTCCCACGTAAACCGTAACCTGCCCCAAGAGCGTAACATTCCACCTCCGAACACCCTCCAACGAGCCTTGATCCGGCCGTTACGCAAACAATCACCGAGGCGGTTGCTTTCAACTTACGTGAAACACTCGCCACCACTCTTCGGGCGTTACGGATAGCATGGGAACGCTACGGACTAATCAGCCTGAACGCCCAGCTACTCCTCCTCCTCAACAAGTAAGTAATCCCGACCCTTCTTCGCCGTTACTTATCGCACTTACTAGATGATTAGAGGAAGTGGAAAAAAAGGGATGAAAGGGCTAGTGTTCATAAAACCGCCAGGATGGGTCTGGACCACCTCTGGACCCAACCCTTCACTCAGCGGGTCTTAGAAACCCCTCTTCCAGATCAGTTTTGCCAGCCTAAGCTGGACGCTTATGATGGTCTTTCGCACTCGATATTCATCTCCAGCGTTACGTGCTTCGCGATGGCAATCGCAAGGGCGGATGACAACACGCTCTGTCGAGCTTTCAGCTCCACACTCACTGGGGCTGCTACCAACTGGTATACCACCCTTCGGGATAAACGGTTTGATTCCTTTGAGGAACTCTCCCGCAACTTCTCCAATCACTTTGTGGTGTCAAAACCTCCCCCTAAAACGGCGGGACATCTTCTTAAAATACGGCGAGAAAAAGGATGAGCCGCTCCGGAGTATATTCAACGCTTTCAGCCGAGTCTATCCAGGTCCCTAACTGGGAGAGGAAGCTCGTCGCTGCAGCTATCCGTGGCCTCCGTTGGGAGTCTCTTTTCTTTGTGGATGTCCACACCAACCCCCACAAATATGGAACAATTCTTGAGCACGGCGTCTCGATTTATGAATACGGAAGAGGTCACTCGGCCACTTGCCGAGTCGCCGCGGCGGACGCTAAGGGACAACCTCGCGACCGGACCCTGTGTCTCGAGGCAAGACCTACGCCCCCAAAGAGGGAGAAGGCGTACTTTTCTCTTCCTCCACTAAGGGAATCTCGCACCAACATCCTCCACGCCTTGGAACAAAAGAGGAGGTCCCTACTTGGCCTCGTCCTCTCTCCCGAGAAATAACAAGGCAAAGCAACAAGTTCTGCCGTTACCATCGTGACAAAGGTCACGACACTGAGGACTGTTTTGAGCTCAAGCGCATGATCGGGGAAATGCTGGCTCAAGGCAAGCTCAGGGAATACTTGCTCCATAATGAGGGGGGCCGTAGGAGAGAAGGCGACCGGGAGGACCGCCGACCGGAGGAACGCCGGCGGGGGCGCTCCCAACAAAACCAAGGACAAGAGAATTTGGTTCGATCCCCGGCAAGGGGGCATATCGGCGTAATCACACAAGGTGTGAAGGCGCTTCGGCAAGACGCCGCCATATGAGGCAGATCTACCAGATCAACCACTCCGCCACCCGGTTTTGCATCGCAGCGATGGCACCTCTGTGGCAGTACCACACGCTGATCCCTTGGTTATCACCGCCCGTATTGCGGGTTGGGACGTTGACAGAATCTACATGGATACGGGGGCAAATGCCAACGTGATCTACAAGCACACTTTGGTTGAGGCTAAAGTGCCTTTGTCAAAAATTCAACCCGCAAAGGGGGCCACTTTTGGAGTAGGACGGGATGAAATCCCAACTTTAGGGTCGATCACCCTACCCTACATGATGATGGGAACCACCAAGGAAAAGAAGCAGGTATGCCACTCAAGCTTTGTGGACTTTATTGTCCTGGATCTTCCTACGCCATACAACGCCATCATTGGGCGACATACTCAGACTGAGTTCCACGTCCGCTGTGATGTGCGGACCCTGACTTTGATCTTTCACACGGTGGCTGGAGATGCCTATATCTTCATCAACCAGAATGTGGCCAGAGGCAATTATGTCTCCGCCCTCGCTGGACCTCCTCAATTTCCCCGACCATCTGAGCCTAAGAGAAAGGCGCCCGTTGAGGAAGCCGGGCCGGCGGGCGAGGCCGCTCCCGACTTATCTGGAGCCTTCGAAGAGGTCGAGATCTCCCCCGGAAAGAAATTCAGGGTGGGAAAAGACCTCGAAGAAAAAGACCAGCAAGCGCTCGTCCATCTCCTCCATGCCAACAGCGACGTCTTCGCATGGGGCCCTGAGGACTTACCAGGGGTTGACCCTACTATTATCTCTCACAAGTTGAGTGTACTCCCCGGCTTTAGCCCGGTTAGGCAGAAAACAAGGGGCATGGCCCCTGACCGTAAGGACTTTGTACGCACTGAAGTGCAGAAATTGCTTAAGGCAAATATAATCAAGGAGGTTCACTACTCTGAGTGGGTTGCGAATATTGTCCTCGCCGATAAAGAGGGCGGTCAGTGGCGACTTTGCGTGGACTACAAAGGGGTTAATAGGGCCTGTCCAAGGGATCCCTATCCCCTACCTTCCATTGACCAACCGGTTGACTCAACCGCTCATCATTCTCCTTCTCCTTTCTCGCCGCATACAGCGGGTACCATCAAGTCTTTATGGACCCAGAAGACGCGGTAAAACCGCCTTCACTACTGGCGAAGCTGTCTATCATTATATCAGAATGCCCTTTGGCTTAAAAAATGCGGGGGCTACCTTCCAAAGACTTGTAAATCAAGTCTTCGCAGGCCAAATTGGCCGAAATCTTGAAGCTTACGTCGATGACATTGTAGTCAAAAGCAAGGCCACTTCAACCCATCTTACAGACCTGGAGGAAACATTCGCCAACTTCCGCAAATACAATATGCGGTTAAACCCAAAGAAATGTATCTTTGGCGTAGGAGAAGGGAAGTTTCTGGGGTACCAGATCTCCAAAGGAGGAATCCACGCAAATCCCAAAAAGATTGAGGCAATCACTACCCTGCGCACCCCTAGAGGACTCAAGGAAGTTCAACAGGCTAGCGGGAAAGCTAGTTGCCTTGGGATGATTCGTCTCTAAACTAAGCGATCGCTGCAGACCTTTCTTCGATCAAATACGCAAGAAAAAGCTTGCAAGTGGACGGAGGAGTGCCAGGAGGCATATGCCTCCATCAAACAAAGATTTACAGGAGCTGCCAAAGACTCAAGTGCCCTGTGCCGGGCGATGACTTGGTCCTCTACCTCGCCACCTCGTAAAAGAGTGTTGCTTGTCCTTATTAAGGAAGAGGTTGCTAAACAATGGCCGGTATATTACACCAGCCATACTCTCCAGGATACAGAAACAAGGTATCCTCCTCTCCAAAAGGCTATATTGTCTCTTGTATATGCAGCGAGGAAGCTCAAGCCCTACTTCCAAGGGCACACTATTATAGTCCGAACGGACTTACCGATACAGGATATCCTGAGGCGGCCGGAACATTCAGGGCGCCTCGCCAAGTTGTGTATCGAACTTGACGGTTTTAACATCAACTATGAGCCCAGGAAGGCATTCAAGGGCCAGGCCCTCGCCGACTTCATTGCGGAGTTCTCGATGCTAATATCCTCTCGGCCCCCGAACAGGCCCCGCACCTCCACCCATTCCTCCCGAATGGGACTTATTTGTGGATGGCTCATCCAGCCGGAGTCCCCGCAGGGGGTGTGTATCTACGCGGACCCCTAGGTATGGAAGTATTCCTTCGTGTCTCTTTTCAACTTCAAGTAACTAACAATGTTGCAGAATATGAGGCCCTAGTCGCGGGGCTAAAACTCGCCAAAAGGGCAGGCATCCGCCGCCTCCATGTCCATAGCGACTCGCAACTGGTGATTCACCAGGTCCAAGGGTGCGCCGAATGCAAGGACACCACCCTGATCAAATACCTTAAGTTGGTAAACGCCTTGCGGACCGACTTCAAGAGGTCATCTTCATACATGTTCTCGCTCCGAGAACACTACAGCAGACATGCTTGTCAAAGGGAAGACTCCTCCACCTCGGCCACTCGCCAGCCCTTCCATCACGAAAGATATTGATATTGCTTCCCGGCAACACGTGATCCGGTCACAGATCGGAGAGACCCTATTATTGCTGAGCTAAAGGCCAGCACTACAGATCTTCGTGCTCACAAACGGGCCATCCGCTTCGTCCTCATTGATGACCGGTTATGGCATCGTGGGTTTGCGGCGCCTTTACAACGGTGTCTCAAAGACCTCGAGGGACACTGCCTTGGATACTCTTCACCAAGGCAACCGTGGCGCACACATTGCTGCGGAGGCACTTGCCCACAAAGCCCTTCGTCAAGGGTACTACCGGCCTACCTTGAAAAAGGACGCCGCCGACCTGGTCAAAACGTGCCACGGTGCCAAATCAATTCTCGCATCCAATGATCGCCATCTACGGAATCTCCAAAGATCGACAAACCCAGAACCCTTCGCCCTGTGGGGCCTTGACCTCATTGGTCCAATGCCGACCGCTCCAGGTCAGTACCGCTTTTGTGTTGTTGCAGTTGATTATTTTTCTAAGTGGGTCGAGGTAGAACCCCTGGTCTCCATCACTTCCGCGAAAATTATCAAGTTTCTTTGGAAGAACCTTGTCTGCCGGTACGGCAGCCCTCGTGCTATTATTACAGACAATGGCACACAGTTTGCCAGTCACAGTGTCCAACAGTGGGCTCAGGACAATAATGTCCGCATGCTTTTCGCCCCAGTAGCGCACCCCCAGTCTAATGGGCAGGTTGAAGTCACCAACCGCACCTCAAGAAGGCCTCAAGAAGCGCCTTGAGGGGGCCAAAGGCCGCTGGGTAGATGAACTCCCAAGTGTCTTATGGGACTATCGCACCACAACGCGAACCCCAACAGGCGAGACGCCTTTCTCCCTGGTATATGGCGCAGATGCGCTCCTGCCTATTGAGGCAGACCTCCCCACGATCCGTATGATCAACTTCACTGATGAGGCCAATGCTCAAGGGCTCCGCGCCAAACTTGACTTAATCGAAGAATTACGCGAGGGCGCTCGCCTTCGCATGACTGCCCTCAAACAAAGGCTCAGCCTTCACCATAATGCCCGGTAAAACCCAAGACACTACAACAAGGGGGCCTTGCCTTGCTCAAATCAGCCCTCACCGCCGCGACCCCAAACAGGTGTCTTGCGACCCAACCGGGACGGGCCTTATATTGTTCATAAACAAGTTCGCCCAGAGTCTATGAACTACAAGACCATGATGGTCGTCTTCTTCCCCGCAACTTTCATCTGGATGACTTGCGCCCATATTACGTGTAAGTCCCTAAGTCTTACGTCTTCAAGTTCAATAAAAATGCGGGTGTATTTCCTTCTTGTCTTACAGCTGTACACGGCACAGCAAATACCCTTTCCATCGCCTTCTGCACCCAACCGGTCAGATTGGCTACTTGCCTGAACTATGGCCTCAGACCTTGTTAGGTCTCTCTTGCGCACCCACACAAGGGGAAGCCCCCAGAGGTCGCACCACAGGTGGTTGCGGGTCTCATTCCCTAACTGACCTTCAACTCGCCCCGCCCCAAGGGTAATCCCCTTGCGCTGCGGAAGGGTAACCCCCTAGAGCCTCCTTCACGAACGTCTCGGTGTAAGTCGACCTCGCACGCCATAGCAGACCTTCCGCTCGGACTTCTCCACACAGGTGGTTGCGGGTCTCATTCCCCAACCGACCTTCAACTCGCCCCGCCCCAAGGGTAATCCCCTTGCGCCGCGGAAGGGTAACCCCTTTTGGCTCCTTCAGGAAGGTCTATGTGTAAGTCGTCCTCGCACGCCACAGCAGACCTTCCGCTCGGACTTCTCCACACAGTGGTTGCGGGTCTCATTCCCAACCGACCTTCAACTCGCCCCGCCCCACGGGTAATCCCCTTGCGCGGCGGACGGGGAACCCCCTTTTGGCTTCTTTAGGAAGGTATATGTGTAAGACGCCCTCGCACGCCACAGCAGACCTTCCGCTCGGACTTCTCCACACAGTGGTTGCGGGTCTCATTCCCAACCGACCTTCAACTCGCCCCGCCCCAAGGGTAATCCTTGCGCCGCGGAAGGGTAACCCCCTTTTGGCTTCTTCAGGAAGGTCTATGTGTAAGACGTCCTCGCACGCCACAGCAGACCTTCCACTCGGACTTCTCCACACAGGTGGTTGCGGGTCTCATTCCCCAACTGACCTTGAACTCGCCCCACCCCAAGGGTAATCCCCTTGCGCTGCGGAAGGGTAACCCCCCTTTTTTTGGCTCCTTCAGGAAGGTCTATGTGTAAGACGCCCTCGCACGCCATAGCAGACCTTCCGCACGGGCTCCTCAAACACAGCAACGGGTCTCACTCCCCAAAACCTTAGATGGTTCTCCACTTGTCTCAACAAGTGCCCTACTACCTTCGCCAACAAGAGACTTCGGACTCGAGGTAAACTGAGTTTTTTACTTCATTCCTGTCATATAAATGAGGAATAATCTGCAGGGATCTTCTACTTGGTACATCAGTACACTACCCAAGGGCTTGCTCCTAAAAATTACCCATGGCCTTCAAAGATATATGTGGCTCCGCCGTTGCGGGTTTTAAATACCTTGTCACCAGGAACTCAAACCAAGTCTCCAGCTCCTTAACAAGTGATCTCTGTGGCCGCCGCCATAACCCTGCAAGGGCTTTCTCTCCACAAACGGGACTTAGCCTATGGTTGTTAACCTAGCTAACGTGCCCTACATTACTATCGCAAAATAAAGCAAGACTACAAGACAGTGAAGATAAAAGGAAATTTTACTTCATCTACTGTTCCCAAAAGTATGCATGAATGCAGGTCTTTGCACAGAAATAGGAGGGGCATCCACATGTTGGAGCCTCCACCCTAGTCCAAAAGGGCATACCAGGCATCGCCCATCTTCCTCCCCTGCTCCCCCCAATGGAGCAGCGCCTCTACTGTTGGCTCATTGGTATTGGCAGCATCCAGGATCCCAAGACTTAACTCTGGGAATGCCTTCTCCACTTGGAAGCGGCATCGCAGCCAGCCCTCCTCGTAGGCCTGCGCCCCCGCTTCGCCTAAAGCTTGAATCTCGCCAAACTTCTCCATCAGTCTTGGCACCCGCTCAGGGATGGACATCTTGATAGAAGAAGAGGACTCAGGATCCTCGCCTGCAAAAGGAGAGAGGCCCAAAGCCTTCTCCATCTCCTTTACTGAGGCCACCGCCTTCTCAAGATTGGTGGCGACCTCTAGGCGTGCCTTCGTGGCAGCCTCAGCAGCAAGCCTGCTTTCTTTTATCTTCTGGTCTGCCAGGTGAGCTTGAGCGAGGGCCTGGCACTCCGCTTCCTTGGTTGCAGCCTTCGCCTGTTCAGCTTCAGCCTTCGCTGACTGAAGAGACTCCTTCAAAGCAGCAATTTCTCCCTGCTGGGTTTCTAAGCCTGCTACCTGCTGGAGGAAGCGTTGCTTGAACGCGCCAATAAGGCTGGCCTGCTCATACCGATATAACCTGCTGGTTACTCGCTCCTTGTTAACGTAGTCGCACCAACTCTCTAGTTTGGTCACACGCTTGGCATGCGCCTCCTTGAGCTCCTCCTCCCTCTTCTTTGAGGCCTCCAGCCTCCCTCCTAAGTGAGGCAATCTCGTTATTTGGGCGTCGCCCCGCTTATTGGCATACTTCAGGAAGTCATGCCATTGCTCCGAGGCAGCGTATCCTTTGACGGCCGCCTGCACCCCAGTTTAATTTCAACAAAGCCAAAAGAGGCCAGACTGAACTTATACATAAAAGATCGAAAGTGGGTCTCACCTGAAGACTCTGTTGGGCTGCGTCCTGCATGAACTTGGCAGGGGAGTCTAAACTCCGCTCCGTCACCTCTCGGTCAAAAGGGGTACGCAGCCCCTCCAAGCAAGATAGGAGAGTCTGCTCCCCTCCCATCAGCAGAGAGCTGCTATTCCTGAGAAGGAAGACTGGATCCCACGCATCTTTCAGAGCCTCCCTTGCTCCTTGTACACCCCAAGCCTCGGCCTGGTGCCTTTGGACCATCAAGGTCCGGCACCTCAGACCACTTAGGGGTCGACTGGGCAGCAACGCGCCTCTGCTCCAAGTAATGGGACCAGACCCCGGTTTCCTCAAGGACCTCAGTTCTGGTCCCCAAATCTGCAGGGATCTCTGTTAGGACCCCTTGGTCCACGAGGGCCTCACGGGGACCAACCCTTTGGCCTGAAGGGCCCGCACCTACAAAGTACAGGCATCAGCAATTGGATGACAGAAATGCGAACTCAAAGCAAAGAAAGCGCTTTCAAGTCAGAAAAACTCACCAGCAGGAGGACGCCCCCATTCATTGATTTCCAGCTGGCTGCTGGAAGGTTGGGCAATCTCCCAACCACTAGTCCTCGTAGAGGACCGCGTTACCATACCCCCCTCCCCAGGGGCCTCACTGTCAGAGGAAGAAGAAGTCTCCTCAACCCTCAGAATCCCCTTCCCCTTTGTTGCGAGGGCCTGCTCCCCTGAGAGAACCACTTCAGGGATCCCCTCTCCAGGAGGGGTTGCTGCAGGGATCACATCCCTGGCATTAGGGGTCTCCACCTCCTCCACAGGAGTGACCGATACCTCCTGTTGGCCGTAACCTCCAATGGCCTTGGCGGCTTGGATGCCCCTCCTTCTCATAGAGATCGGGATGTCAACCGCTGACATTTTGCCCTTGGGAGGGGCACCTTTCCCCGAAAGGATCTCTGCAGCCACCACATGCCCGGGCAAATCCTCGCCTTGAGCCGGTGAGGGCTTGCAAAAGCCTGCACACGAAGGCTTCAGCAGCAGCCTCCTCAGAGAAATAGGCTGCACCACTGAGATGGGTACAGCCTCTATGGGAGCAGCGCTGTCTATCTGTGCTCCCTCTGAGCCCTCCGCAGAGGGCACGACCTCTTCAACAGCGAGAGGCACCTCGGCCTCCACTCTTCTGGCTTCCTCAGCCACAGGCTCTCCAGCCTTCTCCACGGTACAGGGAACTTCTTCCCCAACAGGCTCCCTAGCCTCCGCAGTTAAAAGAACTGCAACAGGCCCCTCCACTTCAGCAGGCCTCTCAACCTCCCCAGTTGGCTCTTCAGCCCTGCCCCCCTCAGCAACAGCGGGGGCACTCTCTTCTCCGGGCTGCGCAGCAGCCACCTTCTTCTTCTTCTTCTCTGGCTGAGAAGACGCCAAGGACTTGGTAGCAGCCCTCTTCTTGGGCAGCTTGGGAATGATTCGTCCCAACACCTTCACTGCCCCAGAAGGGGCATCCCTCCCGAATGCACAAGCCAGGTGCACTCGCTGGGCAATACGCATGGACGCTTTCTTGCCCTGGGTTTCGCCAGACTCTGCGACGACATCTACAAAACATAAAGAAAGTCTTCGCACTGTGTTCTACTGCACCTCTTTCAAGTTTTACAAGATGATTATGTGTATGCAAAGCGTACCTTTGGGCCTCGCCGGTGCGGCGTAGAAAGAATCTATCAGCGTCCCGCGGTGGACAGGCGCCCATCCTCGTACGGCGGGGCACCTCGGGGTCCAACACGAAGCCCGTGCCGATCCCAGCCCACCGCAGGTGGTTTCATCTAGTTGGGCAGCCGAGAAGGGGAAAACTGCCGCATGCACTCCTTGACAAAACATTGTCCAACCACCCCAGCAGCTTGGACATACGCCGCCACCGCACTCCTCATGAGTCGCTTCAGGCCTCCGCACAATGCTTTGCACGGATTGCCGCGCCCTCGCCACGGGAAAGTCCCATGAGCCTTCACGGGCAAGAAGAAAAAGACCCATGCCGGTCGTGGTAGGATCTTGGTGAGGCGGTAAAAGAGATGGAGTGGTTACCTCCAACGTTTATGGGAGTGACGTGAAGAACGCGCTCCCGCTTCTCAGCTCCAAATGGTAAAAACGGTTGAAGACATCGGCGAATGGCTGCACACCGCCATGTGGCAAAGCGGCGATGAAGCCCGCTATAGACAGAAAAGTATTGGGAGCCAGCTGAGTTGGCTGCATCCCCCACTCTGCGCATAAATCTTGCACCAAACGAGGGAGGGGATACCGCAATCCCGCCGCAAGCTGCGCCGTGTACAGGCACAGCACCCGGTTCTCCTTGTTCTCCTCGGTGACGGGCCAACCCATCACCCGACAAACGCCCGCACGGGACGTATATGCCGGGCGCTTTTTCCACGAGGCCGAAGGCCTCCACCATATCCTGGTGAATTTTCTTGAACTTCACCGTGGTCTTCTCTAGGGGGGCGACCACTGGGCGAACAGCTTCCTTGGAACTCATCTCTGCAAAAAAAGGGGAACAACAGACATATAAATCGGAGCGGCCTAACAAAGGCATTTTGTCAAGCACTCAGTGCGCTCAGAGAACTAGAAACACTCAGTGTGCCGGAGAACGGAATCTTACTTGATTTGTTGCCGGTAGGAAAGGTGGACAGAGCAGTTGGCATTTAACGGGTAACCTACTGAGTATCAAGCAAAATAAAGGAATCACCGCAGAAAACCTCTCAACTACCGATAAATGTCAAGAAATGCAAGAATGCGAAAAGGTTACGCAGAGCAGAGCGAGGAAATACGAAAGTGAAGAAGAAAGGCTTCAATCTTCTCGGATACGCTTTTATAAGCCCGCCAAAGTGAAAAAACGCTATTTAAGCGTGATTGGCTCATGAGGCGCCACGTACCAAAGATCCAAATGGTTGTTAAACCTCTCCCCGCCATACAAAAGGAGAAACGCTTTTGCAAAGCGTAATCGACCCTACAGCGCCACGTGTCGCATCCCATAACGGTCAGTAAACCTCCCATCTTCCTTTATCTCTCCTGCATTAAATGCTGAAGGGACTCTTCACTGCCGTTACACTCAAACGGTCCGCAAACGGCCTAAGCGCCTTCGCCAGCTCCAGAGCCTTGGAATATAAACAGAGTACGGGACCCTGCCCATACTCTGCTTTCAGGAGGAGGCATCTTGGTACACTACCCAAGCAAATGCCCTCCCTCCCCCTCTCAAACTCACAAGGATCACAAAAGATCTTTGTTACGGTCACCCTGAGCGGGTTGCGACCGGGTGACCCGGGGCTCCGGTTCTGGCCTGCGGGTCACGTTTTTCGACGTTCAGGCGGCTCCCGAGCCCTATCTGAGTATCATTTTGGCGAACCCTTCCGTATTTGAGGTCGTGTGGGTCCCCCGGACGTTTCCGCCGAAAATATTTTTCTGGCGCCGGGGGGTTGTCGGGGTCGTCTCGGGACGTACAGCGGGCTCGGTAGCACTCTTGAGACCTCAGTTTGGGAAGCCGTTTGCAGTTTTGGAGTCGTGAGAATGTCCCGGAGGTGTTTGCGGAGTTTAATATTTGGGATGGGACGTTCGGTTCCGGGAATCCCGGGGCTCGGGATGGAAATTTTCTGACGGCTTTGGGGTTGACACGCTCGCACGTCGGGTTTTGGTTCGGGTTCAGCGAGCTCGGT
Source organism: Stellera chamaejasme (assembly GCA_024586325.1). Lineage (NCBI taxonomy): Eukaryota > Viridiplantae > Streptophyta > Magnoliopsida > Malvales > Thymelaeaceae > Stellera > Stellera chamaejasme. The sequence goes on along the minus strand of CM044985.1, from coordinate 15,662,236 downwards.
AGGACACTCCGGAATGGTAAATGAACTTCTGAAATATGTTTTGTGAATGTTATAATATTCTGAGGGTTGTGTCCAAGTTTCGTTAATTTTGGAATTCGGTAATTATTTTTGGGCAAAAAGAATTGGAACTTTCGGAAAAATTGGGAGCTAATTTGCAATTGGTTGCAAAATTAATAAAAATCAGCATGGGGCAGCTGGTAGTTTCGGCAGATTTGGGAGACAAGTTAAGGGACACTTGTCTCTTTGTTATTTAAGATGAGAAGGGATGGGAAAAAAGAAAGGGATATATATATATATATATATATATATATATATATTTGGCTTTCACTTAAACGTTTTCTTCTTCCTTCTTCACTCTGCCGAAACTTTCTTCTTCTTTCTTCACCATTGTTGAGTTTCTAAAGCTTCCAAAATCTTGCTCTAAGTTGCTCCTTTGCCCGAGAGTTCATCTGGAAAGTTGATCAGCAACTCGAGTACTACGTCAGTCTGAGGTATGGTTCGATTCTGTTGAGTATTTGGCAATATTGGAAAGTTGATGTTCTTGGCTTAGATCTGAGTTTTGAAGAAATTGAACCGTTGGATCGTTGTGTGCTTCATATATGTTGATATTGGATTGGTAAGGAGTAGGTAAATAACTTTGGATCGTTGGAAACACAATTCGGTTATAATTTCATATTTTGGCCGAATTTATGGATAATTTCCAAAATGATGTGTGTTTGTTATCTTGATTCATGCTTCAAGTATGTTAATCCTAGCATGATTCTAAGCTTATGTATGGATTCAATTTGATGGAAAATAAGTTGGGTTGGAAACCCCATTTGGCCGAATTTATGAGATGATGTTCAATGTTGAATTTGGTTGTTTTGGATGCAATTGGTTAGCATTCTTGGTTTAGAAGTGTAATTGGTGGTTAGTATGATTAATTGGAAGCTTGAATGGATTGATTTGGAAGTTGGGTAAAAATTGGCAAAGGAGCCGAATTATTGGATAATTCTTTTTCCATGTTGGGGTTTGATTTTGGTTAAATTGGATGCTAAGATGGTATTGGGGTTGGATTTAGGTGTGGTTTGATGTTTGAAACATTGATTTCGGGTATGAAATGGAAAAGTTACTATTATGCGGATTTATCGGAAAATGTCAGGGATGAATGGTTTAAAGGTTGGATTTGATCAGTTCTGCTTGATGAATTGTGTTTGTCAATGTATAATCTTGCATTGTCTAAGTTAGTTCTGAATTCTGACGTTTCTGTGGAAATCTGGAATTTTACGGAAATTCTGTCGGATTTTCGGTTTTGGGGTCGGGGGTGTAGTTTGGTAGTGTGGTCGATAAGGATGCTAATTCAGCTTGAATTGACAGATTCTGAGGTCTGGAGGTTAGAAAAAGAGAGGTTTTTGGGTTTCGGGTCGTGGTTTGGAAATCGTCCAGAACCGGTCAAATACTGGAATTGTGAGGTAAGGGTTTGGTTCGCTATTTTTGGTAAGATAGGTGTATGTTTAGTTTCACTTTCTGTTCTGCAAGTATTTCGGTATTATATGCCTAGGGCATATTCTGTAGTCTATAGGTGTATGTTTTGTTGCACTTCTGTTTTGCAGGTATTTCGGAAATTTGTGCCTTAAGGTACGTTCTGTGATCTGTAGGTGTATGCCTTGTAGCATACCCTGTCTGTTAACCCTACGTTTGTAGGTGTATGCCTTGTGGCATACTTTGTCTGTTAACCCTACGACAGTTGTGGGTTCGCTACCCCAGCTGGTGCACCATGCTTCGTAATAGCTTCGCTTCGACTCCCTTAGAGGGAGGCTGCTCCGATTTGTTATAAGGGTTTATGGCGATTTAGAATCGCACATCCTTCGGGATTATGATCTGTTATCTTTACATGCACGATATTCGTATTCTCATTTCATATATTACGTATATTGCTATCTTTCTGTTTTGCAGGGTTACATATGCTTATCTTACCCCAAATCCCTTACGGGTCCTTTCGAGGACTCACCCTTTTTGGGTTTCAGGTAGACCTGGTAAGCAACCAGCGGAGTAGGTTTCTGTGAGGCTTCTGCCTTGGTTGGGTTGAGCAGCAGCTGCACCTTGCGGGCCGGGATTTTGTCTACTTGGTCTGAATCCCGCGCGAGGTATTTGTTGTTTAGGCCTAGGGTTGGCTCTGTAGTTGCATGCGCATACTTTCTGGATGATTGTGATGATTGTATAGTTGTATATACTTATATATTCTGTTCTGTGCATGTTCTGAGCGCTTGGCGCTTGCTAGATACCCTAGGTTCGGTGAGTTCTGTATGTATCTATGTTATATGCGTAAGTACTCGTCCTCGGAGGGTGGTGCTTACTTTGTTGTTATTACATGAACTGTTTGCATGGTTATTCGAGTATATGTATGAATTTGCAGGTTGCTTCCACAATCGCTTCGCTTTTCGGGACCGCTACGCGCGGCAGGTCTCGATGGACCTGCCATTCTGTATTCATTCCGGCTTCCGCTTCCGACGTCCCGGCGCCCCCGCCTCCGCAACCGGGCTCGGGTGGCGTGCGGTGACAAGTTGGTATCAGAGCAGGTAAGTGACCATATTGGTCGTCAGTGGTGACTTGTAGTGACAGCTATTGTTGTACATTTTATTTTAGAATGGTTTGGTACGGAGATTGGCCACCTCCTTACTTGAACCACTTCAAAATAAAATTGTGGAACAAAGTTGATCCTTCAAGTTATCCTGATAGTTGCAGATTTCGGCACTCGGGATTTCGGATTACGGTAAGATTATTACGATCGTGGGATTGTGGAAAAGATCCGGTGCGTACAATTGTGTGTTAGGAAAAGATTTGGTGAGATAAGCATGAACTACTTCGTGATTACGTGAAATACATGATTTTAGCATTCGAGAAATAATTTCGTGTCAAGTCTTGCATTGCACTCTGAGCCTTAGAAAATCTGCCGCTAGCTTCTGTAGGGATTAGGAGTGACCGATTGGTCTGGACTCTGTTTGGTCCGAAATGTTTCAGGAATGGTTAACACGCGTAGATAGCGTGATTTGGTACCGGAGGGGTGGGACTGAGATCCCACACCTCCGTGGAATAGGATACGGGTTCAGCGTAACCCAGGGTCTGAACAACCACACTCACCGCCCCCGAGGTTTAGTGGTCGTAGGGACCCCTCTCTGATTTGGTATTACCCGCCAGCCTAGCTGGTTCAGGGGCGGCAGTAGGCAGGGGAAGATCTGATCATGCCACTGTAAGGGCATTCTGATCAGGTGCTGATAGCGAGATTTTAGCCACTGCTCGCCACAGCTTTGGGATTGGTATGTGAGTGACTCAGGAGGATGGTCACTACGACACCTAGACTTCTCGTCGGTCCTATTAACGACGGGAGATCGAGGCACCCGGTCGACGGGGTCAGACTCGGAGAGGTTTTAGAGTTTGAACCCCCGAGGTTCAATGACCGAGAAGGGCCGAGGTAGTAGAGATTTGGTTTGCAGGAGTTGACAAACTCCTGGGGGAGGCTACATTTTCCACCAGCAGTGCAGTGGGGATGTAGCCAGGACTCTGCGTCAGGCACAGCTTGATGAGTTTCATCAGGGAGACAGGATTGTCGGAGAGTTCGAGTGAGAGTTTGATCGGCTGGTTTACTATGTACCGTAGTATCAAGGTATGGAAGAGGGGAAGACCAAGAGGTTTATTCGCCGATCCGCGCCCGAGTACAGGTGGGCTTCGAGACCTTTAGACATTACTTTGTATCGGGAGGCGGTTCTCAAGGCTCAACTCCTCGAGCAAGAGGAGGTTGAGAGTCACCTCACCTCGTAGCGAGGTCAGGGAAGTACGAGGGGCTCCACATAGCTGGGACCCCGGCAGATTTCTGGATGGCCGAACAGGCCTGGGTAGTCTAGTAGAGATAGAGGGCGAGCACCACCGGCACGATCTTGTCCGAATAGTAGTAGGTATCACCTCGGTCAACTTTGTTACAGGCAGGAGGGCCGATGTTTACGTTGCGGGTCTGACACTCACTGGGTACGGGATTGCCCTCTGACTGTAAGGCAGGGTTTTTGGCAGTTATTAGCGTCCACTGTCTCGGGCACAGCCCAACGCGCCGTGAGGGCGTGGGTTTCAGCAGGGTGGCCCGAGACCTCAGTAGCGACAGCAGCTTCAGCCATCCCCTCCACCACAGCAGCTCAGAGCAGGACAAGTTTTCCATTTTGAGGGGGGAGGCCCTAGACATCAGGGAGGACGGGGAGTCACGGTCAGTACCAGCCAGCGGGAGGCTCGAGTCACAAGGAGTTCTGCAGGTACTTTATTACTGAATGAGATACCGGTTCAGGCAGTATTGGATACATGAACATTTATTTCCATTGTAACACCGAAATGTGTTACATCTCTGTATCTGTCTGTTAGTACCTTGCCTCAAATGTACTTAGTAAAAACTGCTGGGAGTCAGTTTCTGTTTTCCAAAGAGATGGTTCGGGGTTGTACGACATCTGTAGGCGGACATCTGATAGTATCGGATTTGTTGGTTTTTGACACGCCGAACTATGATATTATTTTTGGGATGGACTGGCTATCCAAGAATTCTGTGCACATTGATTGTGCAACCCGTACCATTATGGTTTCTGGAGAGGTACTACCTCTCACGGCTCCGACTGGTTTGACTATCGCGCAGCACTGTCACAGCCACCCCGCCCGGTTGCGGAGGCGGAGTCGGCCGCGACGTCGGAAACAGGAACTACGGCGGAAAGCGTGGCAACGGAGCATCGAGCTCCAAACAAAACCGTCAAGTAACAACTAGCAACCTAAATACTCATGCAAGGCAAGTATACGAATAATCCAACTTTCACCACACAAGCAGTTCATGGTATATCCCATTTCAATCATCGCCACAACACAAGTACCAAATCCATAATATAGCAATTCCGATGTAAGCAAGTCAGGGCTCCGCCCGCGACACAGAAGACAGATAAAGCAGAATATATTCCAGATATAGACACATATACAAAACCATGATCTGATCTATATGCATGCAGCTACAGCTACAGAGCCATTAAACAAAATCCTATATATATATATACCTAAGTGCGGAATCAGAAGCCTCGTGCTCAAGAATTCCCGCACGTGGTACTGCTGCTGCTACAGAACCCAGAATGTCCGGAAGCACCGCGGATCTCTATTCCGCTGGTTGCTTGTCAGACTGCCTGAAAGATGGTAAACACATAAAAGGGTGAGTCCTCGAAAGGACCCAGTAAGGGCTTAAGGTAAAGTGCGGTTTGCCCACGTGGCAACAATCAACTCGCAAAACAGAATATCACAACATATGCATGTACATATAAACATAAAGTATAACGAAAATCAGAAACCAACATATGCGGTCCAACCGCCGTAACGACTCAGAACGACAGCCCTCAACAGAGGTCGAATATACAGATCGTAATGCAATGTAAGCACGGTACCGGCCGGGGTCGCGAGCCCCAAACCGTCGTAGGGTCACGTAACGTAAGTATCGGCACTCGGTGCGGATACGCAGAATGTCGGCACCCTTCGGCGGACACGTAATGTAAGTATCGGCACTCGGTGCGGATACGCAGAATGTCGCACCCCTTCAAAGGCGGACACGTAATGTAACATACAATAATAACAATAATACATAAATATAAACAAAGTATCATTACCTGCTCAACATATACAGAGTGTAATAGGAACCCGGGCCTCTAAGGTCATCCGGCCTTGAAACGGAACAAACATACATTTTACCAAATTAAGCCCTTACTCGTAAACGCCGCCCGCAGCCCAACACTTAAGATCCCGACTCCCGACCCGAATGCACAACTTGGCTCCTACGGGTCCGCGCTACTCCACCAACGCAGAATCAAGTCAGACAACCATAGTTGGATCGTAACACATCCAAACAAACCCCGTAAAACAATTTCCGCACAAACCCGCACTTTCCTAAAATTCCACAAAGCTCGGTTTTACAAACCGAGCCCGAACATTGCTACTTATACATCCATAAACACAACCAAACCTTTAAATCATACCTTCTTCCCAAATCGTTCACACAAGTCCGAACCGAAATTCTCGCTCACTGTCCCAGACAAATTTCGGCAGAGTTTCGGTCCAATTACAAAGCAACGCCCTGTTCACAATCAATTCCAGATACAGAAAACGCATTCAGAATTCACAGAATCAACCAATATCATTGGCGCCAAAACCGAGGCTCGAGCCGGGAAAAACGGCTTTCACACCGAGCCTTTTCTGACAAAACCAATTACACCAACAGAATCAGAACTTCGCTCTGATCACAAATATATCCTTACCTTTCGCTGAATCCACCGTTGGATTTTACACCAAATTTTTCAGACGCACTTCGGCACCACCTCAGGCGCGTTTCTTCCTACGCTCCTATTATCAAAGATGCACAAGAAGATGCCGAACGTTTAGAAACCAAGAAATCAAACAAACCTTGTGATTCCATAATCACTTCCAAATTTCAGCACTCACGGTTTACAAACCGGGCTGAAACTTCACAAACCGACCTCGATTATTCACTTACACAACACAAGGATCGCTTTTGACATGCTTACCTCAAAGCTTCCTCGAGAAATGGCAAAGTTCAGTTGTTGGAGCTTGAAGCTCTAAGAATGGCGGCAGAGAAGTAGAAGAAGGAAGAAGAAGAAAATGATATGTTTTTTTTTTTCCATGAAACAATTATCCCTCTTATACTTATCATTTCTTTTCCAACTTAATAATAATTGGACAAGTGTCCTCCCCTTGCTGCTGCTGCCGACTCAAGGCTGCTGCTGCCCATGCTGAATATTATTAAATTTGCACCCCATTGCAAATTAACCCCCAATTTTCCGAAAGTTCCAATTCTTTTTGCCCAAAAATAATTACCGGATTCCAAAATTAATGAAACTCGGACACAATCTTCAGAATAATATAACATTCACAGAACATTTTTCAAAAGTTCATTTGCCTTTCCGGAGTGTCCTACCGAGCTCGCTGAACCCGAACCAAAACCCGACGTGCGAGCGTGTCAACCTTAACCGAAATTCCGTCACTCCAAAATTCTATAAAAATACCCATAAATTCCATCTTAAATTATAACACAACTTACCCAAAAGCCGTCAGAAAATTTCCATCCCGAGCCCCGGGATTCCCGTCCCGAGCCCCGGAGTCGCCCGAACCGAACGTCCCGCCCCAAATATTAAACTCCACAATCACCACCGGACGTTTCCACGACTCCAAAACTACAAACGGCTTCTCAAACTGAGATCTCGAGAGCGCTACCGAGCCCGCCAGACGCCCCGAGGCGACCCCGACAACCCCGGCGCCAAAAAATATTTTCGGCGGAAACGTCCGGGGACCCACACGACCTCAAATACGGAAGGGTTCGCCAAAATGATACTCGGATAGGGCTCGGAAGCCGTCTCAACGCCGAAAACGTGACCCGCAGCCAAAACCGAGCCCCGGTCACCCGGCCGCAACCCGCTCGGGTGACCGTAACATTCTCCCCTTAGAACTCTTGGTCCTCCAAGAGTAGCTCGAACCAACCAGACAGTGACACTACCAACCAGAATATACAACCATTCCTCTAACCTGAACAATCGGACCACCGTATCGGCGGCGGCGGGAGTGGTAGTTTAGACTACCATACCGAGCCTCACGGCGTCCCACCCTCCGGTGCATCTTATTGCACCCGAGACAGCTTGCCGGTATTTCTACCAGACAACCCTGCATAAGCATCGAACCTAAATCTAACCGATCCACAACAGGCTATCCCGGAAGGTACCACATAAAATGTAAATAGTTGGGGGGGGTAAGGCCAACCTAACAACTTACTCTGGAAACTCATGATAACCGATATAACTCGGGGTAACTTGCCCCGCCTATCAAATCTTACTGTTCCTCTGAACGGTGCTACCTCCAGTCAAATTCTATTACCAAGCTCAGATTCCAGAGCCCTACGGCGACGGTTCGTACAAACAGTGGTGTAGTCATTCGCGGTTTTAATCCGCGCCTATAACAATCTGATCTTTGCCGTAGACTCCTCAAAAAGCTTGGGTTCCAACTTAACCCGATCAGACGCATCTGTCCAACAAGATGGTGTCATACACCTCCCGCACAACACCTCATAGGGTGCCACGTTAAACGTAGTCCAAAGCAATTGTTGTATGAGAACTCTATCAAAGTAATCGCTAGTCCCAAACTCCTCCAAAATCCAAAGTACAGATTCGCAACATATCCTCCAATATCGAATCACCCGCTCCGACCGCCCGTCCGTCTATGGGTGATAAGTCAGATTCGATGGAGTCGCGTGCCCAATGCTTCATGAAAAGCCCTCCGTAACTGCGTGCCGTGAAACGCGGATCACGGTCGAGATACAATGGAGTCTGGTACTCCATGTAATCGCATAACCTCACCGATGTAAAGCCGGGCAAGCTTCTCCGCAGGGTCTATGACCCGAATAGGCGTAAAGTGTACGCACTTTGTCACCGATCCACAAAACCCAGATAGCATCATGATGAAACCGTGTCGGGCAAAGGCAATGAAAGTCCATAGTAACATTACCCCACTTCCAGATCTGGAATGGGCAAAGTCTGCAGTGTCCTTGCCGGTTCCAGATGCTCACACCGCCGAGTGTGCCCTCTAAAATATCATTCCGTAACTCCTAATCCTCCGATACACAAAGGCGGTCTCGTAAGTATAGCAAGCCTTGCCTATACCGAAACGTCGAACACATAAACCCTTATCTTCCCGATAACTTCTTCAATACCAAATCTCTACCTTGCGCTTCGCGCATCCCATCAAGCCACTCGTAATGTATAATAAGTGTAATAACTCGAGCACGCTCCCGTAGCTGCCACCGTGCCAAAGGCACGCGATCACTCTCCTCGATCGGTCACCAACATTTCCTCCCTTAATTAAGCCGGTATATTTCCCCGCCAGAGCATCGGCAACCGCGTTGCCCTTGCCAGAGATGTACCCGATACTACAATCATAGTCCTTAATGTATTCGAGACATCTGCATACGCCTCATGCTAAGCTCCTTCAGGTAAACAGATATTTCAGACTCTTATGGTCGGTAAGAATCTGAAATTTATTACCAAGCAGATATTACTTCCAATGATTCAACGCATAATTTACTATAGCCAACTTCCGCATCATGTGTCACTTTCAGCTCATGCGGTCGCAGCTGCCTTGACCCATAAGCTACCACAAAACGCTCCGCACCAACACACATCCCAAACCAGACGTGGAAGCATCCGTATAATTCACATACGGTAAGATCGGATCTCGAAAGAGTCAAAATCGGAGCGTTAGTCAACTACCGCCTCAACTTCGGAAAATTCTGCTCACACTTATCGGATCAGATATAACGGTTGACCCTTCTTAGTCAATCGCATAAGCGGAGATGCCGAATAGAAAACCCCAAACAAACCTCCGATAAAATCCTGCTAACCCTGTGGAGCTCTTGATCTCCCGTGCACGTGGTAGATTGTTTCCAATCCCAAATTGCCTTCACCTTCTCTCGGATCCACAGCATGCACCATGCTCGATATAATGTGTCCCAGAAAGGTGACTTCCCGAATCAGAACTCACACTTTGAGAATTTAGCATAAAGCTGATGTTCCCAGTGTCTCGAACTATCCTCGAAGCTCCCGATGCGAGTTCGCATCCCGAGAATATATCAAATATCATCAATAAAGACCACTACAAATGAATCCAAGTATGGTCGGAACACCCGATGCATCGATCCAAGAATGCTACCGAGCATTGGTTAGCCCGAACGGCATGACCGTAACCTCAAAGTGTCCAAACCGGGTGCGGAAAGCAGTCTTAGGTATATCCTCCTCCTTCACCCTAAGCTGAAAGTATCCAGATCGGAGATCAATCTTCGAGAAACTCTCGAACCCCGAAGTTGATCAAAAAGATCGTTAATCCTCGGTAACGGATACTTATTCTTCCCAATAAGAGCATTCAACCGTCTGTAATCAATACAAAGTCAGAGTGTCCCATCATTCTTCTTAACAAACAGAACCAGAGCACCCCACGCTGAAGTGCTCGGTCGAACGAAACTCTTTTGCTGTAATTCCTCCAGTTGCTTCTTCTACTCCTGCATCTCAGAAATAGACATCCGATAAGGAGGAATAGATATCGGAGCAAGACTGACCGCAGTGGATCTCAAACACAATTTCCCGCGACCAAACCCGGAAACCTTTCTTTTCAACCTTCTGGACCTCAGAATCTGTCAATTCAAGCTGAATTAGCAACTTTATCAACCACACTACCAAACTACACCCCCGACCCAAAATCGAAAATCCGGCAGAATTTCGGTAAAATCCCAGTTTCCCGCAGAAACATCAGAATTCAGAACCGATTCAGAACATGCAAGGATTCACTTCAATAATCACAAATCAATCCACAGAACACATCAAATTCAACAGAAACTCCCAACATAATCAGACAAAAATTCGACCAAAAGGTGAGTTCTCACCCGTGTTGTGTTTCCAACGATCCAACGTTATTTCACTAATCCTTACCTACCCAACATCAACATATATGAACCACACAACGATCCAACGGTTCAATTCCATCAAAACTCAGATCTAAGCCAAGAACATCAACTTTCCAATATTGCCAAATACTCAACAGAATCGAACCATATCTCAGACAGACGCAGTACTCGAGTTGCTGATCAGCTTCCCAGTTGAACTCTCGGACCAAGAAGCAATCTAGAGCAAGCTTTGGAAGCTTGTAAAACACAACAATGGTGGCTTTAGAGAGAGGAAGAATTCGGCAGTGAAGAAGGAAGAAGAATACATTTGCATTTTTTGCAAGACTTGCCAAAACTTAAGTCTTGTAATAATAAGTCATGTGCTTTGCACATGACATCCTTTTTGACATCATAGTGAATCATAATCACTAGAAATAACAAGAGACCAAGTCCAATACTTTCCACTAATCACATTTCGCCAAGTGTCACAGCTTGGCTCGCCCGAGCCCGAAAACCGCCCAAACCGTAATTTCGACCGTAACATTTTTCTTCACGTAAAATGTAAATTATATCCCCGACTCCAGATCTTCCTCAAAACCGCAACTGAGTCCCGGTCACTCCCGAGCCGCTTTCTCCGCCTGTAATCCCGAAAATCGTCCGACGGCAACCCCCGACCCAAAAATATTTTCCGCGGAAATGTCCTAGACATCGCCAGACACTAGAAATCGATATCGGGTCAATCCGAACTCCGGTTCGTAACTGAAGCACCGACCGAGTAGCCGCTGCCCGGCCAACCGGCCTGTAATAGCCTCCTCCAGTGAGTTTGTCAATTCCTGCAAACCAAGTCTCTAATACCTCCGGCCCTCCTCGGCCGCTGAACCTCGGGGGGGATCCAAACTCTAAAACCTCTCCAAAAGTCCAACCTCGTCAGATTGGTGTCTCAGATCTCCCCGTCGTTGATAGGACCGACGAGAAGTCTAGGTGTCGAGTGACCACGCTCCTGAGTCACTCACTTACCAACTCCAAAGTCAGAGCGAGTAGTGGCTATAGTCTCGCTATCACCACCTGATCAAACTGCCCTTACCGTGCCATAAACAGATTTTCCCCTGCCTACACCCGCCCCCGAACCACCTAGGCTGGCGGTAATACCAAAACAGAGAGGGGTCCCAACGACAGCTAAGCCTCGGGGGGGGTGAGTGTGGTTGTTCGCACTCGGGTTACGCTGAACCCGTATCCTATTCCACGGAGGTGTGGGATCTCAGTCCCGCCTCCGGTACCAAATCACGCTATTCGCGTGTAGTACACAATTCCTCAAACCAAGTCCAACCAAAAAACAACTTATCCCAAACCAAATTCCCAAACCATATACCAACTCAACCCATAACCAACAGTTCAAACCCTATCTCTGAGGCATGGGATTACAATCCTCCTCCGGTCACAAAACACACCGCCACGCGTGTGAATTCAACCCGAGACATTCCATTTTAAACAGAATCCGCACAACTCGGTCACTCCTAATCTCTACAAGCTAGCAGCAGTTTTCTAAGGCTCAGTAGTGTAATGCAATGTATGATGCAGAGATTCTTTTCGTAATCTCACAACCAAATATTCAACTTTAAACCACAAAACCAAACCATGCTCATAACACGTAAACACCACACAAATCACCCAAGATTCATCGAGTACCTCAAATTTTTCAAAGTGCTCCAAAGAACCGCCCACGCTCCACATCCATTCCGAAACGGTTCAAATAAGGAGGTGGCCAGTCTCCGTACAGAACCGCCCCAGAATGAAATGTAGAACGGTGGCTTGTACCTCGAAGTCACTTCCACAGTTACTTACCCATGAACAGACTTAACTTACTCCAAAAGTCCACCCTCGGACTTGTATACTTGCCTTCCACATTCCATACCCAAAACCCACATACTTTACCTTTTGGGTCATTCCGACCCGACCTGCTCTGATACCAACTTGTCACAGCCACCCCGCCCGGTTGCGGAGGCGGAGCCGGCCGCGACGTCGGAAACAGGAACTACGGCGGAAAGCGTGGCAACGGAGCATCGAGCTCCAAACAAAACCGTCAAGTAACAACTAGCAACCTAAATACTCATGCAAGGCAAGTATACGAATAATCCAACTTTCACCACACAAGCGCTTCATGGTATATCCCATTTCAATCATCGCCACAACACAAGTCCCAAATCCATAATATAGCAATTCCGATGTAAGCAAGTCAGGGCTCCGCCCGCGACACAGAAGACAGATAAAGCAGAATATATTCCAGATATAGACACATATACAAAACCATGATCTGATCTACATGCATGCAGCTACAACTACAGAGCCATTAAACAAAATCCTATAAATATATACCTAAGTGCGGAATCAGAAGCCTCTCGCTCAAGAATTCCCGCACGTGGTACTGCTGCTGCTACAGAACCCAGAATGTCCGGAAGCACCGCGGATCTCTATTCCGCTGGTTGCTTGTCAGACTGCCTGAAAGATGGTAAACACATAAAAGGGTGAGTCCTCGAAAGGACCCAAGAAGGGCTTAAGGTAAAGTGCGGTTTGCCCACGTGGCAACAATCAACTCGCAAAACAGAATATCACAACATATGCATGTACATATAAACATAAAGTATAACGAAAATCAGAAACCAACATATGCGGTCCAACCGCCGTAACGACTCAGAACGACAGCCTCAACAGAGGTCGAATATACAGATCGTAATGCAATGTAAGCACGGTACGGGCCGGGGTCGCGAGCCCCAAACTGCCGTAGGGTCACGTAACGTAAGTATCGGCACTCGGTGCGGATACGCAGAATGTCGGCACCCCTTCAAAGGCGGACACGTAATGTATATCGGCACTCGGTGCGGATACGCAGAATGTCGGCACCCCTTCGGCGGACACGTAATGTAACATACAATAATAACAATAATACATAAATATAAACAAAGTATCATTACCTGCTCAACATATACAGAGTGAATAGGAACCCGGGCCTCTAAGGTCATCCGGCCTTGAAACGGAACAAACATACATTTTACCAAATTAAGCCCTTACCTCGTAAACGCCGCCCGCAGCCCAACACTTAAGATCCCGACTCCCGACCGGAATGCACAACTTGGCTCCTACGGGTCCGCGCTACTCCACCAACGCAGAATCAAGTCACAACCATAGTTGGATCGTAACACATCCAAACAAACCCCAGAAAACAATTTCCGCACAAACCCGCACTTTCCCGGAAAATTCCACAGAAAGCTCGGTTTTACAAACCGAGCCTGAACATTGCTACTTATACATCCATAAACACAACCAAACCTTTAAATCATACCTTCTTCCCAAATCGTTCACACAAGTCCGAACCGAAATTCTCGTTCAGCTGTCCCGGTACAAATTTCGGCAGAGTTTCGGTCCAATTTCAAAGCAACTCCCTGTTCACAATCAATTCCAGATACAGAAAACGCATTCAGAATTCACAGAATCAACCAATATCATTGGCGCCAAAACCGAGGCTCGAGCCGGGAAAAACGGCTTTCACACCGAGCCTTTTCTGACAAAACCAATTACACCAACAGAATCAGAACTTCGCTCTGATCACAAATATATCCTTACCTTTCGCTGAATCCACCGTTGGATTTTACACCAAATTTTTCAGACGCACTTCGGCACCACCTCAGGCGCGTTTCTTCCTACGCTCCTGTTATCAAACATGCACAAGAAGATGCCGAACGCTTTAGAAACCAAGAAATCAAACAAACCTTGTGATTCCATAATCACTTCCAAATTTCAGCACTCACGGTTTACAAACCGGCTGAAACTTCACAAACCGACCTCGATTATTCACTTACACAACACAAGGATCGCTTTTGACATGCTTACCTCAAAGCTTCCTCGAGAAATGGCAAAGTTCAGTTGTTGGAGCTTGAAGCTCTAAGAATGGCGGCAGAGAAGTAGAAGAAGGAAGAAGAAGAAAATGATATGTTTTTTTTTTTCCATGAAACAATTATCCCTCTTATACTTATCATTTCTTTTCCAACTTAATAATAATTGGACAAGTGTCCTCCCCTTGCTGCTGCTGCCGACTCAAGGCTGCTGCTGCCCATGCTGAATATTATTAAATTTGCACCCCATTGCAAATTAACCCCCAATTTTCCGAAAGTTCCAATTCTTTTTGCCCAAAAATAATTACCGGATTCCAAAATTAATGAAACTCGGACACAATCTTCAGAATAATATAACATTCACAGAACATTTTTCAAAAGTTCATTTGCCTTTCCGGAGTGTCCTACCGAGCTCGCTGAACCCGAACCAAAACCCGACGTGCGAGCGTGTCAACCTTAACCGAAATTCCGTCACTCCAAAATTCTATAAAAATACCCATAAATTCCATCTTAAATTATAACACAACTTACCCAAAAGCCGTCAGAAAATTTCCATCCCGAGCCCCGGGATTCCCGTCCCGAGCCCCGGGAGTCGCCCGGAACCGAACGTCCCGCCCCAAATATTAAACTCCACAATCACCACCGGGACGTTTCCACGACTCCAAAACTACAAACGGCTTCTCAAACTGAGATCTCGAGAGCGCTACCGAGCCCGCTGTACGTCCCGAGGCGACCCCGACAACCCCGGCGCGAAAAATATTTTCGGCGGAAACGTCCGGGACCCACACGACCTCAAATACGGAAGGGTTCGCCAAAATGATACTCGGATAGGGCTCGGAAGCCGTCTGAACGCCGAAAACGTGACTCCGCAGTTAAAACCGAGCCTTCTGGTCACCCGGCCGCAACCCGCTCGGGGTGACCGTAATGTTCCGACCCTATTTGGACTCATTTCTGGTGGTTTTTATCGATGAAATTCTGATATATTCTAGGGATGAGGACTCGCATCGGGAGCATCTGAGGGTAGTTCTGCAGACACTTTGGGAACATCAGCTTTATGCCAAATTCTCAAAGTGTGAGTTCTGATTCGGGAAGTCACCTTTAGGGACACGTTATTTCTGAGCATGGTTTGTCTGTGGATTCAGAGAAGGTGAGGGCAGTTCGGGATATGAAACAACCTACCACGGTACGGGAGTTCAGGAGCTTCCTAAGGTTAGTAGGATTTTATCAGAGGTTTGTACCAGGGTGTTCTATCCTGGCATCTCCGCTTACGCAGTTGACCAAGAAGGGTCAACCGTATATCTGGTCTGATAGGTGTGAGCAGAATTTTCAGGAGTTGAAACGGCAGTTGACGAACGCTCCGATTCTGACTCTTCCAGATCCGAGCTTACCGTATGTGATATATACGGATGTTTCCACATCCAGTTTGGGGTGTGTGTTGGTGCGGGAGCGTTTTGTGGTAGCTTATGGGTCGAGGCATTCGACCGCATGAGCTGAACTGATCGACACATGATCCGGAGTTGACTATAATAGTTTATGCGCTGAAACATTGGAAGTAATATCTGTTTGTTAATAAATTTCAGATTCTTACCGACCATAAGAGTCTGAAATATCTGTTTACACAGAAGGAGCTTAACAAGAGGCCGCGCAGATGGCTCGAATACATTAAGGACTATGGTTGCTGTATCGAGTACATCTCTGGCACGGGCAACACGGTTGCCGATGCACTGAGCAGGAAGTATACCGGGTTGGTTAAGGGAGAAAGTGTTGGGGATCGATCCGAGGAGAGTGATTTGACATGCCTTTGGCACAGGGGGCAGCTCTGGGAGCGTGCTCAGGTTTATACACTTACTATACATTTTGAGTGGCTTGACAGGGTGCGCGAGGCGCAAGGTAGAAATCCGGGATTGAAGAAATTATCTGGGGAAGATAAGGGTTTATTTGTTACCGACGTTTCAGTATAGGCAGGGATTGCTATACTTCCGAAACCGCCTTTATGTACCAGAGGATCAGGAGTTCTGGAATGAGATTTTAGAGGAGGCACACTCGGCGGTGTGAGCATCGAAACCGGCGGGGACACTGCAGATTTTGCCCATCCCAGGTCTGGAAGTGGGGTAATGTTACGATGGACTTTCTGACTGCACTGCCCCTGACACGGTCTCATCATGATGCTATCTGGGTTTTTGTGGATCGGCTGACAAAGTGCGCACACTTTCTGCCTATTCGGGTCACAGACCCTCTGGAGAAGCTTGCCCGGCTTTACATCAGGGAGATTGTACGTTTACATGGAGTACCAGACTCCATTGAATCGACCGTGATCCGCGTTTAACGGACGGTTCGGATTGCTTTTCATGAAGCATTGGGCACGCGACTCCATCCGAATACGACTTATCACCCACAGACGGACGGGCGGTCGGAGCGGGTGATTCGATATTGGAGGATATGTTGCGAATCTGTATTTTGGATTTTGGAAAAGTTTGGGACTAGCGATTACTTTGATAGAGTTCTCGTACAACAACGGCTTCCGGACTACGATTGGCATGACACCATTTGAGGCGTTGCGGGAGGAGGTGTATGACACCATCTTGTTGGACAGATACGTCGATGGGGTTGGTGGGACCCGAGCTTTTGAGGAGACTACGGCGAAGATCAGTTATTACAGGCGCGGATCAAAACCGCGATGACAGCACCACTGCTTATACGAACCGCCGCCGTAGGGCTCTGGAATTTGAGTTTGGTGGCGGAATTTGGTGGAGGTAGCACCGATAAGAGGGACAGTAAGATTTGGTAGGCGGGGCAAGTTACCCCGAATTTTATCGGTTCTCATGAGTTTCTAGAGTAAGTTGTTCGGTTGATCTTTCCCCCCCCCCCCAACTATTTCTATTTTACGTGATGTCTTCCAGGATAGCCTGTTGTGGATCGGTTAGACTTAGGTTCGGTCTTATGCGGGGTTGTCTGGTAGAAATACCGGGTTGTCTGGTAGAAATACCGGCAAGTAAGGGGAATATTTACTTACGACTCGGGGTGCAATAAGATGCACCCGGAGGGTGGGACGCCGTGAGGCTCTGTATGGTAGTCTAAACTACCACTCCCGCCGCACTGCCGATACGGTGGTCCGATTGTTCTTAGTAAGGGAATATTTACATTACGGTTGGTAGCGACACTGTCTGGTTGGTTCAGGCTACTCTTGGAGGACCAAGAGTTCTAAGGGGGGGAGAATGTTACGGTCACCCCGAGCGGGTTGCGACCGGGTGACCCGGGGCTCCGGTTTTGGCTTGCGGGTCACGTTTTTCGGCGTTCAGGCGGCTCCCGAGCCCTATCCGAGTATCATTTTGGCGAACCCTTCCGTATTTGAGGTCGTGTGGGTCCCCCGGACGTTTCCGCCGAAAATATTTTTCTGGCGCCGGGGGGTTGTCGGGGTCGTCTCGGGACGTACAGCGGGCTCGGTAGCACTCTCGAGACCTCGGTTTGGGAAGCCGTTTGCAGTTTTGGAGTCGTGAGAATGTCCCGGAGGTGTTTGCGGAGTTTAATATTTGGGGCGGGACGTTCGGTTCGGGCGACTCCGGCTCGGGATGGAATTTCTCCGGGCTCGGGGTTATGTTATAATTTAAGATGGAATTTATGAGTATTTTTGGAATTTTGGGTGTTTTGGTTACATTGGACACGCTCGCACGTCGGGTTTTGGTTCGGGTTCAGCGAGTTCGGTAGGACACTCGGAATGGTAAATGAACTTCTGAAATATGTTTTGTGAATGTTATAATATTCTGAGGGTTGTGTCCAAGTTTCGTTAATTTTGGAATTCGGTAATTATTTTTGGGCAAAAGAATTGGAACTTTCGGAAAAATTGGGAGCTAATTTGCAATTGGTTGCAAAATTAATAAAAATCAGCATGGGGCAGCTGGTAGTTTCGGCAGATTTGGGAGACAAGTTAAGGGACACTTGTCTCTTTGTTATTTAAGATGAGAAGGGATGGGAAAAAAGAAAGGGATATATATATATATATATATATATATATATATATATATATATCATATTTGGCTTTCACTTAAACGTTTTCTTCTTCCTTCTTCACTCTGCCGAAACTTTCTTCTTCTTTCTTCACCATTGTTGAGTTTCTAAAGCTTCCAAAATCTTGCTCTAAGTTGCTCCTTTGCCCGAGAGTTCATCTGGAAAGTTTATCGGTAACTCAGTACTACGTCGATCTCTTTATGGTTCGATTTGTTGAGTATTTGGCAATATTGGAAAGTTGATGTTCTTGGCTTAGATCTGAGTTTTGAAGAAATTGAACCGTTGGATCGTTGTGTGCTTCATATATGTTGATATTGGATTGGTAAGGAGTAGGTAAATAACTTTGGATCGTCGGAAACACAATTCGGTTATAATTTCATATTTTGGCCGAATTTATGGATAATTTCCAAAATGATGTGTGTTTGTTATCTTGATTCATGCTTCAAGTATGTTAATCCTAGCATGATTCTAAGCTTATGTATGGATTCAATTTGATGGAAAATAAGTTGGGTTGGAAACCCCCATTTGGCCGAATTTATGAGATGATGTTCAATGTTGAATTTGGTTGTTTTGGATGCAATTGGTTAGCATTCTTGGTTTAGAAGTGTAATTGGTGGTTAGTATGATTAATTGGAAGCTTGAATGGATTGATTTGGAAGTTGGGTAAAAATTGGCAAAGGAGCCGAATTATTGGATAATTCTTTTTCCATGTTGGGGTTTGATTTTGGTTAAATTGGATGCTAAGATGGTATTGGGGTTGGATTTAGGTGTGGTTTGATGTTTGAAACATTGATTTCGGGTATGAAATGGAAAAGTTACTATTATGCGGATTTATCGGAAAATGTCAGGGATGAATGGTTTAAAGGTTGGATTTGATCAGTTCTGCTTGATGAATTGTGTTTGTCAATGTATAATCTTGCATTGTCTAAGTTAGTTCTGAATTCTGACGTTTCTGTGGAAATCTGGAATTTTACGGAAATTCTGCCGGATTTTCGGTTTTGGGGTCGGGGGTGTAGTTTGGTAGTGTGGTCGATAAGGATGCTAATTCAGCTTGAATTGACAGATTCTGAGGTCTGGAGGTTAGAAAAAGAGAGGTTTTCGGGTTTCGGGTCGTGGTTTGGAAATCGTCCAGAACCGGTCAAATACTCTGGAATTGTGAGGTAAGGGTTTGGTTCTGCTATTTTTGGTAAGATAGGTGTATGTTTAGTTTCACTTTCTGTTCTGCAAGTATTTCGGTATTATATGCCTATGGCATATTCGTAGTCTATAGGTGTATGTTTTGTTGCACTTCATTTTGCGGGTATTTCGGAAATTTGTGCCTTAAGGTACGTTACGTGATCTGTAGGTGTATGCCTTGTAGCATACCTGTGCATTAACCCTACGTTTGTAGGTGTATGCCTTGTGGCATACTTTGTCTCACCCTACGGCAGTTGTGGGTTCGCTACCCCACTGGTGCACCATGCTTCGTAATAGCTTCGGCTTCGACTCCCTTAGAGGGGGCTGTCGTTCGATTTGTTATAAGGGTTTATGGCGATTTAGAATCGCACATCCTTCGGGATTATGATCTGTTATCTTTACATGCACGATATTCTATATTCTGTTTCATATATTCTGTATATTGCTATCTTTCTGTTTTGCAGGTTACATATGCTTATCTTACCCCAAATCCCTTACGGGTCCTTTCGAGGACTCACCCTTTTTGGGTTCTGTTTTTGGGTTTCAGGTAGACCTGGTAAGCAACCAGCGGAGTAGGTTTCCGTGAGGCTTCTGCCTTGGTTGGGTTGAGCAGCAGCTGCACCTTGCGGGCCGGGATTTTGTCTACTTGGTCTGAATCTCGCGCGAGGTATTTGTTGTTTAGGCCTAGGGTTGGCTCTGTAGTTGCATGCGCATACTTTCTGGATGATTGTGATGATTGTATAGTTGTATATACTTATATATTACATTACGTGCATGTTACGGCGCTTGGCGCTTGCTAGATACCCTAGGTTCGGTGAGTTCTGTATGTATCTATGTTATATGCGTAAGTACTCGTCCTCGGAGGGCGGTGCTTACTTTGTTGTTATTACATGAACTGTTTGCATGGTTATTCGAGTATATGTATGAATTTGCAGGTTGCTTCCACAATCGCTTCGCTTTTCGGGTCCGCTACGCGCGGCAGGTCTCGATGGACCTGCCATTCTGTATTCATTCCGGCTTCCGCTTCCGACGTCCCGGCGCCCCCGCCTCCGCAACCGGGCTCGGGCGGCGTGCGGTGACAATCTTCACTTATGGCTGCTACATCGGTCCTCAGCAAAGTACTTTCGGAAAAGCGGAGTACAGGACCCTGCCCATACTCCGCTCTCAGGAGGAGGCATCTTGATACACTACCCAAGCAAACGCGCCCTCGCGTTATATTATAATCGTACAAGGCCTTTGAGGAAATCTCATCCTTGTGGTCCCCAGCCTCACCTGCCCGGGGTCCTGCCCTCGCGGGCCTCAAGTCTCGCATGGGCGACGTCTCATACTCACCCTTGCGTTTCTAAGGCCTTCGCGGGCCACCCTCGCGGTCTTAGGGCGAGCCCTCGGGATCTCTTTCGCCTCCATGGGTCTTACTCCTGCCTATACTGGCCCCGCCTAGATAAGGCCCTTGTACCCAGGTTCGTGCAACCCTCACTCCTTATTTGGCCATATTCTATCTGGGCCTTCGCCCTTACAGGCCTTCGCCCGCCACTTGCCCCACTTGGAAATAGACCACTTGGTCGTCTGACATCAACCGGCCAATAAGGAGGGCAGCACGAGCCTGGGAGATCTTCACCAGATTCATACGCCAGACATTCTCTGACAAGCGAATCACCTAAGGCGGTTTGCTGAGATCTTCATCATCACAGCCGCCTTATCTCCAATCAGTCTGACACAGACTTATCTCAACAGCCTGTCTAAGGGCTTCAACTGGGGGAGGCTCTTTATCTTTCACAGATTACTCTGAACAGCAGGCTTGGAGTCTCAAGAACCTCATCTTCTCCACCACCTCAACTGAGAGTCCGGGCCTTCCTTAGGAACGGGACTATCAATACGACACCATCAAGTAGCAGCTACAGGAGCTGCCCACACTCAAATGCCCCAGGCTTGGCGATGACCTTGTCCTATACCTCTCCACGACTAGCAACAGCGTGGCATCAGTCCTCATCAAGGAAGAAGGCGACAAACAGTGGCCGGTCTACTACACCAGCCACACCTTACAATCAGCGGAGACAAGGTACCCTCCTTTACAGAAAGCTATCTTGTCATTAGTCTATGCAGCCAGGAAGCTCAAGCCCTACTTCCAAGGGCACAGGATCACCGTGCGCACGGACCTAACAATCAAGGAGATCCTTCAAAGACCTGAGCACTCAGGCCGCCTGGCGAAGTGGTGTATCGAACTAAGCGGGTACGACATCAACTATGAACCCCGCAAAGCAATAAAGGGTCAGGCCCTCGTAGACTTCCTGGCGGAATTCTCAATTCCCGAGTATGGCATGCCTCAGGAACAAGTACCGGCACCTGAACCACCACCCCCAGAGTGAGAGATGTACGTCGATGGCGCATCCAAGGCAGCATCTCCAGCAGGAGGCGTCTACCTGCGCGAACCTCTAGGTATGGAAAGCACTCTCCGTGTATCCTTCCAATTCCCCGTGACTAATAACGTTGTAGAATATGAAGCCCTCATCGCGGGCCTTAAGCTAGCTATCAAGGCGGGTATTCGCCGGATACATGTGCATAGCGATTCCCAACTGGTGATACACCAAGTACAGGGGTGCTCAGAGTGCAAGGATGCTACTTTGGTCAAATACCTGAAGCTTGTCAATTCACTGCGGACAAACTTCGAGGAGGCAGTCTTTATTCATATTTCTCGTTCCGAGAACACCATTGCGGATATGCTCTCCAAGGGGAAAACATCTTCGACGGTGGAGACCTTGGCTCGACCATCTATAGACGGAGCTGTAGACATTGGCTCACTGGAAGCAACTGATCCGGACGACTGCCGAACTCCCATCATCGCCGAGCTAAAGGGGATGGACACAGATCCACGCACTCGCGCTCGAGTGACGAGATTCGTCCTCGTAAACGGGCTGCTGTGGCATCGCGGGTTCTCCTCACCACTTCAACGTTGCCTTACCGCCAAAGAGGGATTCAGTGTGTTGGAAACCATCCACCAGGGCAGCTGCGGTGCCCACATTGCAGCAGAGGCGCTGGCACACAAAGCCCTTCGCCAAGGGTACTACTGGCCAACCTTGAAGAAAGACGCAGCCTCACTGGTCCGAACATGCCATCAATGCCAGATCAACTCGCGCATCCAACGACTACCATCAACGGAATATCCCGTGCTCACAAACCCTGTACCCTTCGCCCTTTGGGGCCTTGACCTTATCGGGCCAATGCCAAAGGTGAGAGGCCAGTACCAGTTCTGTGTTGTCGTCGTGGACTACTTCACTAAGTGGATTGAGGTCGAGCCATTGGTGAAGATCACATCCTCCAAAATCATCAGCTTCTTGTGGAAGAACATCGTCTGCCGATATGGCAGCCCTCGCGCCATCATCACAGACAATGGAAGCCAGTTCGCCAGCCATAGTGTCCAGCAATGGGCTGAAGATAACAAGATCCGCATGCTCTATGCCCCAGTAGCGCATCCCCAGTCCAATGGCCAGGTTAAGGTGACCAACCGCACAATCAAGGAAGGGCTCAAGAAACGCCTGACTGGCGCAAAAGGGAGATGGGTCGATGAACTTCCAAGCGTCCTATGGGACTACAAGATGACAAAGAGAACACCAACGGGGGAGACACCTTTCTCCCTGGTCTATGGCACTGATGTACTCCTCCCCATAGAGGCGGACTTCCCAACAATAAGGATGATCAACTTCAACGATGAGGCCAACACTCGAGGACTCCGCGCCAAACTAGACCTGCTTGAACTGCGCGAAAGAGGATGCCTTTGCCAATTCGCCCTCAAACAACGTCTCAACTTGCAACACGACGCCAAAGTCAGACCAAAGGCACTCAAGCCAGGAGGCCTCGCGCTACTTAGATCGGTCATCACCGCTAGCGACCCCAAACAGGGCGTCCTGCGACCCAACTGGGATGGTCCTTACATCATCCACAAGCAAGTCCGGCCGGGCGTCTATGAGTTGCAGGACCGGGATGGAAGACACCTCCCTCGCAACTTCCATGCGGACGACCTCCGTCCATACTATGTGTAAATCATGGTAATCCCATGGCTTGAATGAATGAAGTGTTGCTACACCTCTTAACACTAACGCAGAAAATCTCACTAGCGACCGCCCAAACGCCTTCTGCACCCTACCGGTCAGAACGGCTAAAAGTCTAACCTATTAAGATCACGGCATCAGACCTTGTCAGGTCACCCATACACGCAAACATGCGTACACTACCCAAGGGAATCACCAATGCGAACCTTGTGAGGGGTCTTTGGGACCCCGCGATGCGATTCCCAAAGGATCCCCAAAGCTTGAAACCGCTTTGCAAAGGTCTTTGACCCCCCAAACCAACCTTTGGGGCCACGCGATGCGAACCCCAACATGTCCCCATGCTAGGAATAAACACGCGCTGAGGTCCTTGATGGCTTCGCCCATGCAAACCACAAGCAATCCCTCAAGTCTTTGGGACCCCGCGAAGCGAATCCCAACAGACAATAACAGCCCGACAAATTGCTAACTTCCACTACCAAGTTATCGCGGGAATAAAGAAAAAGGAGATCGAGGTAAAATAGCTTGTCCATTTATAATACTATAACTACATGATCTTTACAGGTGCGAAGTAACAACGGCCCAAGGGCCGGCCTAACTAAAGGGGGGGTCAAATGCTTGACCTAAAGCCCCCTCCTAGTCTAACATGGCGTGCCACCCCGCACAAATTTTTTTCCCTTGTTCGCCCCAATCAAGCAAAGTACTAGCCTCGGGGTCATCAATCTTGGAAGCATCCAATGCGTCAAGATCCAACCCAGAGTGCAGCTGCTCCAGTTGAAAGCGGCATCGCAACCAACCTTCCTCATACCCTTGCGCCGCGACTTTGCCGTGGGTCCTGAGCTCATCAACCTTTTGTCACCACCTCCCCCGTCAGACACCTTCCGGACCCGGCGGGAAGCGGTCACCGGCCGGTGGGGCGGTGGTGAGCAAGGTGGGACCCCATAGTCGCGCAGCTAATGTGAGATTATTTCGCGGGCCTTTAACTAACCCATTAGGTCCCTTTCTAACAACAGATCAAATATAACAGCACATGCACAGAAACAGATCATAACGGCAGAAACAATGGGCTCCGCCCATAATCAGAATATCAGAAGGAAGTCTGTTCTTTCACTACCGAATAGAGGCTTCCGCACAGATAACCATACTTATACAATCAGTCAAACGCAGAACATATATATGCATATCCATATTCAGAATATTCAGATGATCAGACAAATCCAAAATGACATGTTATCTCAGAACTACATGCCAATAGACTATCATGCTACAGAGCTGTTTACAGGCTTTAGGTTTAACCGTACAAAAGTCGGGCGTCGGAGAAAGAAACCGACGAGGAGCCCGAACTCAAAGTCCAGATGCTGCTAAACCCTCAAAATAGCAAACCAGACAGCCTTGCGGAAATCCTACTCCGCCGGCACAGAATCCTTATCTCTGAAAAATGTTAAGTAAGGGGGTGTGAGTTTTTCTTAATAAAAAACTCAGTAAGAGCTTAGGCAGTAGTAACGATGTTTCTTCTGACAAACCTGCAAAGACAGATCAGAGCAAATATACATACAGATAGCAAATATACAGATCGGAACATATGCAGAAATATATGATGTGTGCACAACATCCAAAACCCCTATATGAAACGGACCAAGACGAGACAGGCCATGCGTCCGTTGGTCCATAACGAGACAGGTTATGCGACCCTAGTCCATAACGAGACAGGTTATGCGACTAGACATATAGGGCAAAACAGAATGTAACGGATCAAGACGAGACAGGTCATCCATCCGTCGGTCCATAACGAGACAGGTTATGCGACCCTAGTCCATAACGAGACAGGTTATGCGACTAGACATATATAGCAGAGCAGATCATACCGGAATGATGCGAACCATAGGCCGTACGGTCCTCAAGGGATTGTAACCCTATCTCGGACTGGTCCCCTATGCGAACGCCATCCGTTGTGCCGTATCCCAGTTAGTTCGGGTCACACAGACGCACGAACCACGACACCGAAGCAAAGCTGTACCTGTGCACCGTTACTCCTACCATGGGACTAGCCTTGGGACTCCACTTTCCCGACCTAAGACCGAAGTCAGAGACCGAGGCCCAAAACTTGCCTCAACCATCCTACATTACAATAATATAGGTAGGTCGAACCCTTACCTTGAAACGAAAGCAGATAACAGACGCATAGGGTAGCATCAAAGCACGGAAACTCCTTCCTCAATCAACCTCAATTCTTGCTTCCAGAACACCTATACACATCACACACTTTCCATATCACACTTCCATCTAACAACATATTATTCGTTGATAATTGAACCATACTTCAAGACTTAATGTTGCTCAATTCCATTGTCTAAACATGCTTGAACCTTTAAACCATCCAAAACACACACTTTCCCGTTCCAACATATAACCCGGATGAACATTATCTTACGTATATAATCGGAGCATATTTGGACAATGTTCCAGGTATCAACATTGCTCTAAACATACCCAATAACAACAATTTGGGTTCAATTCAACAAAATATCACACTTCATTTCTCCACCAAAAACCTATGAGTTTTGTCTTAGCTCATAGATCAAACCATTGTTGGACCTTTTACCAAGTATTAATGTTGTTCCAAAACTACCCAACAACACTAATTTGAGGTCAATTTAACTTTCCCCCAAAATTCGTTCATTCCGGGTGATGAACCCTAACTTCCATTTTCTTCGATTCAAGCTTAATTCGTGATATGAAGTGTGTTTCTATCTCTAATCCAACATAGAAACACTACTACTAACTCAAATAAACCAAGAGATCACGAAAATACCAACCTCACAACTTGGGCAATTTCCGGAATCCACCCACAACGCGTTGTTGGAACGAAAACCTTGTTGAATCGATGTTCTTGTAGTGATTCCCGCATGAATCCTTCGTTTCCACGCACTAAGAAGCCCAAAATCTCTTAGATTGGTGCAAAAACGAGTTGGGAGAGAGTTGGGAGAGAGTTGGAAGAGAAAATAGCGAAAATGAGTTGAATCCGGATAAATTCGACTTAAATAGCAGGCCTCAGGCGAAATCCGGGCGACCCAATCTCGGAGACAGGCGATTGCCTGGCCCAGAAATATTCGAAAACAGATGTCCAGGCGACCCGATTCCTTAATCAGGCGATCGCCCGGACACAACTGACTCTCCTTCACTAAAACAATTATTAAAAATTGTACAGAAGTCCAAACGAAGATCCGAAATTTTTTGGTTAAACTAGACACTCGGGGCTACGCTCACAAAAGTATTCATGCCCAAACTAATTTCCAATTGCAAGCAGTATTTAATACAAAATGACCTAAAATTACTGTCTTCTCCAATACACTCCTTTTACTTCTGTTCTTGATCAACCTTGCGGAGAACCTTTACCAAATTACGTCATACCACTCCCACACTACAATATGAATTTGAACTTAAAAATTAAACTCATACTTAGTAATTAAACATACCTTCAAAGTCTCTTTCCAATCCCAAATGGTGAATTGTCGATCACCGGTTGATTTCCACCGGAAATTGTTGCCGGAAAAAGATGGGGTGTAACATCCTCCCCCCTTAAGACTCTTGGTCCTCCAAGAGTTCCTTTAGCCGCTCATATTCTTGGGGGTAGCGATCAATCATATCCTTTTCCGTTTCCCAGGTTGCCTCCTTGTCGGAATGGTGCGACCATTGCACCTTCACCATGGGTATTAACTTGCTTCTCAATTTGCGAGTATCCCTCGCTAACAGAGCAATTGGTACTTCCTTGTAAGACAGGTCAGGTTCCAATTGCACTTCTTCTACCGGAATCGTTTGCATCGGATCCAATATACACTTTTTGAGCATGCTTACATGAAACACATTATGCACAGCTGACAAACTCTCCGGTAGTGCCAAACGATAAGCCACCTTTCCAATCTTTTCTAAAATATCGAATGGGCCAGTATACCTCGGAGCTAATTTCCCTTTCCGACCAAATCTCATTATTCCCTTCATTGGTGCCACCTTCAACCATACTTTGTCGCCGACCTCAAACTCCAAGACGCGACGCCTACATTCACATAAGCCGTGGTTCTATCATTTGCCGCTTTCAACCTTGCTTGAATTGTCTTGATCTTTTCTGTGGTTTCTTCAACCAAGTCCGGACCAAGTTCAATCTTATCAGACGGTTCAGACCAACAATGAGGTGTCATACATCTCCGTCCATAAAGAGCCTCGTACGGTGCCATCTTGATTGTACTCTGGTAGCTATTGTTATACGAGAACTCTATGAGCGGTAGATGTTGATCCCAATCACCTCCAAAATCAATCACACAACTCCTTAGCATATCCTCAAGTACCTGTATTACCCTTTCAGATTGTCCATCAGTTTGTGGGTGATACGCGGTACTAAGGTGCAACCGGGTACCAAAAGCTCGATGGAAAGCATTCCAGAAACGGGCTGTAAACCTTGGATCCCGATCTGAAACTATAGAATCTGGTACACCGTGTAAACGCACTATCTCCTTGATATAAAGTCGCGCTAACTTGTCCAACGGATCGGTCACTTTAATGGGCAAGAAATGTGCACACTTAGTCAAACGATCCACAATTACCCAAATGGCATCATGATGTGCTCTCGTAGTGGGTAATCCGGTAAGAAAATCCATAGTCACGTTTCCCCACTTACGAACTTGGATAGGTAACGTCTGAAGTGTGCTCGCGGGTTTCTGATGTTCAACCTTTATCTGTTGGCAAGTGGTACACTTTGCCACACACTCAGCAATATGTCTCCTCATACTTGGCCACCAAAAGTGTGACCTCAAATCGTGATACATCTTTTCACCGCCCGGATGAAAACTTAAATTGTTATTATGAGCTTGATCCAAAATCTCATCTCTAAGAGCCCCGTCCTTCGGCACATACAAACGTCCTTTGAAGTATAGCAATCCTTGCCTATACTCAAAGAATGGACGCAATGCTCCTTTAGCTTCTCCAGAAACCTGTTTCAAACTCTGATCTCTCATCTGAAATTCTCGGATCCTGTCGATCCAAGAAGACTGAATCCTCAACACAAGTATCTGCTCCTGCTCCCGTAGGCCGCCAACGGTGCCACAAGGCGGTCAGTCTGTATGCTCTGTTCGGTTTCAGGTTCTCCACCTCTAACTATCCCGGTGTATGCCTGCTCAAGGCATCTGCCACCGTATTCCCTTTACTGCGGTGTACTCGATACTACGGTCGTAGTCTTTCATGTACTCGAGCCACCTTCTTTGGCGCATATTCAGATCTTTATGCGTGAACAAGTACTTTAAGCTCTTATGATCAGTAAAGATTTGAAATTTGTTTCCCAACAAATAATGCCGCCATTGCTTGAGTGCATACATAACCGCAGCAAGCTCCAAATCATGAGTGGGATAGTTTTCCTCATGTGGTCGCAACTGTCGCGACCCATAAGCGATTACCTGCTGGTTTTGCATAAGCACACACCCCATACCTGTTCGTGAGGCATCAGTATAAATGACATAAGGCTGAGACGGGTCAGGTAGAACCGAAATCGGTGCCTGTGTCAATCTACACTTGAGCTCTTGAAAGCTCTTCTCACATTCATCCGACCATACAAACGCCTTACCCTTCTTTGTCAGTTGTGTGAGTGGAGAGGCAAGAACCGAGAAGGCTGGTACGAACTTACGATAGTAACCAGCTAACCCGAGAAAACTACGGATATCCTTTACTGATCGGGGTTGCCTCCACTCTTGTACAGACTTGACCTTCTCCGGGTCGACAGAAATTCCGTTCTCATTGATGATATGCCCGATAAATGCTACCTCGCACAACCAGAAATCACACTTCGAAAACTTTGCATACAATTGGTTGTTAGAGAAAGTTTCCAAGGCAATTCTCAAGTGCTCTTGATGTGTGTCCTCATCCAGAGAATAGATGAGTATATCATCAATGAAGACAACAACGAAATTGTCCAAGTAGGGACGAAAAACCTCATTCATCAAATTCATGAAAGCTGCCGGGGCATTTGTCAGCCCAAAGGGCATGACAGTGTACTCATAGTGACCATACCGCGTGCGAAATGCAGTTTTCGGAATGTCCTCCTCCTTCACCCGCATTTGGAAATAGCCCGATCGAAGATCAATTTTTGAGAACACCTTAGCTCCTCGGAGCTGGTCGAACAGATCGTCAATCCGTGGTAACGGATATTTGTTCTTAATCGTCACCGCATTCAACCTTCTATAATCTATACTGAGTCCGAGGGTTCCATCCTTCTTTTTAACAAATAACACCGGGGCTCCCCACGGTGATCTGCTCGGTCGGATAAACCCCTTATCCAACAACTCATCCAACTGCTTCTTCAATTCCTTCATCTCAACTATCGGCATGCGATACGGAGGAATGGAGATAGGTGTAGCTCCGGTCTGTAACACTATCTCAAAAATCACCTCCCGCTCGGGTGGCATACCTGGCAACTCTTCAGGAAACACCTGCGGAAAGTATCTAACAATCGGAATTTTATCAAGTTCCAACCGCGTACCTGCATCATTGAGTCCAAAGTACTTGGTACACTACCCAAGCAATCGCGCCCTCGCGTTTCATCAGAATCATACGAGGCCTTGGGAGAGGTCTCATCCTTGTGGTCTCCAGTATCGCCTTCGCAAGGTCTCATCCTTGTGGTCTCCAGTATCGCCTTCGCAAGGTCTCATCCTTGTGGTCTCCAAGACGCCTACGCGAGGTCCCGCCTCGCGGGCCTCCCGGACTCGCAGGGCGACGTCTCATACTCACCCTTGCGTTTCTAAAGCCTGCGCGGGCCCCCCTCGCGGTCTTAGGGCGAACCCTCGCGATCTCCCTCGCCTCCATGGGTCTTACTCCCAGTCTCCTGCCTATACTGGCCCCGCCCAGATAAGGCCTTGGTACCCAGGTTCGTGCAACCTCACCCCTTATTTGGCTATATTCTAGTAGGGGCCTTCGCCTTTGGGCCTTCGCCTTACAGGCCTTCGCCCGCCACTTGCTCCACTTGGAGATTGACCACTTGGTCGTCTGACATCAACTGGCCAATAAGGAGGGCAGCACGAGCCTGGGAGATCTTCACCAGATTTATACGCCAGACATTCTCTGACAAGTGAATCACCTAAGGCGGTTTGCTGAGATCTTCATCATCACAGCCGCCTTATCTCCAATCGGGCCTCGACACGACTTATCTCAAACAGCCTGTCTAAGGGCTTCAACTGGGGGAGGCTCTTCTCCTGGCATCACTCTATAAATAGAGTGATGTCCACCCTAAATCGGGTAAGCTACTACACGCCCCCCACTCCCCTCTTGCTACTTCTGAGTATTCTTCCTATCTTTTACAGATTACTCTGAACAGCAAGCTTGGAGTCTCAAGAACATCATCTTCTCCACCATATCAACTGAGAGTCCGGACCTTCTTTAGGAACGAGACTATCAGTTTGGCGCCGTCTGTGGGAACGAAAGTTCTTGCTATAAACCCATATTACAAACCACAAGCAATAAGTCATGCCAACCACCCGGAGTGCCAACAGGAACAGTCGTCAAGGGAGGAGGAATCCTCCCGGGACAAGTACGAACAATGACCCACCATCGGAGCCACCCCCGAACCACGTTCCCCCACAACGGGGAGAACTCTCTATTCACTCAACAGAGGAAAGCTCCTCCCACGTTGCCCGTAACATGCCTCAGGAGCGAAACACTCCACCTCCAAACACCCCTCCAACGGACCTCGATCCGCCGCCCCGCAAACGATCACCGAGGCGGTTGCTTTCAACTTACGTGAAACTCTCGCCACCACTCTTCGGGCGTTACGGATAGCGTTGGAACGCTGCGGACTAATCAGCCAACGCCCAGCCTACTCCTCCTCGGCAAGTAAGTAACCCCGATCCTTCTTCGTCATTACTTATCGCGCTTACTAGACGATTAGAGGAAGTGGAAAAAGAGATGAAAGGGCCGGTGTCCATAATATCTCCGTGGATGGGTCCGGACCACCTCTGGACTCCAACCTTTACTCGAGGGTTTTAGAAACCCTCTTCCGACTGGGCCAGCCTAAGCCGGATGCTTATGATGGCCTGTCAGACTCGATATTCATCTCCAGCGTTGCTTTCCGCAATGGCAATAGCAAGGGCGGACGACAACACGCTCTGTAGAGCTTTCAGCTCCACACTTACTGGGGCCGCTGCCAACTGGTACACCACTCTCCGGGACAAACGGTTTGATTCCTTCGAGGATCTATCCCGCAATTTCTCCAACCATTTTGTGGTATCCAAGCCACCTCCTAAAACGGCAGGGCACCTTCTTAAGATACGGCGTAAAAGGATGAGCCCTCGGAGAATATATTCAACGCCTGTGCCGAGTCTATCCGTGTCCCTAACCCGGGAGAAGAAGCTCGCCGCTTGCAGCTATCCAAGGCCTCCGCCTGAGTCCCTTTTCTTTGTGGATGTCCACACTAACCCACCCACCAACATGGAACAATTCTTAAGTACAGCGTCACGGTTCATGAATACGGAAGAGGTCACTCGACCACTCGCCAGAGCCGCCACGGCGGACGCCAAGGGGCAACCCCCGCGACCGGACCCTAGGTCTCAAAGGCAGTCCCCCCCGCCCCCCAGTCGGGAAAGGGCATACATTGCTCTACCCCCACTGAGGGAATCGCGAACCAACTTCCTCCAGGCCTTGGAACAAGAGAGGCGGTCCCCACTTGGCCTCGCCTCTCCCAGAAATAACAAGGCAAAGCAACAAGTTTTGCCGCTACCACCGTGACAAAGGTCACGACACCGAGGACTGTTTTGAGCTCAAGCGTATGATTGGAGAAATGCTGGCTCAAGGCAAGCTCGGGAGTACTTGCTCCAAACCGAGGACCGTAGAAGAGAAGGTGACCGTGAAGGGCGCCGGCCGAGAGGACCGCCGGCGGGGCGCTCCCAAAGAAACCTGTGTCGGAGAATTGGTTCAGTCCCCCGGCAAGGGGACATATCGGCGTAATCACACAAAGGTGTGAAGGCGCTTCGGCAAGACGCCGTCATATGAGGCAGATCTACCAGATAGACCACTCCTCTACTCGCTTTTTGCATCGCAGCGATGGCACCTCTGTGGCAATACCGCACGCTGACCCCTTGGTTATCACTGCCCGTATTGCGGGCTGGGACGTCGATAGAATCTACATGGATACGGGGGCAAATGCCAACGTAATCTACAAGCACACTCTGGTTGAGGCAAAGGTGCCTTTGTCACAAATTCAGCCCGCGAAGGGGGCCACCTTTGGAATAGGACGGGATGAAATCCCAACCTCGGGGTCGATCACCCCGCCCTACATGATGATGGGAACCACCAAGGAGAAAAAGCAGTATGTCATTCGAGCTATGTGGACTTTATCGTCCTGGATCTCCTACGCCATATAACGCCATCATCGGGCGACATACTCAAACCGAGTTCCATGTCCGCCGTGATGTGCGAACCCCGACTCTAGTTTTTCACATCGCGGCCGGGATGCCTATATATTTGTCACCGTAATGTGGCCAGAGGCAATTATGTCTCGCCTCGCCGGCCCCCGCAGCCTTCCCGGCCATCCGAGCCTAAGAGGAAGGCACCCGCAGAGGAAGCTGGTCCTGTGGCGAAGCCGCTCCCGACTTGTCCGGAGCCGTTGAAGAAGGTGAGATCTCTCCCGGGAAGAAGTTTAGGGTGGGAAAGGTACTCGAGGACAAAGACCAGCAAGCGATCATCCACCTCCGCCATGACAACCGTGATGTCTTAGCATGGAGCCCTGAGGAGCTACCACGAGTTGATCCGGGTGGTATTTCTCACAAGTTAAGTGTACTCCCGGCTTTAGCCCGGTTAGACAGAAAACAAGGGGCATGGCCCTTGACCGTAAGGACTTTGTACGCACCAAGTGCAGAAATTGCTTAAGGCAAATATAATCAAGGAAGTTCACTACTCTGAATGGGTTGCGAATATTGTCCTCGCCGATAAAGAGGGCGGTCAGTGGCGACTTTGCGTGGACTACAAGGGGGTTAATAGGGCCTGCCCAAGGGACCCCTATCCTTTACCATCCATTGACCAACTGGTTGACTCAACCGTTCATCACTCGGTTTTTTCTTTTCTTGATGCCTATAGCGGGTACCACCAAGTCTTTATGGACCCAGAGGACGCGGTAAAAACCGCCTTTACTATCGGGCGAAGCCGTATATCATTATATCGTAATGCCCTTCGCTTAAAAATGCGGGGCTACCTTCCAAAGGCTTGTAAATCAAGTCTTCGCAGCCGATTGGCCGAAATCTTGAAGCCTATGTAGATGACATTGTGGTCAAAAGCAAGGCCGTCCCAACCCATCTCACAGACTTGAGGGAAACATTCGACAACTTCCGCAAATACAATATGCGATTAAATCCAAAGAAGTGTATCTTCGGCGTGGGCGAAGGGAAGTTCCTGGGATACCAAATCTCCAAAGGAGGAATCCATGCAAATCCCAAGAAGATTGAAGCAATCACCACCTTGCGCACCCCTAGGGGGCTCAAGGAAGTCCAACACCGGCAGAAAGCTAGTGGCCTTGGGACGATTCGTCTCCAAACTAAGTGATCGCTGCAAACCTTTCTTCGATCAGATTCGCAAGAAAAAAGCTTGCAAATGGACGGAGGAGTGTCAGGAGGCATATGCCTCCATCAAACGACACCTGCAAGAACTACCGGCGCTCAAGTGCCCTAGGCCAGGCGATGACCTGGTCCTTTACCTCGCCACCTCAGAAAGAAGTGTCGCTTCTGTAATTATTAAGGAAGAAGCCGCCAAGCAATGGAAGGTCTATTACCCCAGCCATACACTCCAAGATACGTAAACAAGGTATACTAACCTCCAAAATGCTAAATTGACTCTTGTGTAAGCAGCAATGAATCTAAAGCAATACTTCCAAGGGCACACTATTATAGTCCGAACGGACTTGCCAATTCAGACATCCTCAGCGCCCGAACATTCAGGGCGCCGCCAAGTGGTGCATCGAACTTGGCGGCTTTAACATCAATTATGAGCCCAGAAAGGCAATTAAGGGCCAGGCCCTCGCCGACTTTATTGCGGAATTCTCAAATGCTGATGTACTCCCGGCCCCTGAGCAGGGCCCCACTCCTCGTCCCACTCCTCCCGAATGGGACTTATTTGTGGATGGATCATCCAAACTCGAATCCTCCGCAGGGGGTGTGTATCTACGTGGACCCCTAGGTATGGAAGTATTCCTTCGTGTCTCTTTTCAATTTCAAGTAACTAACAATGTTGCAGAATATGAGGCCCTCGTAGCCGGGCTGAAACTCGCCACAAGGGCGGGCATTCGCCGCCTCCATGTCCACAGTGACTCGCAGCTGGTGATTCACCAGGTTCAAGGGTGCGCCGAGTGCAAGGACGCCACCCTGATCAAATACCTTAAATTGGTAAACACCCTACGGACCGACTTTGAAGAAGTCATCTTTATACATGTTCCTCGTTCTGAGAACACTACAGCAGACATGCTATCAAAGGGAAAGACTCCCTCTACCACAGCCACTCTGACCACTCCTTCCATCACGGAAGGTATTGATATTGCCTCTCTAGCAACGCAGATCCAGCCACAGATCGGAGAAACCCTATCATTGCTGCGCTAAAAGCCAGCACCACAGATCCCCAGGTTCGCAAGCAAGCCCTCCGCTTCGTCCTCATTGATGACCAATTATGGCATCGCGGGTTTGCGTCGCCTCTACAACGGTGCCTTAGCACCCTTGAGGGACGCTCTGTCTTGGACACTCTCCACCAAGGCAATTGTGGCGCTCACATCGCTGCGGAGGCGCTTGCCCACAAAGCCCTCCGTCAAGGGTACTACTGGCCTACCTTGAAAAAGGACGCCGCCGACTGGTCAAAACGTGCCACCAGTGCCAAATAAATTCTCGCATCCAGCGGCTACCATCCACGGAATCTCCAGCACTGACAAATCCAGTGCCTTTCGCCCTGTGGGGCCTCGACCTCATTGGTCCAATGCCGACCGCTCCAGGTCAGTACCGCTTCTGTGTTATAGCCGTTGATTATTTTTCTAAATGGGTCGAGGTAGAACCCCTGGTCTCCATCACTTCCGCCAAGATTATCAAGTTTCTTTGGAAGAATCTTGTCTGCCGGTACGGCAGCCCTCGGGCTATTATTACAGATAATGGCACTCAATTCGCCACCACAAGTTGTCCAACAATGGGCACAGGACAATAATGTCCGCATGCTTTTGCCCGGTGGCACACCCCCAGTCTAATGGGCAGGTTGAGGTCACCAACCGAACCCTCAAGGAAGGCCTCAAGAAACGCCTGGATGGGGCCAAAGGCCGCTGGGTAGATGAACTCCCAAGTGTCTTATGGGACTATCGCACCACAACACGAACCCCCACAGGAGAGACGCCTTTCTCTCTAGTATACGGCACAGATGCGCTCCTACCTATTGAGGTAGACCTCCCTACAATCCGTATGATCAACTTCACCGACGGCCAATACTCAAGGGCTCCGTGCCAAACTCGACTTAATTGAAGAATTGCGCAAGGTGCTCGCCGCATGACCGCCTCAAACAGAGGCTCGGTCTTCACCATAATTCCCGGTCAAACCTAAGGTATCGCAACAAGGAGGCTTTGCCTTACTTAAATCGCCCTCACCGCTCGCGACCCCAAGCTGTGGTGTCTCGCGACCCAACCGGGACGGGCCTTATATTGTTCATAAACAAGTCCGCCTGTGAGTCTATGAACTACAAGACCATGATGGTCGCCTGCTCCCCGCAACTGTCCTGCGGATGACCAGCGCCCATAGTACGTGTAAGTCCTTAGTCTTGCAAATTCAATAAAATACCTAAGTATTTCTTCCGGTCTTACAGCTTACACGGCATTTCAAATGCCCTCTTCATCGCCCTCTCTACCCGGCCGGTCGATCGCTACTTGCCCGAGTTATGGCATCGACCTTGTCGTCTCACTTCTCCACACAGTGGTCATGGGTCTCATTCCCAACCGACCTTCAACTCGCCCGCCCCAAGGGTAATCCCCTTGCGCTGCGGAAGGGTAACCCCTTTTGGCTCCTTCAGAAGGTCTATGTGTAAGTCGCCCTCACACACCACAGCAGACCTTCCGCTCGGACTTCTCCACACAGTGGTTGCGGGTCTCATTCCCCAACCGACCTTCAACTCGCCCCGCCCCAAGGGTAATCCCCTTGCGCTGCGGAAGGGTAACCCCCTTTTGGCTCCTTCAGGAAGGTCAATGTGTAAGTCGTCCTCCCACGCCACAGCAGACCTTCCGCTCGGACTTCTCCACACAGTTGGTAGCGGCACTCATTCCCCAACCGACCTTCAACTCGCCCCGCCCCAAGGGTAATCCCCTTGCGCTGCGGAAGGGTAACCCCCTTTTGGCTCCTTCAGGAATGTCTATATGTAAGTAGTCCTCGCACGCCACAGCAGACCTTCCGCTCGGACTTCTCCACACAGGTGGGTGCGGGTCTCATTCCCCAACCGACCTTCAACTCGCCCCGCCCCAAGGGTAATCCCCTTGCGCTGCGGAAGGGTAACCCCCTTTTGGCTCCTTCAGAAGGTCTATGTGTAAGTCGCCCTCGCACGCCACAGCAGACCTTCCGCTCGGACTTCTCCACACAGTGGTCATGGGTCTCATTCCCAACCGACCTTCAACTCGCCCCGCCCCAAGGGTAATCCCCTTGCGCTGCGGAAGGGTAACCCCTTTTGGCTCCTTCAGAAGGTCTATGTGTAAGTCGCCCTCGCACGCCACAGCAGACCTTCCGCTCGGACTTCTCCACACAGTGGTTGCGGGTCCCATTCCCAACCAACCTTCAACTCGCCTCGTCCCAAGGGTAATCCTCGCGCGCGGGTCTTACCCCCGTAACCTCGATGGTTCTCCACTTGTCTCAACAAGCGTCCCTACCGCCTTCGCCAAACGCGCGACTCTGCACTCCGTAAACCGAACCTTTGTACTGAATACTTATCGTATAAATGATGAGCAAACTACAGGGAACTTCTACTTGGTACACCGTCCACTACCCAAGGGCTTACTCCTAAACAGCTTGCCTAAGAAAGGGGCTCAACAAGTAAACCCACAAGTCATTTGGAATGACTCATGTGGCTCCGCCTGCCAGGACAGCTTGCCTAAGAAAGGGGCTCAACAAGTAAACCCACAAGTCATTTGGAATGACTCATGTGGCTCCGCCGTTGCGGATCTTGAAGTGCCTCGTCACTATAAACTTAAGACTAAATCTCCAGCTCCATAATAAATAGTCCCTATGGCTTCGCCTTCGCGGACCCTGAAGGACATCTCTCCACGAGACAGGACTTAGCCTATGGTTATTAAACTAAGCTAACGTACCCTACAAGGCTATCGCGAGTTAAAGCGAATCTACAAAACAGTGAAGGAAAAAGGAAGTTTTCACTTCATCTATTGTTCCCAAAAAGTGTGTAAATGCAGGTCTTTATACAAAATAGGGGGGGCATCCACATGTTGGAGCCTCCACCCTAGTCCAGAAGGGCGTACTGTGCATCGCCCATCTTCCTTCCCCGCTCCCCATCAAGCGGCGCCTACCGTTGGCTCATTGGTGTTGGCAGCATCCAGATCCCAAGACTTAGAGCTGGAAACGCCTTCTCCACTTGGAAGCGGCATCGCAGCCAGCCTTCCTCATAGGCTCGCGCCCTGCTTCGCCTGTGGCTTGATCTCACCAAGCTTCTCCACTGCCGAGGCATCCGCTCGTGGATGGGCACCTTAATGGAGGAAGAGGACTCGTGATCCTCACCTTCAAAGGGGGAAGGCCTGAGCCTTCTCCATCTCCCACACCGAGGCCATCGCCTTTTCCAAGTCGGGGCGACCTCCGTGCGTGCCTTCGTGGCAACCTCAGCAGCAAGCCTGCCCTCCTCCACCTTCTTCTCCGCCGCTGAGCCTCGGGACAGTAGCTTGGCTCTCGCCTCCTCGCCGCGGCCTCGCCGCTCAACTTGGGCCTTCGCCACTGCAAGGGCGGCTTTGGTTTCTGCCTCCAGGGAAAGGAGGGACTCCTTCAAGACAGCACTTTCAAGCTGCTTGGCTTCCAGCATTGCTTCCTGCTGAAGGAAGCGTTGCTTCGCAACATCAAGAAGGCAGGCCTGCTCCCACCGGTACCGCATGCTGTGCGCCCGCTCTTGGTTGCCATAATCACACCAACTCTCTAGTTGGGCTACGCGCTTGGCATGCTCCTCCTTGAGCTCCTCCTCCCTCTTCTTTGAGGACTCCAGCTCCCTCCTGAGAGAGGCAATCTCTGATATCTGGGCATCATCCCGCCTGTTGTCATACTTCAGGAAGTCATGCCATTGCTAAGCAGCAGAATGAACTTTGACAGCCGCCTGAACACCAATACTATTAAAGCGAAGCGGAAAAAGGCTAAACTAAACTTATACATAAAGACCAGAGGCTGTCTTACTCGCAGACTTTGTTGAGCTGCCTCCCTCATGAATTCGGCAGGGGAATCCAGTGCTCCGCTCGGTCACCTCCTCGTCATAGGGGTGCGCAGCCCTCCAGCAGGATTGGAGGGTTTGCTCCTCCCCGCAGCAGTGAACTGCTATTCCTCGTGAGGAAGACCGGATCCTGCATCTTTCAGAGCCTCCCTTGCTCCTCGTACACCCCGAGTCCGGTCCGGTGCCTCTGGACTCTCGTGAGGTCTGGCTCTCGACCACTTGGGGGCCGACTTGGCAGCAACGCGCCTCCGCTCCAAGTAGTGGGACCAGACTCCGGTCTTCTCAAGGACCTCGCTCCCGGTCCCCAAATCGGAAGGGATCTCTGTAAGGACCCCTTGGTCCACAAGAGCCTCACAGGACCAGCCCTTGGCTCAAGGGCCCTCGCCTACAAAGAACAGGCATCAAGCAACTAGGAAACAAGTATGAACTCAAAAGCAAAGAAAATACTCACAAGATCAAAAAGACTTACCAGCAGAAGGACGCCCCATCCACCGACTTCCACTGGCTGCTGGAAGGTTGGGCAACCTCCCAACCACTTGTCCTCGCAGAGGACCGTGTCACTGCACCCCCTTCCTCCGGGCCTCACTATTAGAAGAGGAAGAAGTCTCCTCAACCACCAGGATCCTTTTCCCCTTCGTGGCGGGGGCTTTCTCCCCTGAAGGGGCCTCTTCAGGGATCTCCTCTCCAAGAGGGATGGCTGCAGGGATCTCTTCCCTTGCATTAGTGGTCTCCGCCTCCCCCAAAGGAATGACTGGTACCTCCCGTGGGCCGGTACTCCCAATGGCCTTTGCAGCTGATCGCCCCTCCTTCTCATAGAGATCGTGACGTTAGCCGCCGACATCTTACCCTTGGGAGGAGGCACTCGCCTCTAGTAATGATCTCGCCGCGACCACATGACCGGGCAGGTCTTCACCTTGAATCGTGAAGGGCTCGCGAAGAGCCTGCACACAAAGGCCTCAGCAGCCGCCTCCTCGTAAGAAATGGGCTGCACCACCGAGATGGGCACAGCCTCGATGGGAACAGCGCTATCTGCTCGCGCCTCCTCTCGGGCCCTCTCGCAGAAGGCACGACCTCTTCAGCAGAGGGGCATTTCAAGCTCCACCCTTCTGGCCTCTTCAGCCGGGGGCTCCCACTGGGAACTTCTTCCCAAAGAGGCTCCCCGGCCTCTTCACCTGAAACGGCCGGGGTAGGACCTCTTCCCCAAAGCAGCTCCCCGACCTCTTCGCTAAAATAACCGGAGTAGGCCCTCTGCTCCAAAGCAGGATTCTCAGCCCCCAGCCGGCCCTTCACCTGTGGTCCCCGCACCGGCAGGGCCCTCTCTTCCTCAGGCTGCGTGGCAGCCACTTTCCTCTTTTTCTTCTCCGGCTGAGAAGCCATCGAAGGCTTGATACCAGCCCTCTTTTTGGACAGCTTGGGGACAATGGGTCCCAACACCTTGACCGCCATGGCAGGGGCGTCTTCCTCAAGTGCACATGCCAGGTGCACTCGTTGGGCGATGCGCATGGAGGCTTTCTTACCCCGGCTTCGCTGCACTCGCAACGGCATCTGCAGACAAAGAGGGACTTCACTGTGTTTTACTGCACCTCTTACAAAATTACAGTATAATAGCATGTATGCGCAGCGTACATTTGGGCGCCGCTAGAGCAGCGAAGAAAGAATATATCATTGTCCCACGGTGGACGGGAGCCCAACCCTCGTATTGCGGGGGCATCCGGGGGTCAAGCACGAAACCCGTGCTAATCCCAGCCCACCTTAGGGTGGTCTCGTCCCATTGGGCAGCCGAGAAGGGGAAGAACGCCGCATGCGCTCCTCGAAAGGACATCGTCCAACCACCCCAGCAGCTTGAACGTATGCCTGCCACCGCACCCCCGTGAGTCAACACAGCCTCCGCGCAATGCTTTGCACGGATTGTCGCGCCCTCGCCACGGAAAGTCCCATGTGCCTTCGCGGCAAGAAGAAAAAGGATCCGTGCGCTTATGGTAGGATCTCGGCGCAGCGGTGAATGAAATGGAATGGTTGCCCACAACATTTATGGGAGTGACGTAGAAGAACGCACCCCCACTCCTCAGCTCCAACCGATAAAAACGGTTGAACACCTCGGCGAATGGCTTCACGCCGGCCATGTGGCATGCGACAATGAAGCCCGCAATACTCGTGAAAGTATTGGGCGCCAACCGAGTTGGGGCATTCCCAATCAAAGACAGAGATCTTGCACCCCATGGAAAGGGGTACCGTAATCCCGCCGCAAGCCGCGCCGTGTACAAGCACAAGACCCGGTTCTCCTTGTTCTCCTCGGTAACGGGCCAACCCATCGCCCGACAAACACCCGCACGGGACGCGTATACGGCGTTTTCTCCACGGGCCGAAGGCCCCCACCATTTCCTCGGTGAATTCTATCGAACTTCACCGTGGTCTTCTCGAGAGGAGCGACCACCGGGCGAACAGCTTCCTTGGAATCCATCTCTGCAAAAGGAAGAACAGATAGGCATATAAATCAAACAGCCCAAAGAAAGGCATTTCGGCAAGCGCTCAAAGGCGCTCAGAGAACTTGAAGCACTCAAGTGCGGGAAGAAAAAACTTACCTGAGTGGTTTAAAGCGGTAAGCAAGAACGAACGGAGTG
The DNA here is from genome assembly GCA_024586325.1 of Stellera chamaejasme. Classification (NCBI taxonomy): domain Eukaryota; kingdom Viridiplantae; phylum Streptophyta; class Magnoliopsida; order Malvales; family Thymelaeaceae; genus Stellera; species Stellera chamaejasme. The sequence continues at coordinate 15,620,580 of CM044985.1, read as the reverse complement.
GTTGGCAAATGAACAGTTGACCGGAGGAATCTCGAACGAAAAATAGGAACCACCGCAAATCACCTCTCAACTGCCGATGAAATCGCCAAGAAACGCAAGAATACGAAGGGGTTACTCGAAGCAGAGCGAACAAATGCAAGAGTGGAGAAGAAAGGTTTCAATCTTCTCGGGTACGCTTTTATAAGCCCGCCAAAATGAAAAAGCACTTTTAAGCGTAAATGACTCCCGAGGCACCACGTGCCAAAGATCCAGTTATTAAACCTCTCCCCGCCGCATAAAGGAGAAACGCTTTTACAAAGCGTAATCGACCCTACGACGCCACGTGTAGCGCCCCATAACGGTCAAGAAACCTCTCATCTTCCTTTATCTCTCCCGCATTAAATGTTGAAGAGACTCTTCGCTGCCTTCACAATCCAACGGTCCGCAAATGGCCCAAGCACCTTCGCCAACTCCAGAGACTTGGAATTTGAACAGAGTACGGGACCCGGCCCATACTCTGCCTTCAGGAGGAGGCATCTTGGTACACTACCCAAGCAAATGCCCTCCTCAAAACTCACAAGGATCATGAAGGATCCAACACAGAATATCAGGCCATAAAAGGTCATCGCGCTCCGCACAAACTCAGTTCTGTGACTGCTACTGCCCTCAACATGGTATTTTCAAACAGTATCTTCAACACAGAGTAAAGAGTCGTGAAGGATCCAACACAAACTATCAGATTATAAAAGATCTTCACTTGTGACTACTACATCGGTCCTCAGCAAAGTACTTTCACAAAACGGAGTACAGGACCCGGCCCATTCTGCGGTCTCAGGCGGAGTCTTCTTGGTACACTTCCCAAGCAATCGCGCACTCGCGTTTCATCAGAATCATACGAGGCCTTGGGAGAGGTCTCATCCTTGTGGTCTCCAAGACGCCTTCGCAAGGTCTCATCCTTGTGGTCTCCAAGACGCCTTCGCAAGGTCTCATCCTTGTGGTCTCCAAGACGCCTACGCGAGGTCCCGCCTCGCGGGCCTCCCGACTCGCAGGGCGACGCCTCATACTCACCCTTGCGTTTCTAAAAGCCTGCGCGGGGCCCCTCGCGGTCTTAGGGCGAACCTCGCGATCTCCTCGCCTCCATGGGTCTTACTCCCGCCTCCCGCCTATACCGGCCCCGCCTGATAAGGCCTTGGTACCTGTGTTCGTGCAACCTCACCCCTTATTTGGCTATATTCTATTTGGGGCCTTCGCCCCTTTGGGCCTTCGCCTTACAGGCCTTTGCCCGCCACTTGCTCCACTTGGAGATTGACCACTTGGTCGTCGACATCAACTGGCCAATAAGGAGGGCAGCACGAGCCTCGGGAGATCTTCACTGATTTATACGCCGACATTCTCTCGACAAGTGAATCACCTAAGGCGGTTTGCTGAGATCTTCATCATCACAGCCGCCTTATCTCCAATCACCGACACAGACTTATCTCAAACAGCTGTCTAAGGGCTTCAACCTGGGAGGCTCTTCTCCGGCATCACTCTATAAATAGAGTGATGTCCACCCTAAATCGGGTAAGCTACTACACGCCCCCCCACTCCCCTCTTGCTACTTCTGAGTATTCTTCCTATCTTTTACAGATTACTCTGAACAGCAAGCTTGGAGTCTCAAGAACATCATCTTCTCCACCATATCAACTGAGAGTCCGGACCTTCTTTAGGAACGAGACTATCAGTACTCGCCTTCTTCAGTCACAGGTAATTTCTCCATTACCTGAAGCTCCATGCTATTCTGAACAATCTCTACATCTGAGGGGGGAACAAGTGGTAGTACTTGATCCGACACCACTAACTGTCGCTGCGCACAATTTATCCGTATGGAATGCTCCGAGAGCCAATCCATACCCAGAATCACATCATAATGTGATGTATCCAACACCAAAAAATCAGAAGAAATCTGTCGCTCACCAATAGTTAACATGCAACCCTTAATAAGCTCATTACTGAATAGATACTGACTCCCGACGGTTCGTACCAGGAATACTTGAGACAGATGAGTCACAGGAAGTTGCAAAAACTTTGCACACTTCTGTGACACTATAGAAATCAAGCACTGTGTCAAAAAGAGCACGAACAGAAATACCATTCAGAAACACCATACTTGCTAGTGCTCCTTTCTGAGCCGTGCCACCACGCTCAATCTGAAACACTCGTCCCTGCCTTGCCTGCTGGTGCGTTGGCGGTGGGGCCTGCTGTAGTGGTGGCCGCATCTGCGGTGGTCGGGGTCGTGGTCCAAACTGAAGAACACCATGCCCACGAGGAGCATAACTCTGAAATCCTTGTGGCCTTGTAACTCCCTGAGTTGTCATCAAAGGACAATCTCTGATCAGGTGATCGATAGACCCACATCGGTAACACATACCCTTCTCCTTATAACAAACCGGGCCGGTGTGATTCCGGTCACATGTATGACAGTACCAAGGCTCTGCTACCTTTGCCTTCCCTTTGCCCTTATCCTTCGATCCATGCCCACCAGAGTTACCGCCGATCCTGTGGTGTCGTGGAGGTCCAGAACGGCCGGATCCTTTAACTCCACCAATAACAATCCCCGTCGGTCTCGATGGCTGAGTCACAGAAGATGTATCCATGTCTTCATTCTCAATCTTCTGTGCTTTCGCATGCCTCATGGTACTTGTCAATGTTCGGTGCTAAGTATTTCCTGATGTCATGCTTCAACCCTCTCAAGAATCTCTTTGCCTTGGCTTCCTCATTGGTGTTATAGTGAGGCACATAACGCACTAAGCGTTCAAACTCCTGCCCATACTCCGCAACAGTCTTGCTTCCCTGAGTCAGGGTATCAAACTCCAGTTGCCGCCTATCTGTCGCGGCATAACCAATCCACTTCTCATGAAACAAGTGGGAAAATTCATCCCACGTCATACCCGGGTCCTTCAACTTCCTGCGCACGAAATCGGCCTTCCGAATGGCCAAAGTGGTCTCCCACCAATCATACGCCCAATCACGCAAATAAAAGGTAGCCAAAGATACCATCTCGTTTACCGGGAAACCAAGTCTCCCAAGCAACCTGTCCATGTCCTTATACCAAGTCTCCGCCGAATCCATTCCACCCTTGCCCTAAAAACGGGGTGGTTTGAAACGCTCGAACCGCTCCATCAAAGAAAGCTTATCAGAGCTAGTCGCACTCTCAGATTTGAGCCTCTGGGCTCTCGGTACCTCAACAACGGAATCGGGCCTAGCCCGCACTCTCCCCTGTCGGGGCTGTGGGTCGACTCCCGCACTTAGATCCAGATTCCTCTCTTCTGTATCCACATGCTCTTCAAATTGCACATCATCCACCTCAACGTCCTCCTCATGAGCCTGATAGCTAGGATCAGCCGATCCTGCCGCAGTAGGTTGAGAACTCATAACATGTGTACTTCCTTGCTCTTCAACTCTTGTTCCTGCCCACATGTTATTGAGCAGTACAGTCATTTGCCCCAACACTTGGGCCATCTGTTCCGGATCAGGTCTCGGTTGCAGCTGAACTTGTGCTGTTACCAACACCCGGTACGTAATTAAGTTAATTACGTATTTAAATTTAATTACCGGATTTTCGATGATTTCTGTTTTGGGACTTGTTTTGCATGTTTGGTAATTGTGGATTTGATTTGGTAAATTTTGGGGCAACCCGGGAAGGATTTAGAATTAATTACGCGGCTGCACGTAATTACCGGGAGTTGCATTTCCGAGTGACTCGGGACTTATAAATGGATAAGAAAATGTGTTTTATGGGTTTTGGGATGTCCCGAGTAAGTGGTTAAAGTTTGGTACCAATCGGAGTAAGTTTGGTAAAAAGTTGCATTTTCGGCCGAGCGAAAATGCGATTAAGTTATGTGAGAGATAATTGGAAAATTGGATTTTGGTAGAAAAAGAGGGATGGGGCGGATGTGAGAGGGAGGAGATAGGACATGTGTCCTCTTTTTGATGGAAGAAGAAATGGAAGGAATTGGAAATTATGGGAAATAAATACATATATATATGTATTATGTCAATAATGCATATATATATATATGTATAAGTTAAAGGAAATGGGATTTTAAGTCAACACTTACCCATTCTTCTTCTTCCTCCATCCGATTCTCTCTCTCTCTCCCTCACCATTGCGCCATTTTTGAGAGCTTGAGCTCACAACTGTTCTTCGTCATTTCGCGATCAAACTTGAGGTAAACCGCTTAAATCGTTCATTGGGTTGTATAGATCGATAATCAAGTCTGTTTTGGAAGAATCGGTGTATTTTTCAAGTTAGGAGCATTTGAATGTTTGAGTGAATAGTGTCATATGCTCCTTTGTTTAATTTTTCGGTTCCTAAGCGTTCTCGGCACTTCTGGTGCATGTTTGATAACAGAACGTAGGAAGAAACGCACCGAGGTTGTGCCGATTCGCGTCTGAAATTTTGGGTGGAATTTTTGACGGAAGAATTAGTGAAAGGTAAGGACATTTTGAATTGAGTAGAATTCTGGTTACGATAGTGTGATCGGTTCAATTAGAAGAGGCTCGGGGTGAAAGTCGTTTTTCCCGGCCGAGCCTCGGTTTTGGCGCCAATGCCAATAAGCTGTTTGTGAATTCTGAATTGAATTGTGTATCTGTGATTGATTGTGAACAGGAGTTGCTTTGAATTTGGCGAAACTCTGCCGAAATTTCTACCGGGACCGTCGATCAAGAAATTGGATTCGGACTTTGATTAGAGGTAAGGGTTCGGTGTGTGTTTAGGAGTATAGGCATTGTTGTGCAGAACCGATTGGGATTCCGATACACCTACGATGGTTATCGATGATTCGTATTGATTGACCGATGGGGTCGCTCCCGAGCTGGTACCATGCTCTACCGACCGATTGTGAATGGACGCATGGCCATTGCCGGTTGGACCGGGCAGATCTCGCCATGGTCCATCACGAAAAATGTTATCGTATGAATGTGAATTGAATGTGATTGTGTGTGATCGATCGCATTGCGTAGGTTGATTGTGAGATGCGTTGTGTATCGTATTCGTTATGTTTCCGTTTGCGGGTTTATTGTATCTACCGTTTTAGTAAACTGCACCATGTCTATACCTGTTCCCTTACTAAGTTCTTTCGAGAACTTACCCTTATATCTACTGTTTCAGGAAAAGGCAAGGAAAAGCAAGTCGCCGAGTAGAGGCGAGGTTGCTTGTCTGAAAGGTTTGGTCTAGAGCAGCAGCAGCAGTTTCACCTTTGCGCGGTTGGATTCCGTGAGACCGCCGACTGGTGGGTTTCTTTTGTATTCCGAACTTGGTTCTGGCTCTGTATATTGTCATAACATGCATGTTTCGTCTGTAAGGTTTGGTTGTGTAAATGGTTTGGTTTGCATAAGTGTTTGATAGTCTCGTTCCTAAGAAAGGCCCGGACTCTCGGTTGATGTGGTGGAGCAGATGATGTTCTTGAGACTCCAAGCTTGCTGTTCAGAGTAATCTGTAAAAGATAAGGAGAATACTCAGAAGTAGCAAGAGGGGAGTGGGGGGCGTGTAGTAGCTTACCCGATTTAGGGTGGACATCACCCTATTTATAGAGTGATGCCAGGAGAAGAGCCTCCCAGTTGAAGCCCTTAGACAGGATGTTTGAGATAAGTCTGTGTCAGAATGATTGTAGATAAGGCGGCTGTGATGATGAAGATCTCAGCAAAACGCCTTAGGTGATTCACTTGTCAGAGAATGTTTGGCGTATAAATCTGGTGAAGATCTCCCAGGCTCGTGCTGCCCTCCTTATTGGCCAGTTGATGTCAGACGACCAAGTGGTCAATCTCCAAGTGGAGCAAGTGGCGGGCGAAGGCCTGTAAGGGCGAAGGCCCAAAGGGGCGAAGGCCCCAAATAGAATATAGCCAAATAAGGGGTGAGGGTTGCACGAACCTGGGTACCAAGGCCTTATCTGGGCGGGGCCAGTATAGGCAGGAGACTGGGAGTAAGACCCATGGAGGCGAGGGAGATCGCGAGGGTTCGCCCTAAGACAGCGAGGGGGGCCCGCGCAGGCTTTTAGAATCGCAAGGGTGAGTATGAGACGTCGCCCTGCGAGTCCGGGAGGCCCACGAGGGCGTGACCTCGCGTGGCGAGCATCGGAGACCACAAGGATGAGACCTTGCGAAGGCGATACTGGAGACCACAAGGATGAGACCTTGCGAAGGCGATACTGGAGACCACAAGGATGAGACCTTGCGAAGGCGATACTGGAGACCACAAGGATGAGACCTTGCGAAGGCGATACTGGAGACCACAAGGATGAGACCTCTCCCAAGGCCTCGTATGATTCTGATAAAGCGCGAGGGCGCGATTGCTTGGGTAGTGTACCAGTGTTTGAGTTCAGGTTCGGAACCGTTGGTTGTCGCGTTGAAATTTCAGGATTTGGGTTCAGTTGGAAGGTCGGGTGATCGCCAGGTGATCACCAACTCCAACACTTTGAAGTGTTGGTTTGCTGATTTTTAGGTGATCATCAGGTGATCACCAACTCCAACACTTTGAATTGTTGGTTTGCTGTTTTTTAGGTGATCACCAGGTGATCACCAACTCCAACCCTTTGAATTGTTGGTTTGCTGTTTTTTAGGTGATCACCAACTCCAACCCTTTGAATTGTTGGTTTGCTGTTTTTTAGGTGATCATCAGGTGATCACCAACTCCAACACTTTGAATTTGTTGACCGGCTGTTTTTTAGGTGACCACCCGGTGATCACCTAAATATGAAATTTTGCCCTTTTGATCCTCTAACTTCTCCTTTTGTTGTATTTTGTCCCAAAATGACCCGAAGTGCCAAATTTAGTAATTTTATGAGAAAAACAACCCCATTCGCATAGGTAAACATCTTGGGACTTAGTTGAGCATTAGTGCTATGGTTTAAGGAAATTTTTGGGTGATCCCAAGGCGGTTGCCTGTCGTTGGGGTTGTTATGTGATAAGGTTGTGAGTGAACCGTCACCGCCACCTTCCCCTTTCCCGGTTTGGCTCCGTTCTCCGTACGCTTCGCGAGTGCGGGGTAGGAGGGTGCGGGGGTGGGGTGACAAGTTGGTATCAGAGCAGGTTTACCTAGTTGCGAATGGTTTATGTGATAGTAAGGTTGCATTTCATTGCATCATGCATGTACATATACAGAGCCAATTGGAATACTGCTGCTAAGTTTTGATTGATTGTTACCGTAATGTTGTGTTTATATTGATTCTCAGAAAATGGTTAACACCCGGGGAAGACCGGGACCGAATGAACAAGAGAGGCGGGACGAAGATCCCGAACCTCGACCGATTGTACAACCGGCAGGGGGACGGGCACCACAAGTCCCCCCTGAGCTAGTGCGAGTCTTAGAACAGATCCGGGATAGTTTGGCACCGATACTACCGGAACCAACAGACTCGAGGACAAAGTGCAACAACTTCGAGATATGAGTGGTAGTGGATCGGGCGTCATGGACCCCATATCAGGATCGATAACAGCCCGTCCTCATCCGAAGAGGAGGCTAGTATCGATGAAGAGCGGAGACACCCAAGAGGTAGGAGGGTGCACCGAGAGATTGGTTCGCAGCAGACGGAGTCATGATGATCATGGCCCGTCTCGGGGAAGTGTTAGTGGTCGACGCCGCCGTCGGCAACTGAGGAAGCCAAGGGTCACATCGACCCAAAAGGCAGCGGGAAGAGAATGAGCGCCCTAGTAGGATGCTCGAGCGATTCCAACGCCTGAACCCACCCCGTTTCAACGGAAAGGGTGGGCCTGAGGCGGCGGAAGTCTGGTTTCGACGGATCGACTCCATGTTTGAAAGATTGGAATTCTCATCTACTGCAATGGTATCGTTGGCAACGCATAACTGGATGACCGAGCTTTGATATGGTGGGAGAGTGTGAGGAACAGGCACCGAGCGGAGCAGTTCGCCCGGGGAGAGCCTGATACCGATATGACGTGGAATGAGTTTACTCGCTTGTTCCACGATCATTATGTGAGTGATGCTGTCCGAGACTTGCGACAAGCACAGTTTGACAATTTGACTCAAGGGACTATGAGCGTGCTGGAATATGAGCACGAGTTTGATCGATTGATTCGCTATGTTCCACATTATCATGGGATGGAAGAACATAAGGCAAAGAGATTTATCAGAGGGTTGCGACCTGATATTCGATTGGCACTCCGACCGTTGGATATCAAATATTATCAGGAAGCAACACAGAAGGCTCAACTGATTGAACAGGAGGATGTTGAGAGTAGATTCATACATCAACAGACCGTTGGACGTGGAAGGGGTACGAGCTTCCGTGGCTTCTCAAGAAGCACCGGGAGGGCACCCCAGCCTAACCCAAGCGCTAGAGGGAAGGGAGTAGCTTCACCCTCCGCTATCTTGCTTGTCCGACTGTCAACGTTCTCACCCAGGCAGAGCATGCTATCGGGAGACAGGTCAGTGTTTGGGATGTGGTTCATCGGACCACTGGGTCCGGGATTGTCCTCAAGCTGCACCGAGGAGGGAGGTCGGCCAAGGTCCGAGGCCTCCATTGGGGTTACCGTTGTTTCGACCGGGGGCACCACGAGGTGGTGCCAGACCACAGTTTCCACGACCGCAGGCACCTCCACCGCCACCGCAACCGAGATTGGGAAGAGTTTTTCAGATCGAACGCGGGGAGGCAAATCAGCAAAAGGAAGGTGAAACGGCACGACAAGGTGCCCTTAAAGGTACCATACCGTTAAATAACATTCCTGCTACCGTGTTGTTCGACATCGGTGCTTCGTGTCCATTGTGGCTCGAAAATTTGCTATGGCTCAACGCTTATCTCGTGAGTTCTATGCCACGAGTGGCTTTAGTTAAGACTGCAGGGAGCCAGTGGTTGCTCTCTAATGATATGGTTCGGGATTGTATGATTGATTTGGGAAAACATCGGATCTTGAGTGATTTACTGGTTTTAGATATTTCGGGGTATGATGTGGTTCTGGGAATGGACTGGTTAGCTAAGAATGGAGTACAGATTGATTGTGGGAAGCGGGAGGTGACTTTACCTACTGGGAAGGTACTTCAATCCTCCGCTTCTTCCTCTGAGCAGGAATCAGAAATGGGGAGTCTAGAATTGCAAATTCTAGACGAGTTTGAAGTGATAGATGAGGATGATTACTGTGGGTTGAACTCTTCGGAGATCAGGGATGAGATAGATCGGGTATTGGTTGTAAGGGAATTTCCGCAGGTATTTCCTGAAGATTTACCGGGGATGCCTCCGGAACGTGAAATTGTTTTCGAGATTTTGCTCCAGCCGGGATCAGTACCCGTATCTGCTCCCCCTTACCGAATGGCTATCCTTGAAATGAATGAGCTTAAGAAGCAGCTGGATGAATTGCTTTCTAAAGGATTCATTCGGCCGAGCACGTCCCCGTGGGGTGCTCCGGTGTTGTTTGTGAAAAAGAAGGATGGAACGTTACGATTGTGTATCGATTATCGCAAACTGAACGCGATAACTGTGAAGAATAAATACCCCCTCCCACGGATTGATGATTTGTTTGATCAGCTGAAGGGGGCAAAGGTATTTTCGAAGATTGACTTGAGATCGGGGTACTTCCAACTTCGGGTGAAGGAAGAAGATATTCCCAAAACAGCTTTCCGAACCCGGTATGGACATTACGAGTATACCGTCATGCCATTCGGTTTGACAAATGCGCCTGCGGCATTTATGGATATGATGAACCGAGTGTTCCGTCCATACCTGGATCAGTTTGTGGTGGTATTCATTGATGATATCTTGGTTTACTCCAAGAATGAAGGTGAACATCAAGATCACCTGCGAATTGTACTGAAGACTTTGAGTGATCATCAGTTGTATGCCAAACTCTCCAAGTGTCAGTTTTGGATCAGGGAAGTGTCCTTCTTGGGGCACGTTATTGGAGAGAATGGTTTATCGGTGGATCCTGAAAAGATTAAGGCAGTAATGGACTGGAAGCAACCGACTACGATACGAGAGATCGGGAGTTTCCTCGGGTGGCGAGTTATTACCGGAGGTTCGTATCGAGATTTTCGACTTTGGCTCTACCCCTTACTCAGCTTACGCAGAAGGGGCGAGCATTTGTATGGTCTGAGGCGTGTGAGCGCAGCTTTCAGGAACTAAAGGATAGGCTGACTCACGCACCTATTCTGATATTGCCAGATCCAAGTGCAGCTTTTACGATTTACACGGACGCTTCCAGGTCGGGTTTGGGTTGTGTACTCATGCAGGATAGGAATGTGATAGCTTATGGGTCGAGACAGCTTCGACCGCATGAGCAAAACTACCCGACTCACGATTTGGAATTGGCAGCGATAATTTATGCACTCAAGCAATGGCGACATTATCTGCTGGGTAGCAAATTTCAAATCTTTACGGATCATAAGAGTTTGAAATACTTGTTTACCCGAAAGGATTTGAATATGAGGCAACGAAGGTGGCTTGAGTACATGAAGGATTACGATTGTAGTATCGAGTATACCGGCAAAGGGAATTCGGTAGGTGACGACCGAGTCGGAAGTATACCGGCATGGTGAAAGGTGGAGATCGGGATGGTGATGATGAAGAGAATGACTTGGTTCGGTTGTGGAGTTTGTGGGAGTACCGAGAGCGTGAGCAACTGTTTACTTTGACGATCCAGTCAGGGTGGCTGGACAGAGTGCGAGATGCTCAGAATGCAGATGCATCATCAAGAAGGTATCGGGAGAAGCGAAAGGATCCGTTCACCCATCATTCGGTTACAAACAGGGATTGTTGTATTTCAAAGATCGATCAGTATGTACCGATGGAACCGACCCTTCGCAGGAAATACTTGAGGAGGCGCATACGAGTCGATTGAGCGTACACCCGGAGGTGAGAAAATGTATCATGATTTGAGATCTCATTTCGGTGGCCGGGTATGCGCAAGGACATTGCCACTTATGTTTCTAAGTGTGCAACGTGTCAACGGGGAAGGCGGAGCATCAAAAACCAGCAGGCACTTTACAGACATTGCCCATTCCGGTCAGGAAATGGGGGAATATTACTATGGACTTTCTGACAGGATTACCTATGACCCGAGCGCACCACGACGCTATATGGGTTGTAGTGGATCGATTGACGAAGTGTGCCCATTTTCTCCCAATACGGATTACAGACTCTTTGGAGAAGTTAGCTCAACTGTACATCAAGGAGATTGTACGGTTACATGGAGTACCAGACTCCATAGTGTCCGATCGAGATCCGCGATTTACAACACGGTTTTGGAAGGCTTTCCACATAGCTTTGGGTACACAGTTGCACATGAGTTCAGCGTATCACCCACAGACAGATGGACAGTCAGAACGGGTGATCCAAATATTGGAAGACATGTTACGGAGTTGTGCACTGGACTTCGGTGGTGAGTGGGATTTTCACCTACCATTGGTGGAATTCTCGTATAATAACAGTTATCAGTCCACCGTTGGCATGGCACCGTATGAGGCTTTGTATGGGCGGCGTTGTGTAACACCACACTGTTGGGCAGAAGCTTCCGATCGAGTGGAATTGGGTCCTCAATTGATTGAGGAGACGACAGCGAAGGTTAAGAAGATTCAGGATCGGTTGAAGGCTGCAAATGATCGGACCACCTCCTATGTGAATAAAAGGAGGCGGGATTTGGAATTCGAGGTTGGTGACAGAGTATGGCTTAAGGTAGCACCGACCAGAGGGGTTATCAGATTTGGTAAGAAGGGAAAGTTGGCACCGCGTTATGTAGGACCGTATGAGATTCTGGGGCGGGTTGGTAGAGTAGCCTACCGGTTGGCTTTACACCCGCATATGTCGCAGATGCATAACGTATTTCATGTGAGTATGCTGAAGAAGTGTATCCTGGATCCGGTCCAGAGATAATACCGCAGAAGATATACAGATAGAACCGGATCTTTCCTACAGAGAGGTGCCAGTGGCCATCCTAGGGCACGATGTGCGGAAGCTTCGTAGTAAGCTAATACCGATGATCAGAGTACAATGGTCTCATCATACCGACCGAGAGGCAACGTGTTACCAACACCCGGTACGTAATTAAGTTAATTACGTATTTAAATTTAATTACCGGATTTTCGATGATTTCTGTTTTGGGACTTGTTTTGCATGTTTGGTAATTGTGGATTTGATTTGGTAAATTTTGGGGCAACCCGGGAAGGATTTAGAATTAATTACGCGGCTGCACGTAATTCCCGGGAGTTGCATTTCCGAGTGACTCGGGACTTATAAATGGATAAGAAAATGTGTTTTATGGGTTTTGGGATGTCCCGAGTAAGTGGTTAAAGTTTGGTACCAATCGGAGTAAGTTTGGTAAAAAGTTGCATTTTGGTGGCGAAAATGCGATTACAGTATGTGAGAGATAATTGGAAAATTGGATTTTGGTAGAAAAAGAGGGATGGGGCGGATGTGAGAGGGAGGAGATAGGACATGTGTCCTCTTTTTGATGGAAGAAGAAATGGAAGGAATTGGAAATTATGGGAAATAAATACATATATATATGTATTATGTCAATAATGCATATATATATATATGTATAAGTTAAAGGAAATGGGATTTTAAGTCAACACTTACCCATTCTTCTTCTTCCTCCATCCGATTCTCTCTCTCTCTCTCCCTCACCATTGCGCCATTATTGGAGAGCTTGAGCTCACAACTGTTTTCCGTCAATTCGCGACCAAACTTCGAGGTAAACCACTTAAATCGTTCATTGGGTTGTATAGATCGATAATCTGAAGTCTGTTTTGGAAGAATCAGTGTATTTTTCAAGTTAGGAGCATTTGAATGTTTGAGTGAATAGTGTCATATGCTCCTTTGTTTAATTTTTCGGTTCCTAAGCGTTCTCGGCACTTCTGGTGCATGTTTGATAACAGAACGTAGGAAGAAACGCACTTTGAGGTTGTGCCGATTCGCGTCTGAAATTTTGGGTGGAATTTTTGACGGAAGAATTAGTGAAAGGTAAGGACATTTTGAATTGAGTAGAATTCTGGTTCTGATAGTGTGATCGGTTCAATTAGAAGAGGCTCGGGGTGAAAGTCGTTTTTCCCGGCCGAGCCTCGGTTTTGGCGCCAATGCCAATAACTGTTTCTGTGAATTCTGAATTGAATTGTGTATCTGTGATTGATTGTGAACAGGGAGTTGCTTTGAATTTGGGCAGAAACTCTGCCGAAATTTCTACCGGGACCGTCGATCAAGAAATTGGATTCGGACTTTGATTAGAGGTAAGGGTTCGGATATGTGTGTTTAGGAGTATAGGCATTGTTGTGCGTTGGAACCGATTGGGATTCCGATACACCTACGATGGTTATCGATGATTCGTATTGATTGACCGATGGGGTCGCTCCCAGCTGGTACCATGCTCTACCGACCGATTGTGAATGGACGCATGGCCATTGCCGGTTGGACCGGGCAGATCTCGCCATGGTCCATCACGAAAAATGTTATCGTATGAATGTGAATTGAATGTGATTGTGTGTGATCGATTGCATTGCGTAGGTTGATTGTGAGATGCGTTGTGTATCGTATTCGTTATGTTTCCGTTTGCGGGTTTATTGTATCTACCGTTTTAGTAAAGCGCACCATGTCTATACTGTTCCCTTACTAAGTTCTTTCGAGAACTTACCCTTATATCTACTTGTTTCAGGAAAAGGCAAGGAAAAGCAAGTCGCCGAGTAGAGGCGAGGTTGCTTGTCCGAAAGGTTTGGTCTAGAGCGGCGGCAGTTTCACCTTTGCGCGGTTGGATTCCGTGAGACCGCCGACTGGTGGGTTTCTTTTGTATTCGAACTTGGTTACGCTCGTATATTGTCATAACATGCATGTTTAAATCTGTAAGGTTTGGTTGTGTAAATGGTTTGGTTTGCATAAGTGTTTGAGTTCGGGTTCGGAACCGTTGGTTGTCGCGTTGAAATTTCAGGATTTGGGTTCGGTTGGAAGGTCGGGTGATCGCGGTGATCACCAACTCCAACACTTTGAAGTGTTGGTTTGCTGATTTTTAGGTGATCATCGGTGATCACTCCAACACTTTGAATTGTTGGTTTGCTGTTTTTTAGGTGATCACCAGGTGATCACCAACTCCAACCCTTTGAATTGTTGGTTTGCTGTTTTTTAGGTGATCACCAGGTGATCACCAACTCCAACCCTTTGAATTGTTGGTTTGCTGTTTTTTAGGTGATCACCAGGTGATCACCAACTCCAACCCTTTGAATTGTTGGTTTGCTGTTTTTTAGGTGATCACCAACTCCAACACTTTGAATTTGTTGACCGGCTGTTTTTTAGGTGACCACCCGGTGATCACCTAAATATGAAATTTTGCCCTTTTGATCCTCTAACTTCTCCTTTTGTTATATTTTGTCCCAAAATGACCCGAAGTGCCAAATTTAGTAATTTTATGAGAAAAACAACCCCATTCGCATAGGTAAACATCTTGGGACTTAGTTGAGCATTAGTGCTATGGTTTAAGGAAATGTTTTGGTTATCCCAAGGGGCGGTTGCCCTGGTGTTGGGGTTGTTATGTGATAAGGCTGTGAGTGAACCGTCACCGCCACCTTCCCCCTTTCCCCGGTTTGGCTCCGTTCTCCGTACGCTTCCGCGAGTGCGGGGTAGGAGGGTGGGTGCGGGTGGGGTGACATTTACGGTTCACCCCGAGCGGGTTGCGACCGGGTGACCCGGCTCGGTTTTAAATTACCATCATGCCTCGCGGTCACGTTTTCGGCGTCAGACGGCTCCCGAGCCCTATCCGAGTATCATTTTGGCGAACCCTTCCGTATTTGAGGTCGTGTGGGTCCCCCGGACGTTTCCGCCGAAAATATTTTTCTGGCGCCGGGGGGTTGTCGGGGTCGCCTCGGGACGTACAGCGGGCTCGGTAGCACTCTCGAGATCTCAGTTTGGGAAGCCGTTCGCAGTTTTGGAGTCGTGGAGACGTCCCGGAGGTGGTTGTGGAGTTTAATATTTGGGGCGGGACGTTCGGTTCCGGGCGACTTCCGGGGCTCGGGACGGGAATCCCGGGACTCGGGATGGAAATTTTCTGACGGCTTTGGGGTAAGTTGTGTTTTAATTTAAGATGGAATTTATGGGTATTTTTATAGAATTTTGGAGTGACGGAATTTCGGTTCAGGTTGACACGCTCGCACGTCGGGTTTTGGTTCGGGTTCAGCGAGCTCGGTAGGACACTCCGGAATGGTAAATGAATTTCTGAAAAGTGTTTTGTGAATGTTATAATATTCTGAAGGTTGTGTCCAAGTTTCGTTAATTTTGGAATTCGGTAATTATTTTTGGGCAAAAAGAATTGGAACTTTCGGAAAAATTGGGAGTTAATTTGCAATTGGGTGCAAAATTAATAAAAATCAGCATGGGCAGCAGATTTTCGGCAGAATTGGGTGAGGATTAGGGACACTTGGCCAATTTCTATTTAAGTGAAAGGGTATGGGTTATAAAGTGAGGAAAATTATGTAATGGCTATTATTTTCATAAAATGAGACTTATCTCATTTCTTTTCATTTCTTCTTCTTCTTCTTCTTCCTTTGGTTGCTGCTGCCGACGCCATGGTTGAAGCTCACCTCCAAGCTTGAACTTCTTCTTCTTGGTAGGAATCAAAGAGAAATTGGGTGCTTGAAGTGGTAAGCATCCTCCCTTCTCCTCTTTTCTTGTTAGAATTGGAGATTAGTGAAGAAAAGATGGATTTATGGTGAATGATGGGTTTGTTCTTAGCTATAAGCTAGGATGATTTTCTTCCTCCCATCTTTTAGTATGTTGTTCTTGGGTTGTAGGAGAGTGTTAATCAAGTGTTGGATTTTGGAAAACACATCTTAGATGAAGAACCTAGCTTGGCCGAATTTATGGGATAATTTCCAAAATGATGTGTGTTTGTTATCTTGGTTCATGCTTCAAGTATGTTAGTCCTAGCATGATTCTAAGCTTATGTATGGATTTAATTTGATGGAAAACAAGTTGAGGTAAAAATCCCCAAATGGCCGAAATTATGGGTTGATTTTCAATGATGGATTTTGTTGTTTGGATGCAATTGGATAGCATGCTTGGTTTAGAAGTGAAATTGGTGATTAGAATGGTTGTTTGGTAGCTTGAATGGATTGATTTGGATATTGGGTGAAATGTTGGTTAGGAACCCAAATGTTGGAATGATTCTTTTTCAATGTTGGAGTTTCATTTTGGTTAAATTGGATGTTAATATGGTGTTGGGGTTGAATTTAGGAGTGGATGGAAGTTTGAAACGTTGAATTCGGTTAAGAAATGGAAAAGTTACAATTAAGCGGGATTATCGGAAAATGGCGGGTAATGAAGGGTTTAAGGTTGGATTTGATCAGTTCTGCTTGTTGTATGATGTTTGTCAATGTATAATCTTGCATTGTCTAGGTTGGTTCTGAATTCTGAAGTTTCTGTGGAAATCTGGAATTTTACGGAAATTCTGCCGGATTTTCGGTTTTGGGGTCGGGGGTTGTAGTTTGGTAGTGTGGTTGATAAGGATGCTAATTCAACTTGGTTTGGCAGATTCTGAGGTTCGGAGGTTAGGAAAAGAGAAGTTCTAAGTTTCGGGGCACGGTGTAGGAGTTGTCCAGAATCGGTCCAATACTCTGGATTTTGAGGTAAGGGTTGGGTTCGGTTGTTTTGGTAAGCTAATTATATGTTTTGGTTTAATTTTCTGTTATGCTAGTATTTCGGAATTTTATTCCTTTGGGCATATACTGTAGTTTGAAGGAGTATGCATTATGGAATAATCAGTCTGTTAACATTACGACAGCTTGTGGGTTCGCTACCCACTGGTGCACCATGCTTCAGTATTAGCTTCGGCTTCCGACTCCTTAGTGGAGGCTCGTTCCGATTTGTTATAAGGGTTATGGAGATTTAGAATCGCAGGTCCTTCTGGTCTCCGATTTATTTTCTTTACTTGGATGTTATTCTGTATTCTGTTGCATATATTGCTATCTTTCTGTTTTGCAGGGTTACATATACTTACCTTACCCCATATCCCTTACGGGTCCTTTTAGGACTCACCCTTCTTTGGGTTCTGTTTTTGGGTTTCAGGTAGACCTGATAAGCGGCCTGTGGAGTAGGGTTCCGTGAGGTTCTACCTAGGTTGTGTTTTGCAGCAGCTGCACCTTGCGGGCCGGGATTTTATCTACTTGGTCGGAATCCCGCGCGAGGTATTTGATGCTTAGGCCTAGGCTTGGCTCTGTAGCTGCATGTGCATATTTTTCTGGTTTGCTGTGATGATTGTATGTCTGTATATATTTATATATACTATTCTGTATATGTTCTGAGCGCTTGGCGCTTGCTAGACACTTTAGGTTCCGTGAACTCTGTATTTATGTTTTGGTGCGTAAGCACTCGTCCACGGAGGGCGGGGCTTACTCGTTGTTAAAGCATGAATTGTATGTTTGGATTTTACTTTCAGTTATAAGCACGAAATTTTTGTTAGGTTGCTTCCATAATCCTTTCGCTCTTTGGGTCCGCTACGCGCGGCGGGTCTCGATGGACCTGCCATTCCTTTCCATTCCGGCTTCCGCTTCCGGCGTCCCGGCGCCCCCGCCTCCGCAACCGGGCTCGGGTGGCGTGCGGTGACAAGTTGGTATCAGAGCAGGTAAGTGACCATATTGGTCGTCAGTGGTGACTTGTAGTGACAACTATTGTTGTACATTTTATTTTAGAATGGTTTGGTACGGAGATTGGCCACCTCCTTACTCGAACCACTTCAAAATAAAATTGTGGAGCAAAGTTTGGTCCTTCAAGTTATCCTGGTGGTTGCAGAGTATGGAATCCAGAATTTCGGGACTTTGGTAAAAGTGTTACAAGTAAAGGATTGTGGAAAAGTTTCAGGTACGTAAAATTGTGTGTTAGGAAAAGATTTGGTGAAATAAGCATGAATTGCTTCTGTGATTCTGTGAAATGCATGATTTTATCATTTGCAAAATAACTTCTGAGTTAAGTACTGCATTGCACTACAGAGCCTTAGAAAGCTGCTGCTAGTTTCTGTAGGGATTAGAGGTAACTGATTGTTTTGGACTCTGTTTGGTCCGAAATGTTTCAGGAATGGTTAACACGCGCCGACAGCGTGTTTTGGTACCGGAGGGAGGGGACCGTAATCCCACACCTCCGAGAGGTAGAGAGCAGAGACGGGGATTCGGGCGTACATACCCCGCCACCGGTCTGAACAGGTCACACTCTACCACCCGGTTCATGTTTAGCAGTCCAGCGCTTGTTGAGACACTAGTACCGAACAGGTTCCGCGACCACAAAGGCCAGAGGATTCGGTCGTGGCACCGTCTGTGCATTCTCGATGGGAGAGTGAGTAGCCACACCTGACTACCACCCACACTCATGTACGGGCCCGATTCGAGAGTGAGTCTCGAGGAGGACGCGAGCGCAGAACCCATCTCGGAGGGTACGACCAGCGTAGCTCCGTAGCTCGCTCGATCGGTCGACCAGAGACTTATCAGCCCCTCGGCGGCGGACGGAGGGTTATTGAGACATTCTATACCACCCGTCGGACCCACCAACGACGGGGAGGTTCGGGGCATCATTCGACTCGATGATGTCCGACTGTTGGAGAGGTTCCAGCGGTCCCTAGGAAGTTTGATGGCAAGGGAGGTCCCGAGGCAGCGGAGACTGGTTTATGGAGATTGACAAGCTCCTTGGGAGGTTACAGGGATGGTATCCCTTGCCACGTTCAACTGCAGGAGGGAGCGGATCATTGGTGGAGGAGCCTTGAGGGTAACTCGAGGGAATGCGGGGCTAGCACCCGATCGGGAGGTGGATGTTACTTGGGAGCGCTTTAGACAACTGTTCCATCGGAGATTCATCGGGGCTGCAGCTAGAGATCTGCGTCAGCACGGTTTGATGAGCTTCATCGGGAGACAGGACTGCCGCAGAGTATGAGAGAGAGTTTGACAGCTTATCCACTACGTACCGCAGTACCACGGTATGGAGGAGGAGAAGGCGAAGAGGTTTATCCGTCGACTGCGCCCCGAGTACAGATGGGCTCTGAGGCCGTTGGATATTACTACTTACGGGGAGGCAGTTCACAAGGCTCAACTCCTCGAGCAGGAGGACGTTGAGAGTCGCCTCACCTCGCAGAGAGGTCAGGGTACTTCGAGGGGTTCCACACAGCAGTGACCCCGGCAGAGTTCGGATGGCGAATGCATCCGGCGCTCTAGTAGAGGCAGGGGGAGCACCACCCTCACGACCTTGTCTGACTTGTGGTGGGTATCACCCTGGTAGACCTTGTTATCGACAGGAGGGCCGATGTTTGCGATGCGGGTCTGATACTCACTGGGTACGGGACTGCCCCCAGACGGTGGGGCAGGGTTCTGGTAGTTTTCAGCGTCCGCAGTCTCGGGCACCGCCCAACGCGCCGCGAGGGCGTGGGTTTCAGCGGGTGGCCCGAGACCTCAGCAGCGACCGCAGCTTCAGCCACCCTCCACCACAGCAACTAGGGCAGGACGAGTTTTCCAGATAGAGCAGGAGGTCCTAGTCGGCGAGAGGCCCTAGTCATCGTGGAGGACCCGGTCAGCGGCGGGCCCGGCCACAGGAGGCTCGACTCACAGGAGTTTTGCAAGGTACTATATTTCGAACGATACATCTGTTCATGCGTTATTTGATACAGAGCGTCTATTTCTATTGTAGCACGTAAATGTGTTACATCTCTCGCACTGTCTGTTAGTACCTTGCCGCAGATGTATTTAGTAAAAACTGGAGGGAGTCGGTTTACATTTTCCAATGGGATGGTTCGGGGTTGTACGATATCCGTAGGCGGGCATCGATAGTATCGGATTTGTTGGTTTTAGACACGCCGAACTATGATACAATTCTTGGGATGGACTGGCTATCCAAGAATTCTCATGCACATTGATTGTGCAGCCCGTACCATTATGGTTTCGGAGAGGTACTACCTCTCACGACTCGATCGGTTTGACTATCGCACGCATAGTACAGAGTTGCGCATTCTGGACCAGTGTCGATAGTTGGTGTAGGGAATGTTTTGATCTGAATGAGGCGGATACTAGGTCGAAGCTAGCTAGTATACCGGTGGTTCGAGATTTTCCGCAGGTATTTCCGGAGGAGTTGCCCGGATTACCACCAGAGCGGGAAATTGTGTTTGAGATCTTCCTGCAGTCGGGCACTGCTCCGATATCTAGTCCTCCTTATCGGATGCCCATTTCTGAGATGCAGGAGTTAAAGAAGCAGTTGGAGGAATTACAGCAGAAGGGCTTCATCCGACCGAGCACTTCGCCGTGGGTGCTCCGGTTCGCTTTGTTAAGAAGAAAGATGTGAAACTCCGACTTTGTATAGACTACTGACGGTTGAATGCCCTTACTGTGAAGAATAAGTATCCGTTGCCGAGGATTGACGATCTTTTTGATCAACTTCGGGATTCGAGAGTTTTCTCGAAGATTGATCTACGATCTGGATACTTTCAGCTTAGGGTGAAGGAGGAGGATATACCTAAGACTGCTTTCCGCACCCGGTATGGACACTTTGAGTTTACGGTCATGCCATTTGGGCTGACCAATGCTCCGGCGGCATTCATGGATCTGATGCATCGGGTGTTCCGGCCGTACTTGGACTCATTTGTGGTGGTCTTCATTGATGATATTCTGATATATTCTCGGGATGCGGACTCGCATCGGGAGCATCTGAGGGTAGTTCTGCAGACACTTTGGGAACATCAGCTTTATGCTAAGTTCTCAAAGTGTGAGTTCTGGATCCGGGAGGTCACCTTTCTGGGACACGTTATTTCTGAGCATGGTCTGTCTGTGGACCCAGAAAAGGTGAGGGCAGATTCAGATCGGAAACAACCTACCACGGTGCAGGAGATCGGGAGCTTCACGGGATTAGCGAGGATATTATCGGAGGTTCGTACCGGGTTGTCTATTCTGGCATCTCCGCTCTCGCAGTTGACCAAGAAGGGTCAACATTTTATCTGGTCTTATATATGTGATCAGAATTTTCAGGAGTTGAAACGGCATTTGACTAACGCTCCGATTCTCGACTCTTCCGATCCGAGCTTACCGTATGTGATTTATACGGATGCTTCCACATCCGGTTTGGGGTGTGTGCTGATGCGAGATCGGAATGTGATAGCTTATGGGTCGAGGCATTGCGACCGCATGAGCTGAACTATCCGACACACGATCCGGAGTTGGCTGCAGTGATCTATGCGCTGAAACAATGGAGGCATTATCTCGCTTGGTAATAATTTTCAGATTCTTACCGACCATAAGAGTCTGTAATATCTGTTTACACAGAATGAGCTTAGCTTGAGGCAGCGCAGATTTCTCGAATACAGTAAGGACTATGGTTGTAGTATCGGGTACATATCTGGCAAGGGCAACACGGTTGCCGATGCACCGAAAAGGAAGTATACCGGGTTGGTCAAGGGAGGAGATGTTGGTGACCGATCCGAGGAGAGTGATCGACGTGCCTTTGGCACAGTGGCAGCTACGGGAGCGTGCTCGGGTATACACACTTACTATACATTCTCGAGTGGCTTGAACTGTCACAGCCACCCCGCCCGGTTGCGGAGGCGGAGCTGGCCGGCGGCGTCGAGAACCGGAACCTACGGCGGAAAGCGCGGCAGCGGAGCATCGAGCTCAAATAACAAATAGCCAAGTGGCAACTAGCAACCCAGATACTCATTCAAGGCAAGCATACTAGAAAAATCCAACTTCTACCAAACATGCAGTTCATGGTGTCAAACATCAAACATCGCCACAACACAGAAACACCAAAATCCATGATATAACCACAACTCCAATATAAGCAAGTCGGGGCTCCGCCCTCGACTCAGAAGACAATAAAGGCAGAGTATGTCTCAGATTATACGTCTTATACAAATACATGATCTAAACTACATGCATGCAGCTACAGCTACAGAGCCATTAAACCAAAACCTATATATATACCTATTGTGCGGAATCGGAAACTTTCTCACTCAGGAGATTTTCCGCCCATGGTACTACTGCTGCTGCTGAAACCCAAGAAATCCGAAAGCACTGCGGATCTCTATTCCGCCAATTGCTTTTCAGAACAACCTGAAAGGTGTAAACAAATGAAAGGGTGAGTCCTCGAAAGGACCCAGTAAGGGCTTAAGGCAAAAGTGCAGTTTGCCCACAGGGCAACAATCTGAACCTGCAAAACAGAATAACACAGCATATACATATGCATACGAACATAAAGCATATAGTGAATCATAAACCATCGCATGCGGTCCAACCGCCGCGACCCAAACGACAGCCCTCAACAGAGGTCGAAATATACAGATCGAATGCGAGCAGATAGCACGGCACCGGTGGGTCGCGATCCCCAAACCGTCGTAGGGTCACGAAGTATATCGGCACCCCAAGTGCGGATATACGCAGATGTCGGCACCCTTCGGTGCGGACACGGCGGCACTCCGGTGCGGATACGAAATGAATCAAGGAGCACCCGTGGCCTCTACGACCATACGGGTCTCGTCCACGAAAGCGTAATCATAATAATAATAATAATACATAAACACAAACGAAGTATCATTACAGATAAACATATACGGAACAGAATAGGAACCCGGGCCTCTAAGGTCATCCGGGCCTTGAAACGGAACAAACATACATTTTACCAATTAAGCCCTTACCTCAGAAACGCTGCCCCGCAGCCCAACACTCGGAAGATCCCGACTCCCGACCCGAAATGCACAACTTGGCTCCTACGGGTCCGCGCTACTCCACCAACGCAGAATCAAGCTGTACAACCATAGTTGGATCAGAACATATCCAAACAAACCCCAGAAAACAATTTCCGCACAAACCCGCACTTTCCCGAAAAATTCCACAGAAAGCTCGGTTTTACAAACCGAGCCTGAACATTGTTAATTATACACCACTAAACCCATTTCAACCTTTAAACCCACATTCCGGACACCTTTCCCGGAAAACCCGCATAAACCTAACTTTTCCTACCATTGTCCGAAAATGATGTTTCAACCACCATTATGAACCTATTTTCACCCACAATACCAATTTAGGATTCAAACCAACCAAAACACAACCTTAACATGGAAAAAGTTTCACTTGAACATTTTGACCCTTAACCAATTTTTCACCACACTTCCAAATCAAACCATTCAAGCTTCCAAATAATCATATTAATCACCAATTCCACTTCCTAAGCATGCTTACTAACCAATTACACCAAAATCAACAAAACCCCTTCACTTATCAATTCGGCCAAAGAGGGTTTTCTCACCCAACTTCCATTTCAATCCAAACAAAGTTCCATTTGCACTCTTTAATCACCAATTACATTTCTTAAGCAAGATTACCAACCAATTGCTTCAAAATCAACAAAACCCTTCTTTGAACAATTCGGCCAATTTGGGGAATTCTTCCCTAGCATGCTTTTCATCAAATTAAAACCATAGATAATCTTAGAATCATGCTAGGAACAACATACTTAAAGCATGATTCAAGAACACAAACACACACAATTTTGGAAAAATCCCTACAAATTCGGCACCCCTAGGTTTCCATCTACCATGGAGTTTTCCCTACAGCCAACCATAGATTCCTACTCCCCTCAAGCCCAAGATCAACATACTAAAAGATGGAAGGGAGAGGATCACTCTTTCAAGTAGACAAGAACAAACTCATACTTTGAAAACACCTTCTTTATCCACCCAAATCATGTCCTCAACTTGGAAAGAAGAAGAAAGGGAGAAGCTTACCAAACTTGGAGCTCAAAACCTTGAAGAAATCAGCAAGAGGAGATGAAGAACATGGAGCTTAGAGAAGCTTAACCATGGCGGCAGAGAAGAAGAAGTAGGAAGAAGAAGAAAAATGAAATGAATTATTATGCTATATATATGTATATTTTTTTCCTTTTATATCATTCCTTTTTCAAATTAAATGAAAAATGGACAAGTGTCCCTTACCTCTCCCACTTGCTGCCGAAAGTCTGCTGCTGCCCATGCTCTCTATTATTAATTTTGCACCCATTTGCAAATTAACTCCCAATTTTTCCGAAAGTTCCAATTCTTTTTGCCCAAAAATAATTACCGAATTCCAAAATTAATGAAATTCGGACACAATCTTCAGAATATTATAACATTCACAGAACATTTTTCAAAAGTTCATTTACCATTCCGGAGTGTCCTACCGAGCTCGCTGAACCCGAACCAAAACCCGACGTGCGAGCGTGTCAACCTTAACCGAAATTCCGTCACTCCAAAATTCTATAAAAATACCCATAAATTCCATCTTAAATTATAACACAACTTACCCCAAAGCCGTCAGAAAATTTCCATCCCGAGTCCGGGATTCCCGTCCCGAGCCCGGAGTCGCCGGAACCGAACGTCCCGCCCCAAATATTAAACTCCACAACCACCACCGGGACGTTTCCACGACTCCAAAACTACAAACGGCTTCTCAAACTGAGATCTCGAGAGCGCTACCGAGCCCGCTGTACGTCCCGAGGCGACCCCGACAACCCCCCGGCGCCAGAAAAATATTTTCGGCGGAAACGTCCGGGGGACCCACACGACCTCAAATACGGAAGGGTTCGCCAAAATGATACTCGGATAGGGCTCGGGAGCCGTCTGACGCCGAAAACGTGACCCGCAGCCAAAACCGAGCCGGGTCACCCGGCCGCAACCCGCTCGGGGTGACCGTAACATTCTCCCCCTTAGAACTCTTGGTCCTCCAAGAGTAGCTCAACCAACCAGACAGTGTCGCTACCAACCGAGAAAATATAAACATTCCTCTAACCTGAACAATCGGACCACCGTATCGGTGCGGCGGGAGTGGTAGTTTAGACTACCATACTGAGCCTCACGGCGTCCCACCCTCCGGGTGCATCTTATTGCACCCGAGTCAGCTTGCCGTATTTCTACCGAGACAACCCCAGACAGACCGAACCTAAATCTAACCGATCCACAACAGGCTATCCTGGAAGATACCACATAAAATGAAGCTTGATTGGGGGTAAACCCAACCTAACAACTTACTCGAAACCCATAAGAACCGATATAACTCGGGTAACTCGCCCGCCTATCAAATCTTCTTGTCTCTCGAACGGTGCTACCTCCACCAAATTCTATCAAATTCTATCACCAAACGCCGATTCAAGAGCTCTACGGCGGCGGTTCGTATAAGCAGTGGTGCGATGCGTTCGCGGTTTTAATCCGCGCTGTAACAACTGATCTTTGCCGTAGACTCCTCAAAAGCTCGGGTCCCGGTTCAACCCCATCGATGCATCTGTCCAACAAGATGGTGTCATACACCTCCTCCCGCACAACGCCTCAAATGGTATCATGCCAAACGTAGTCTCAAAGCAATTGTTGTACGAGAACTCTATCAAAGCAATCGCTAGTCCCAAACTCCTCCAAAATCCAAAATACAGATTCGCAACATATCCTCCGATATCAGAATCACCCGCTCCGACTGTCCGTCCGTCTGTGGGTGATAAGCTGTATTCAGATGGAGTCGCGTGCCCAATGCTTCATGAAAAGCAATCCAGAACCGTGCTGTAAAACGCGGATCACGGTCAGATTCAATGGAGTCTGGTACTCCATGCAAACGTACAATCTTCCTGATGTAAAGCAGGCAAGCTTCTCCAGAGGGTCTATGACCCGAATAGGCAGAAAGTGTAAGCACTTTGTCAGCAGATCCACAAAAACCCAGATAGCATCATGATGAAACCGTGTCGGGCGGTGCGGTCGAAAGTCCATCATAACATTACCCCACTTCCGCATGGAATGGGCAAAGTCTGCAGTGTCCCCGCCGGTTCTCGATGCTCACACCGCTCGAGTGTGCCTCCTCTAAAATATCATTCCGTAACTCCCGATCCTCGGGTACACAAAGGCGGTCTCGGAAGTATAGCAATCCTTGCCATATCTTGAAACGTCGGTAACAAAGAACTCTTATCCACCCCTGATAATTCTTTCAACCCCGGATCTCTACCTTGCGCTTCGCGCATCCTATCAAGCCACTCAGAATGTATGGTAAGTGTAATACACTGAGCACGCTCCCAGAGCTGCCACCTGTGCCAAAGGCATGTCAAATCACTCTCCTCAGATCGGTCACCAACATCTCCTCCCTTGACTAATCTGGTATACTTCCTGCTCAGAGCATCGGCAACCGTGTTGCCCTTGCCAGAGATGTACCCGATACTACAATCATAGTCCTTAATGTATTCGAGATATCTGGGCTGCCTCAAATTAAGCTCCTTTTGCGTAAACAGATATTTCAGACTCTTATGGTCGGTAAGAATCTGAAATTTATTACCAAACAGATATTGATTCCAATGTTTCAGCGCATAACTATTATAGCCAACTCCAGATCATGTGTCAGTCAGTTCAGCTCATGCGGTCGCAGCTGCCTCGACCCATAAGCTACCACAAAACGCTCCTGCGCCAACACACCCCAAACCGGATGTGGAAGCATCCGTATAAACCACATACGGTAAGATCGGATCTGAAGGAGTCAGAATCGGAGCATTAATCAACTGCCGTTTCAACTCCTGAAAATTCCGTTCACACCTATCCAACCAGAAATACGGTTGACCCTTCTTGGTCAACTGCGTAAGCGGAGATGCTAGGATAGAACACCCTGGTACAAACCTCTGATAAAATCCTGCTAACCCCAGGAAGCTCCTGAACTCCCGTACCGTGGTAGGTTGTTTCCAATCCCGAACTGCCCTCACCTACTCTGAATCCACAGACAGACCATGCTCAGATATAGTGTGTCCCAGAAAAGTGACTTCCCGAATCCAGAACTCACTCTTTGAGAATTTAGCATAAAGCTGATGTTCCCAAAGTGTCTGCAGAACTACCCTCAGATGCTCCCGATGCGAGTCCTCATCCCGAGAATATATCAGAATATCATCAATAAAACCACCAGAAATGAGTCCAAGTACGGTCGGAACACCCGATGCATCAGATCCATGAATGCCACCGGAACATTGGTCAGCCCGAACGGCATGACCGTAAACTCAAAGTGTCCAAATCGGGTGCGGAAAGCAGTCTTAGGTATGTCCTCTTCCTTCACCCTAAGCTGAAAATACCCAGATCAGAGATCAATCTTTGAGAAAACCCTCAAACCCCGAAGTTGATCAAAAAGATCGTCAATCCTCGGCAACGGATACTTGTTCTTCACAATAAGAGCATTCAACCGTCTGTAATCAATACAAAGTCAGAGTGTCCCATCATTCTTCTTAACAAACAATACCAGAGCACCCCACGCTGAAGTGCTCGGTCGGACGAAACTCTTTTGCCGTAATTCCTCCAGTTGCTTCTTCTACTCCCGCATCTCGAAATAGGCATCCGATAAGGAGGAATAGATATCGAGCGATGACTGACCGCAGGTGGATGTCAAACACAATTCCCGCTCTTATGGTAATCCGGGCAACTCCTCCGGAAATACTGCGGAAAATCTCGAACCAACGGTAAACCATCCAACTTCAACCTAATACCAGCTTCATTCAGATCATAGCATTCCCTACACCAACTATCGACACTGATCCGAATCCGTAGCTCCTCTATCTTTGTGCGATAGTCAAACCAATCGGAGTCGTGAGAGGTAGTACCTCTCCGTAAACCATAATGCTACGGGTTGCACAATCAACGTGCACGAGTTCTTGGATAGCCAGTCCATCCCAAGAATAACATCATAGTTCGGCGTGTCTAAAACCAACAAATCCGATACTATCGATGTCCGCCTACGGATATCGTACAACCCCGAACCATCTCATTAGAAAACAAACCGACTTCCTGCAGTTTTTACTAAATGCGTTTGAGGCAAGGTACTAACAGACAGATACGTAAATGTAACACATTTCGGTGTTACAATGGGAACAAATGCTCTGTATCAAATAACGCATGAACCGGTATCTCATTCGGAAATATAGTACCTTACAGAACTTCCTGCTGACCCCCGCCCTACAATAAGAGGGCAATCCCGTACCCAAAGAGTGTCAGACCTGCAACGTAAACATCGGCCCTCCTGCCGATAACAAATTCAACCGGAATGATACCTACTGCAAATCGGATAAGATCGTGCCGGTGGTGCTCCCCTCTACCTCTACAAAACTGCCCAGGCCTATTTGGCCATCCCGAAATCTGCCGGGGTCCCCGCTGTGTGGAGCCCTCGTACACCCTTAACCTCACTGCAAGGTGAGCGACTCTCAACCTCCTCTTGCTCGAGGAGTTGAGCCCAATAACCGCTTCCCGAAACAAAGTAATGTCTAAAGGTCTCAAAACCCACCTGAACTCGGGCGCAGTCAACGAATAAACCTCTTAGCCTTCTATTCTTCCATTCCATAGTACTACGGTACGTAGCAAACCAACCGATCAAACTCTCACTCATACTCTCCGACTGTCATGTCTCCCTGATGAAAATCATCAACTGTGCACGACACAGATTCACGGCTACATCCCCACCGCACCGCTAGTGGAAAATGTAGCCTCCCAGAGTTTATCAACTCCTGCAGACCAAATCTCTACTACCCTGCACCCTTCTCGGTCATTGAACCTCGGGGGTTCAAACTCTAAAACCTCTCCAAGAGTCGACCTCGCCAGACTGGTGCCCCCAGATCTCCTCGTCGTTAATAGGACCGATGAGAAGTCTAGGTGTCGTAGTGACCACCCTTGTCAGAGTCACTCACTTACCGATCCCAAACTATGGCGAGCAGTGGCTTAAGTCTCGCTATCACCACCTAATCAAAATGCCCTTACCGTGGCATAAACAGATCTTCCCCTGCCTACTGCCGCCTCCGAACTCTTTGTCTTTGGCGGTAAAGTACCCAAGACACTGCACAGTCCAACACCAATACCAAACAGAAAGGGTCCTGTGACTACTAGAACCCGGGGTGATGATTGTGATTGTTCAACCCCGAGTTACGCTGAACCCGTATCCCATTCTTCGGAGGTGTGGGATTCCAGTCCCGCCTCCGATGCCAAAACACGCTGTTCGCGTGTAGTAAACATTCCCTTAAACCAAGTCCAACCAAAGCCAACTTATCCCATATCCAAAAGTCCAAATCAACTAACTCTTCCCCATCTATCCAAAAGCCAGCAGCAGATTCTAAGGCTCAGTAGTGTAATGCAATGCATGATGCGTAAATTCATTTTAGGATCGAGACAACCAAATATCAAATCCTCAAACACGTAATCAGTTCATGTTCATATCACGGAATCACACCATATACCAAACAATGAATTAAAGTACCCGGATCATACCAGAAGTCCAACTTCTAAACCTTCAAAAATGCTTCAAAGAACCGCCCGCTGCTCCACACCCATTCCAAGGTGGTTCAAATAAGGAGGTGGCCAGTCTCCGTACAGAACCGCCCCAGAATGAAACGTAGAACCAGTGGCTCGCACTTCGAAGTCATCTTCCGCAGGTACTTAACCATGAACAGACTTAACTTACTCCAAAAGTCCACCCTCGGACTTGTATACTTGCCTTCCACATTTCATATCAAAACCAAACATACTTTACCTTTTGGGTCAATCCGACCCAACCTGCTCTGATACCAACTTGTCACAGCCACCCCGCCCGGTTGCGGAGGCGGAGCTGGCCGCGACGTCGAGAACCGGAACCTACGGCGGAAAGCGCGGCAGCGGAGCATCGAGCTCAAATAACAAATAGCCAAGTGGCAACTAGCAACCCAGATACTCATTCAAGGCAAGCATACTAGAAAAATCCAACTTCTACCAAACATGCAGTTCATGGTGTCAAACATCAAACATCGCCACAACACAGAAACACCAAAATCCATGATATAACCACAACTCCAATATAAGCAAGTCGGGGCTCCGCCCTCGACTCGGAAGACAATAAAGGCAGAGTATGTCTCAGATTATACGTCTTATACAAATACATGATCTAAACTACATGCATGCAGCTACAGCTCTGAGCCATTAAACCAAAACCTATATATACCTATTGTGCGGAATCGGAAACTTTCTCACTCGGAGATTTTCCGCCCATGGTACTACTCTGCTGCTGAAACCCAAGAAATCCAAAGCACCGCGGATCTCTATTCCGCCAATTGCTTTTCGAACAACTGAAAGGTGTAAACAAATGAAAGGGTGAGTCCTCGAAAGGACCCGATGAGGGCTTAAGGCAAAAGTGCGGTTTGCCCACAGGGCAACAATCGGAACCTGCAAAACAGAATAACACAGCATATACATATGCATACGAACATAAAGCATATAGTGAATCATAAACCATCGCATGCGGTCCAACCGCCAGAACGACCCGCTACGACAGCCCTCAACAGAGGTCAGAATATACAGATCAGAACAGAACAGATAGCACGGTACCGGCTGGGGTCGCGATCCCCAAACTGTCGTAGGGTCACAGAAGTATATCGGCACCCCAAGTGCGGATATACGCAGGATGTCGGCACCCTTCAGTGCGGACACAGAACAGAAGTATCGGCACTCCCGGTGCGGATACACAGAACAGAATCAAGGAGCACCCGTGGCCTCTACGACCATACGGGTCTCGTCACAGAGCATAACAAAGAATAATAATAATCCACAAACCCAAACAGAAGTATCATTACATGATAAACATATACGGAACAGAATAGGAACCCGGGCCTCTAAGGTCATCCGGGCCTTGAAACGGAACAAACATACATTTTACCAATTAAGCCCTTACCTCAGAAACGCTGCCCCGCAGCCCAACACTCGGAAGATCCCGACTCCCGACCCGAAATGCACAACTTGGCTCCTACGGGTCCGCGCTACTCCACCAACGCAGAATCAAGTCAGATAACCATAGTTGGATCGAACATATCCAAACAAACCCCAGAAAACAATTTCCGCACAAACCCGCACTTTCCCGGAAAATTCCACAGAAAGCTCGGTTTTACAAACCGAGCCTGAACATTGTTAATTATACACCACTAAACCCATTTCAACCTTTAAACCCGCATTCCAGACACCTTTCCCGGAAAACCCGCATAAACCTAACTTTTCCTACCATTGTCCGAAAATGATGTTTCAACCACCATTATGAACCTATTTTCACCCACAATACCAATTTAGGATTCAAACCAACCAAAACACAACCTTAACATGGAAAAAGTTTCACTTGAACATTTTGACCCTTAACCAATTTTTCACCACACTTCCAAATCAAACCATTCAAGCTTCCAAATAATCATATTAATCACCAATTCCACTTCCTAAGCATGCTTACTAACCAATTACACCAAAATCAACAAAACCCCTTCACTTATCAATTCGGCCAAAGTTAGGGTTTTCTCACCCAACTTCCATTTCAATCCAAACAAAGTTCCATTTGCACTCTTTAATCACCAATTACATTTCTTAAGCAAGATTACCAACCAATTGCTTCAAAATCAACAAAACCCTTCTTTGAACAATTCGGCCAATTTGGGGAATTCTTCCCTAGCATGCTTTTCATCAAATTAAAACCATAGATAATCTTAGAATCATGCTAGGAACAACATACTTAAAGCATGATTCAAGAACACAAACACACACAATTTTGGAAAAATCCCTACAAATTCGGCACCCCTAGGTTTCCATCTACCATGGAGTTTTTCCTACATCCAACCATAGATTCCTACTCCCCTCAAGCCCAAGATCAACATACTAAAAGATGGAAGGGAGAGGATCACTCTTTCAAGTAGACAAGAACAAACTCATACTTTGAAAACACCTTCTTTATCCACCCAAATCATGTCCTCAACTTGGAAAGAAGAAGAAAGGGAGAAGCTTACCAAACTTGGAGCTCAAAACCTTGAAGAAATCAGCAAGAGGAGATGAAGAACATGGAGCTTAGAGAAGCTTAACCATGGCGGCAGAGAAGAAGAAGTAGGAAGAAGAAGAAAAATGAAATGAATTATTATGTAATTATTATGTAATATTTTCTTCCTTTTTATCCCATCCCTTTTCCTTAAATGAAAAATGGACAAGTGTCCCTTACCTCCCCACTTGCTGCCGAAAGTCTGCTGCTGCCCATGCTCCAAATTATTAATTTTGCACCCATTTGCAAATTAACTCCCAATTTTTCCGAAAGTTCCAATTCTTTTTGCCCAAAAATAATTACCGAATTCCAAAATTAATGAAATTCGGACACAATCTTCAGAATATTATAACATTCACAGAACATTTTTCAAAAGTTCATTTACCATTCCGGAGTGTCCTACCGAGCTCGCTGAACCCGAACTAAAACCCGACGTGCGAGCGTGTCAACCTGAACAGAAATTCCGTCACTCCAAAATTCTATAAAAAAATACCCATAAATTCCATCTTAAATTAGAACACAACTTACCCCAAAGCCGTCAGAAAATTTCCATCCCGAGCCCCGGGATTCCCGTCCCGAGCCCCGGGAGTCGCCCGGAACCGAACGTCCCGCCCCAAATATTAAACTCCACAACCACCTCCGGGACATTTCCACGACTCCAAAACTAAAAACGGCTTCTCAAACTGAGATCTCGAGAGCGCTACCGAGCCCGCTGTACGTCCCAAGGCGACCCCGACAACCCCCAGGCGCCAGAAAAATATTTTCGGCGGAAACGTCCGGGGGACCCACACGACCTCAAATACGGAAGGGTTCGCCAAAATGATACTCGGATAGGGCTCGGGAGCCGTCTGAACGCCGAAAAACGTGACCCGCAGGCCAAAACCGGAGCTCCGGGTCACCCGGTCGCAACCCGCTCGGGGTACCATATGAGGCGTTATGCGGGAGGAGGTGTATGACACCACACCTGCTGGACCGATGCGTCGATAGGGTTGAGTTGGGACTGAGCTTATTGAGGAGACTACGGCGAAGATCAGTTGATTCGGGGCGCGGATCAAAGCCGCGAACGACCGCACCACTACTTATGCGAACCGTCGCCGTAGGGCTCTGGAGTTTGAGGTTGGGGATAGGGTTTGGCTCAAGGTAGCACCTATCCGCGGGACAGTCAGATTCGGGAAGAAGGGCAAGTTGGCCCCACGGTATATCGGCCCATATGAGATTCTGGAGCGGGTCGGTAGGGTGGCATACCGGTTGGCATTACCTCCTAGTCTGTCTGCTGTGCACAATGTCTTCCATGTCAGCATGTTGAAGAAGTGCATTCTGGATCCGACTCAGACGATTCCAGTGGAGGAGGTACAGCTGGAACCCGATCTTTCTTATCAGGAGGTACCGGTAGCCTTTCTGGATAGGGATGTCGGGAGACTCGTAGCAAGTTGATTCCCATGGTCAAGGTTCGGTGGTCACATCATACCGGCCGGGAGGCGACTTGGGAGGCAGAGAAGGACATTCGGGATCGATACCCAGCGATATCGGTTGATACAACTCTTGGAGGACCAAGAGTCCTAAGGGGAGAATGTTACGGTCACCCCGAGCGGGTTGCGACCGGGTGACCCGGGGCTCCGGTTTTGGCCTGCGGGTCACGTTTTTCGGCGTTCAGACGGCTCCCGAGCCCTATCCGAGTATCATTTTGGCGAACCCTTCCGTATTTGAGGTCGCGTGGGTCCCCCGGACGTTTCCGCCGAAAATATTTTTCTGGCGCCGGGGGGTTGTCGGGGTCGCCTCGGGACGTACAGCGGGCTCGGTAGCACTCTCGAGATCTCAATTTGGGAAGACGTTCGCAGTTTTGGAGTCGTGGAGTCGTCCCGGAGGGGGTGGTGGAGTTTAAGATTTGGGGCGGGACGTTCGGTTCCGGGCGACTCCCGGGGCTCGGGACGGGAATCCCGGGACTCGGTATGGAAATTTTCTGACGGCTTTGGGGTAAGTTGTGTTTTAATTTAAGATGGAATTTATGGGTATTTTTATAGAATTTTGGAGTGACGGAATTTCGGTTCAGGTTGACACGCTCGCACGTCGGGTTTTGGTTCGGGTTCAGCGAGCTCGGTAGGACACTCCGGAATGGTAAATGAATTTCTGAAAAGTGTTTTGTGAATGTTATAATATTCTGAGGGTTGTGTCCAAGTTTCGTTAATTTTGGAATTCGGTAATTATTTTTGGGCAAAAAGAATTGGAACTTTCGGAAAAATTGGGAGTTAATTTGCAATTGGGTGCAAAATTAATAAAAATCAGCATGGGCAGCAGATTTTCGGCAGAATTGGGTGAGGATTTGGGACACTTGGCCAATTTCTATTTAAGTGAAAGGGTATGGGTTATAAAGTGAGGAAAAATATATAATGGCTATTATTTACATAAAATGAGACTTATCTCATTTCTTTTCATTTCTTCTTCTCCTTCTTCTTCCTTTGGTTGCTGCTGCCGACGCCATGGTTGAAGCTCACCTCCAAGCTTGAACTTCTTCTTCTTAGTAGGAATCAAAGAGAAATTGGGTGCTTGAAGTGGTAAGCATCCTCCCTTCTCCTCTTTTCTTGTTAGAATTGGAGATTAGTGAAGAAAAATGGATTTATGGTGAATGATGGGTTTGTTCTTAGCTATAAGCTAGGATGATTTTCTTCCTCCCATCTTTTAGTATGTTGTTCTTGGGTTGTAGGAGAGTGTTAATCAAGTGTTGGATTTTGGAAAACACATCTTAGATGAAGAACCTAGCTTGGCCGAATTTATGGGATAATTTCCAAAATGATGTGTGTTTGTTATCTTGGTTCATGCTTCAAGTATGTTAATCCTAGCATGATTCTAAGCTTGTGTGTGGATTCAATTTGATGGAAAACAAGTTGAGGTAAAAATCCCCAAACGGCCGAAATTATGGGTTGATTTTCAATGATGGATTTTGTTGTTTGGATGCAATTGGATAGCATGCTTGGTTTAGAAGTGAAATTGGTGATTAGAATGGTTGTTTGGTAGCTTGAATGGATTGAATTGGATATTGGGTGAAATGTTGGTTAGGAACCGAAATGTTGGAATGATTCTTTTACTAGGTTGGAGTTTCATTTTGGTTAAATTGGATGTTAATATGGTGTTGGGGTTGAATTTAGGAGTGGATGGAAGTTTGAAACGTTGAATTCGGTTAAGAAATGGAAAAGTTACAATTAAGCGGGATTATCGGAAAATGGCGGGTAATGAAGGGTTTAAGGTTGGATTTGATCAGTTCTGCTTGTTGTATTATGTTTGTCAATGTATAATCTTGCATTGCCTAAGTTGGTTCTGAATTGAAGTTTACGTGGAAATCGGAATTTTACGGAAATTCTGCCGGATTTTCAGTTTTGGGGTCGGGGATGTAGTTTGGTAGTGTGGTCGATAAGGATGCTAATTCAACTTGGTTTGGCAGATTCTGAGGTTCGGAGGTTAGGAAAAGAGAAGTTCTAAGTTTCGGGGCACGGTGTAGGAGTTGTCCAGAATCGGTCTAATACTCTGGATTTTGAGGTAAGGGTTTGGTTCTGTTGTTTTGGTAAGCTAAGTATATGTTTTGGTTTCATTTTACATTACTGCTAGTATTTGAATTTTATGCCTTTGGGCATATTTCGTAGTTTGTAGGAGTATGCCTTATGGCATACTCTGTCTGTTAACATTACGACAGTTGTGGGTTCGCTACCCCAGCTGGTGCACCATGCTTCTGTATTAGCTTCGGCTTCCGACTCCCTTAGTGGAGGCTGTCGTTCCGATTTGTTATAAGGGTTATGGCGATTTAGAATCGCACGTCCTTCGGGACTCCGATTTATTTTCTGTACATGTATGTTATTCCGTATTCATTGCATATATTGCTATCTTTACATTTTGCAGGGTTACATATACTTACCTTACCCCATATCCCTTACGGGTCCTTTTAGGACTCACCCTTTTTCGGGTTCTGTTTTTGGGTTTCAGGTAGACCTGATAAGCGGCCTGTGGAGTAGGGTTCCGTGAGGTTCTACCTAGGTTGTGTTTTGCAGCAGCTGCACCTTGCGATTCGGGATTTTATCTACTTGGTCGGAATCCCGCGCGAGGTATTTGATGCTTAGGTCTAGGCTTGGCTCTGTAGCTGCATGTGCATATTTTTCTGGTTTGCTATGATGATTGTATGTCTGTATATATTTATATATTACATGCTCTGTATATGTTACGCGCTTGGCGCTTGCTAGACACTTTAGGTTACGTGAACTCTGTATGTATTTATGTTTTGGTGCGTAAGCACTCGTCCACGGAGGGCGGGGCTTACTCTGTTGTAATGCATGAATTGTATGTTTGGATTTTATTTTCAGTTATATGCACGAAATTTTTGTTAGGTTGCTTCCATAATCCTTTCGCTCTTTGGGTCCGCTACGCGCGGCGGGTCTCGATGGACCTGCCATTCCTTTCCATTCCGGCTTCCGCTTCCGGCGTCCCGGCACCCCCGCCTCCGCAACCGGGCTCGGGTGGCGTGCGGTGACAAGTTGGTATCAGAGCAGGTAAGTGACCATATTGGTCGTCAGTGGTGACTTGTAGTGACAACTATTGTTCTACATTTTATTTTAGAATGGTTCGGTACGGAGATTGGCCACCTCCTTACTCGAACCACTTCAAAATAAAATTGTGGAGCAAAGTTTGGTCCTTCAAGTTATCACTGGTGGTTGCAGTATGGAATCCAGAATTTCGGGACTTTGGTAAAAGTGTTACAAGTAAAGGATTGTGGAAAAATTTCAGGTACGTAAAATTGTGTGTTAGGAAAGGATTTGGTGAAATAAGCATGAATTGCTTCTGTGATTCTGTGAAATGCATGATTTTATCATTTGCAAAATAACTTCTGAGTTAAGTACTGCATTGCACTATAGAGCCTTAGAAAGCTGCTGCTAGTTTACGTAGGGATTAGAGGTAGCTGATTGTTTTGGACTCTGTTTGGTCGAAATGTTTGAGAATGGTTAACACGCGCCGGCAGCGTGATTTGCGACCGGAGGAGGGGACCGTAATCCCACACCTCCGAGAGGTAGAGAGCGAGACGAGGGATTACAGGCCGAGGCGGGTACATACCCCGCCACGGTTGTACAGCGAGGCGAGGTCTACCACTGCTTTGGTTCATGTCTTTGGGCAGTCCAGCGATTGTTGAGACACTAGTACCGGAACAGGTTCCGGTACAGTCACAGGTGCAGGAGGATTCGGTCGTGGCACCGTCTGTGCATTCTGATGGGAGGGTGAGTAGCCACACTCGGACTACCACCCACACTCATGTACGGGCCCGATCGAGTGAGTCGAGGAGGACGCGGGCGCAGGAATCGCGATCACGGAGGGTGCGACTGAGGCGTAGCTCCGTGGCTCGCTCCGATCGTTACGACCGGGAGACTTATCAGCCCCTCGGCGGCGGAGGAGGGTTATTGAGTTGGATTACATACCACCCGTCGGACCCACCGGCGGCGGGGAGGTTCGGGGCATCATTCTGACTCTGATGATGTCCGTTTGTTGGAGAGGTTCAGCGGTTGAACCCTAGGAAGTTTGATGGCAAGGGAGGTCCCGAGGCGGCGGAGACTGGTTTATGGAGATTGACAAGCTCCTTGGGAGGTTACACCTACCTTCTACGGTGATGGTATCCCTTGCCACGTTCAATCTGCGGGAGGAGCGGATCATTGGTGGAGGAGCCTTGAGGGTAACATCGAGGGCGAATGCGGGGCTAGCACCCGATCGGGAGGTGGATGTTACACAGGAGCGGTTTAGACAAGCTGTTCCATCGGAGGTTCATCGGGGCTGCGGCTAGAGATCTGCGGCAGGCACGGTTTGATGAGCTTCGAGGGAGACAGGGCTGTCGCAGTATGAGAGGAGTTTGTGAGCTTATCCATTACGTACCGCAGTACCACGGTATGGAGGAGGAGAAGGCGAAGAGGTTTATCCGTCGACTGCGCCCCGAGTACAGATGGGCTCTGAGGCCGTTGGATATTACTACTTACGGGAGGCAGTTCACAAGGCTCAACTCCTCGGCGGGAGGACGTTGAGAGTCGCCTCACCTCGCGAGAGAGGTCGAGGGGACTTCGAGGGTTCCACACAGCGAGGACCCGGCGAGTTACAGGCGGCGAAGCAGACTGGGCGATCTAGCGGAGGCGGGGAGCACCACCCTCACGACCTTGTCCGACTTGTGGTGGGTATCACCGGGTAGACCTTGTTATCGGCGGGAGGGCCGATGTTTGCGATGCGGGTCGGATACTCACTGGGTGCAGGACTGCCCCGAGACGGTGGGGCGAGGTTACAGTAGTTTTCAGCGTCCGCGATCTCGGGCACCGCCCAGCGCGCCGCGGCGTGGGTTTCAGCGAGGTGGCCGAGACCTCGGCGGCGACCGCGGCTTCAGCCACCCCCTCCACCGCGGCGGCCTAGGGCGGGGCGAGTTTTCGGATAGAGCGAGGAGGTCCTAGTCGGCGAGGAGGCCCTAGTCATCGAGAGGACCCGGTCGGCGGCGGGCCCGGCCAGCGGGGAGGCTCGACTCGGCGGGGAGTTTTGCAAGGTCTTGTATTTACGAATGATACATCTGTTCATGCGTTATTTGATCTGAGAGCGTCTATTTCTATTGTAGCACGAAATGTGTTACATCTCTGCACTGTCTGTTAGTACCTTGCCGCAGATGTATTTAGTAAAAAGCTGCTTTGGGAGTCGGTTCTGTTTTCCAATGGGATGGTTCGGGGTTGTACGATATCCGTGGCGGGCATCGAGATAGTATCGGACTTGTTGGTTTTGGACACGCCGAACTATGATGTTATTCTTGGGATGGATTGGCTATCCAAGAATTCATGCACATTGATTGTGCAGCCCGTACCATTATGGTTTACGGAGAGGTACTACCTCTCACGACTCGGCTTGGTTTGACTATCGCACTGACATAGTACGAGTTGCGGTCTGGACCAGGTGTCGGTAGTTGGTGTAGGGAATGTTTTGATCTGAATGAGGCGGATACTAGGTGAAGCTAGCTAGTATACCGGTGGTTCGAGATTTTCCGGTATTTCCGGAGGAGTTGCCGGATTACCACGGAGCGGGAAATTGTGTTTGAGATCTACTGCGGTCGGGCCTTTGCTCCGATATCTATTCCTCCTTATCGGATGCCCATTTACGAGATGCGGGAGTTAAAGAAGCGATTGGAGGAATTACAGCGAAGGGCTTCATCCGACCGAGCACTTCACCGTGGGGTGCTCGGTTACATTTGTAAAGAAGAAAGATGGGGCGCTCGACTTTGTATAGACTACGAGACGGTTGAATGCCATTCTTGTGAAGAATAAGTATCCGTTGCGAGGATTGGCGATCTTTTTGATCAACTTCGGGATTCGAGAGTTTTCTCGAAGATTGATCTACGATCTGGATACTTTCAGCTTAGGGTGAAGGAGGAGGATATACCTAAGACTGCTTTCCGCACCCGGTATGGACACTTTGAGTTTACGGTCATGCCATTTGGGCTGACCAATGCTCGGCAGCATTCATGGATCGATGCATCGGGTGTTCGGCCGTACTTGGACTCTTTTGTGGTGGTCTTCATTGATGATATTGATATATTCTCGGGATGCGGACTCGCATCGGGAGCATCGAGGTAGTTACTGCGAGACACTTTGGGAACATCAGCTTTATGCTAAGTTCTCAAAGTGTGAGTTCTGAATCCGGGAGGTCACCTTTGCAGGACACGTTATTTGAGCATGGTGCATGCGTGGACCCGAGAAAAGGTGAGGGCGATTCGAGGCTGAAACAACCTACCACGATGCAGGAGATCGGGAGCTTCACTGGGATTAGCGAGGATATTATCGGAGGTTCGTGCAGGGGTTTTCTATTCTGGCATCTCCGCTCACGCATTGACCAAGAAGGGTCAACCGTTTATCTGATCCGATAGATGTGAGCAGAATTTTCAGGAGTTGAAAGCGGCGGTTGACTAACGCTCGATTCGACTCTTCCAGATCCGAGCTTACCGTATGTGATTTATACGGATGCTTCCACATCCGGTTTGGGGTGTGTGCTGATGTAGGATCGGAATGTGATAGCTTATGGGTCGAGGCAGCTGCGACCGCATGAGCTGAACTATCCGACACATGATCTGGAGTTGGCTGCAGTGATCTATGCGCTGAAACAATGGAGGCATTATCTGCTTGGTAACAAATTTCAGATTCTTACCGACCATAAGAGTCTGAAATATCTGTTTCTGTGAAGGAGCTTAACATGAGGCGCGCAGATGGCTCGAATACATTAAGGACTACGATTGTAGTATCAGTACATCTCGGCAAGGGCAACACGATTGCCGATGCCTTTGGCGGGAAGTATACCGGGTTGGTCAAGGGAGGAGATGTTGGTGACCGATCCGAGAGAGTGATCGCGTGCCTTTGGCACGGTGGCGGCTACGGGAGCGTGCTCGGGTATACACACTTACTATACATTACGAGTGGCTTGATAGAGTGCGCGAGGCGCAAGGTAGAGATCCGGGGCTGAAGAAGTTATCAGGGAGGATAAGGGGTCTTTGTTACCGGCATTTCAGTATAGGCGAGGATTGCTATACTTGAGACCGCCTTTATGTACCGGAGGATCGGGAGCTCGGAATGAGATTTTAGAGGAGGCGCACTCGAGCAGATTGAGTATTCATCCCGGAAGTGAGAAGATGTATCGGGATCTGCGTACTCACTTGGTGGCACAGGTATGAGGAGACACATTGCCACACATGTGTCTAGGTGTGCCGTTTGTCGGCGGTGAAGATTGAGCACGAGAAACCGGCGGGGACACTGCAGACTTTGCCCATTCCAGTCGGAAGTGGGGCAATGTTACTATGGATTTTCGACTGCCCGCCCGACACGGTCCCGCCATGATGCTATACGTATTATTGTGGATCGGTGACAAAGTGCGCACACTTTACGCCTATTCGGGTCACGGACCCTCTGGAGAAGCTTGCCCGGCTTTATATCGGGGAGATCGTGCGATTACATGGAGTACCGAGACTCCATTGTATCGGCCGTGATCCGCGTTTCACGGCACGGTTACGGAGGGCTTTTCACGAAGCGGCTGGGCACGCGACTCCATCGAATACTGACTTATCACCCACAGACGGATGGGCGGTCGGAGCGGGTGATTCGAGATATTGGAGGATATGCTTGAGGTTGTACTTTGGACTTTGGAGGAGATTGGGACCAGCGGTTGCCTTTGATTGAGTTCTCGTACAACAACGGCTTCAGACTACGGTTGGTATGGCACCATATGAGGCGTTATGCGGGAGGAGGTGTATGACACCACATTGTTTGGACCGATCGTCGATAGGGTTGAGTTGGGACCCGAGCTTATTGAGGAGACTACGGCGAAGATCATATTGATTCAGGCGCGGATCAAAGCCGCGAGCGACCGCACCACTACTTATGCTAACCGTCGCCGTAGGGCTCTGGAGTTTGAGGTTGGGGATAGGGTTTGGCTCAAGGTAGCACCTATCCGAGGGACAGTCGGATTCGGGAAGAAGGGCAAGTTGGCCCCACGGTATATCGGCCCATATGAGATTACGGAGCGGGTCGGTAGGGTGGCATACCGGTTGGCATTACCTCCTAGTCATCTGCTGTGCACAATGTCTTCCATGTCGGCATGTTGAAGAAGTGCATTACGGATCCGACTCGAGCGATTCCGGTGGAGGAGTGCAGATGGAACCCGATCTTTCTTATCGGGAGGTACCGGTAGCCTTTACGGATAGGGATGTCGGGAGACTCCGTAGCAAGCTGATTCCCATGGTCAAGGTTCAGTGGTCACATCATACTGACCAGGAGGCGACTTGGGAGACAGAGAGGGACATTCAGGATCGATCCCCCGAGCAGTCTCAGCGGTTGATACAACTCTTGGACGACCAAGAGTCCTAAGGGGGAGAATGTTACGGTCACCCGAGCGGGTTGCGACCGGGTGACCCGGGGCTCCGGTTTTGGCCTGCGGGTCACGTTTTTCGGCGTTCAGACGGCTCCCGAGCCCTATCCGAGTATCATTTTGGCGAACCCTTCCGTATTTGAGGTCGCGTGGGTCCCCCGGACGTTTCCGCCGAAAATATTTTTAAGCGCCGGGGTTGTCGGGGTCGCCTCGGGGCGTACAGCGGGCTCGGTAGCACTCTCGAGATCTCAGTTTGGGAAGCCGTTCGCAGTTTTGGAGTCGTGGTGATGTCCCGGAGGTGGTTGTGGAGTTTAATATTTGGGGCGGGACGTTCGGTTCCGGGCGACTCCCGGGGCTCGGGACGGGAATCCCGGGACTCGGTATGGAAATTTTCTGACGGCTTTGGGGTAAGTTGTGTTTTAATTTAAGATGGAATTTATGGGTATTTTTATAGAATTTTGGAGTGACGGAATTTCGGTTCAGGTTGACACGCTCGCACGTCGGGTTTTGGTTCGGGTTCAGCGGGCTCGGTAGGACACTCCGGAATGGTAAATGAATTTCTGAAAAGTGTTTTGTGAATGTTATAATATTCTGAAGGTTGTGTCCAAGTTTCGTTAATTTTGGAATTCGGTAATTATTTTTGGGCAAAAAGAATTGGAACTTTCGGAAAAATTGGGAGTTAATTTGCAATTGGGTGCAAAATTAATAAAAATCAGCATGGGCAGCAGATTTTCGGCAGAATTGGGTGAGGATTTGGGACACTTGGCCAATTTCTATTTAAGTGAAAGGGTATGGGTTATAAAGTGAGGAAAAATATATAATGGCTATTATTTACATAAAATGAGACTTATCTCATTTCTTTTCATTTCTTCTTCTCCTTCTTCTTCCTTTGGTTGCTGCTGCCGACGCCATGGTTGAAGCTCACCTCCAAGCTTGAACTTCTTCTTCTTAGTAGGAATCAAAGAGAAATTGGGTGCTTGAAGTGGTAAGCATCCTCCCTTCTCCTCTTTTCTTGTTAGAATTGGAGATTAGTGAAGAAAAATGGATTTATGGTGAATGATGGGTTTGT
This sequence comes from Stellera chamaejasme, assembly GCA_024586325.1. NCBI lineage: Eukaryota > Viridiplantae > Streptophyta > Magnoliopsida > Malvales > Thymelaeaceae > Stellera > Stellera chamaejasme. Next base: position 15,577,873 of record CM044985.1, on the reverse strand, counting down.
TCTTAGCTATAAGCTAGGATGATTTTCTTCCTCCCATCTTTTAGTATGTTGTTCTTGGGTTGTAGGAGAGTGTTAATCAAGTGTTGGATTTTGGAAAACACATCTTAGATGAAGAACCTAGCTTGGCCGAATTTATGGGATAATTTCCAAAATGATGTGTGTTTGTTATCTTGGTTCATGCTTCAAGTATGTTAATCCTAGCATGATTCTAAGCTTGTGTGTGGATTCAATTTGATGGAAAACAAGTTGAGGTAAAAATCCCCAAATGGCCGAAATTATGGGTTGATTTTCAATGATGGATTTTGTTATTTGGATGCAATTGGATAGCATGATTGGTTTAGAAGTGAAATTGGTGATTAGAATGGTTGTTTGGTAGCTTGTTTGGATTGATTTGGATATTGGGTGAAATGTTGGTTAGGAACCCAAATGTTGGAATGATTCTTTTTCTAGGTTGGAGTTTCATTTTGGTTAAATTGGATGTTAATATGGTGTTGGGGTTGAATTTAGGAGTGGATGGAAGTTTGAAACGTTGAATTCGGTTAAGAAATGGAAAAGTTACAATTAAGCGGGATTATCGGAAAATGGCGGGTAATGAAGGGTTTAAGGTTGGATTTGATCAGTTCTGCTTGTTGTATTATGTTTGTCAATGTATAATCTTGCATTGCCTAAGTTGGTTCTGAATTACAAGTTTACGTGGAAATCTGGAATTTTACGGAAGTCTGGATTTTCGGTTTTGGGGTCGGGGTGTAGTTTGGTAGTGTGGTTGATAAGGATGCTAATTCAACTTGGTTTGGCGGTTCTGAGTTTCGGAGGTTAGGAAAAGAAGTTCTAAGTTTCGGGGCACGGTGTAGGAGTTGTCGAGAATCGGTCAAATACTCTGGATTTTGAGGTAAGGGTTTGGTTACATTGTTTTGGTAAGCTAAGTATATGTTTTGGTTTCATTTTACATTACGCTAGTATTTGAATTTTATGCCTTTGGGCATATTCTGTAGTTTGTAGGAGTATGCCTTATGGCATACTCTGTCTGCATTAACATTACGACAGTTGTGGGTTCGCTACCCCAGCTGGTGCACCATGCTTCTGTATTAGCTTCGGCTTCCGACTCCCTTAGTGGAGGCTGTCGTTCCGATTTGTTATAAGGATTATGGCGATTTAGAATCGCACGTCCTACGGGACTCCGATTTATTTTCTGTACATGTATGTTATTCCGTATTCTGTTGCATATATTGCTATCTTTCTGTTTTGCAGGGTTACATATACTTACCTTACCCCATATCCCTTACGGGTCCTTTTAGGACTCACCCTTTTTCGGGTTCTGTTTTTGGGTTTCAGGTAGACCTGATAAGCGGCCTGTGGAGTAGGGTTCCGTGAGGTTCTACCTAGGTTGTGTTTTGCAGCAGCTGCACCTTGCGGGCCGGGATTTTATCTACTTGGTCGGAATCCCGCGCGAGGTATTTGATGCTTTGGTCTAGGCTTGGCTCTGTAGCTGCATGTGCATATTTTTCTGGTTTGCTATGATGATTGTATGTCTGTATATATTTATACATTCTGTTCTGTATATGTTCTGAGCGCTTGGCGCTTGCTAGACACTTTAGGTTCTGTGAACTCTGTATGTATTTATGTTTTGGTGCGTAAGCACTCGTCCACGGAGGGATGTTAAAGCATGAATTGTATGTTTGGATTTTACTTTCAGTTATAAGCACGAAATTTTTGTTAGGTTGCTTCCATAATCCTTTCGCTCTTTGGGTCCGCTATGCGCGGCGGGTCTCGATGGACCTGCCATTCCTTTCCATTCCGGCTTCCGCTTCCGGCGTCCCGGCGCCCCCGCCTCCGCAACCGGGCTCGGGTGGCGTGCGGTGACAGGTCCCTTTCTAACAACAGATCAAATATAACAGCACATGCACAGAAACAGATCATAACGGCAGAAACAATGGGCTCCGCCCATAATCAGAATATCAGAAGGAAGTCTGTTCTTTCACTACCGAACAGAGGCTTCCGCACAGATAACCATACTTATACAATCAGTCAAACACAGAACATATATATGCATATCCATATTCAGAATATTCAGATGATCAGACAAATCCAAAATGACATGTTATCTCAGAACTACATGCCAATAGACTATCATGCTACATAGTGTTTACAGGCTTTAGGTTTAACTGCAGTACAAAAGTCGGGCGTCGGAGAAAGAAATCGACGAGGAGCCCGAACTCAAAGTCCAGATGCTGCTAAACCCTCAAAATAGCAAACCAGACAGCCTTGCGGAAATCCTACTCCGCCGGCCCAGAATCCTTATCTCCTGAAAAATGTTAAGTAAGGGGGTGTGAGCTTTTCTTAAAGAAAAACCCAGTAAGAGCTTAGGCAGTAGTAACGATGTTTCTTCTGACAAACCTGCAAAGACAGATCAGAGCAAATATACATACAGATAGCAAATATACAGATCAGAACATATGCAGAAATATATGATGTGTGCACAACATCCAAAACCCCTATATGAAACGGACCAAAGCGAGACAGGCCATGCGGCCGTTGGTCCATAACGAGACAGGTTATGCGACCTAGTCCATAACGAGACAGTTATGCGACTAGACATATAGGGCAAAAGCAGAATGTAACGGATCAAGACGAGACAGGTCATGCATCCGTCGGTCCATAACAAGACAGGTTATGCGACCCTAGTACATAACGAGACAGGTTATGCGACTAGACATATATAGCAGAGCAGATCATACCGGAATGATGCGAACCATAGGCCGTACGGTCCCTCAAGGGATTGTAACCCTATCTCGGACTGGTCCCCTATGCGAACGCCATCCATTGTGCCGTATCCCAGTTAGTTCGGGTCACACAGACGCACGAACCACGACACCGAAGCAAAGCTGTACCTGTGCACCATTACTCCTACCATGTGTTAGAGACCAGGTTGGCATAGCCCAGGTTGGCATCGCCCTTGGCGGTCCCCTCCAGCCGTCCCCTGCATCTCTAAGTCACAGACCTTCTCCTACCCGGTTAGGAGTTTTATGCCTTCCCCGGTCTCGAACCTGGGACTCCGGGCTTAATGTCCCATTTCATATGAGACCGAGTACCACTTGAGCTACTAGCCCAAGTGGTACTCAGACTCATGTGAAATGGGACATTAAGCCCGGAGTCCCATGTTCGAGTCCTGGGGGAGGCATGAAACTCCTAACCGGGTAGGAGAAGTCCGTGAGTTATGAGATGCAGGGGAACCGATGCAGGGGACCGCCTGAGGGCGATGCCAACCTGGTCGATGCCAACCTGGTCTCTAACACCATGGGACTAGCCTTGGGACTCCACTTTCCCGACCTAAGACCGAAGTCAGAGACCGAGGCCCAAAACTTGCCTCAACCATCCTACATTACAATAATATAGGTAGGTCGAACCCTTACCTTGAAACGAAAGCAGATAACAGACGCATAGGGTAGCATCAAAGCACGGAAACTCCTTCCTCAATCAACCTCAATTCTTGCTTCCAGAACACCTATACACATCACACACTTTCCATATCACACTTCCATCTAACAACATATTATCCGTTGATAATTGAACCATACTTCAAGACTTAATGTTGCTCAATTCCATTGTCTAAACATGCTTGAACCTTTAAACCATCCAAAACACACACTTTCCGGTTCCAACATATAACCCGGATGAACATTGTCTTACGTATATAATCGGAGCATATTTGGACAATGTTCCAGGTATCAACATTGCTCTAAACATACCCAATAACAACAATTTGGGTTCAATTCAACAAAATATCACACTTCATTTCTCCACCAAAAACCTATGAGTTTTGTCTTAGCTCATAGATCAAACCATTGTTGGACCTTTTACCAAGTATTAATGTTGTTCCAAAACTACCCAACAACACTAATTTGAGGTCAATTTAACTTTCCCCCAAAATTCGTTCATTCCGGGTGATGAACCCTAACTTCCATTTTCTTCGATTCAAGCTTAATTCGTGATATGAAGTGTGTTTCTATCTCTAATCCAACATAGAAACACTACTACTAACTCAAATAAACCAAGAGATCACGAAAATACCAACCTCACAACTTGGGCAATTTCCGGAATCCACCCACAATGCGTTGTTGGAACGAAAACCTTGTTGAATCGATGTTCTTGTAGTGATTCCCGCATGAATCCTTCATTTCCACGCACTAAGAAGCTCAAAATCACTTAGATTGGTGCAAAAACGAGTTGGGAGAGAGTTGGAAGAGAAAATGGCGAAAATGAGTTGAATCCGGATAAATTCGACTTAAATAGCAGGCCTCAGGCGAAATCCGGGCGACCCAATCTCGGAGACAGGCGATTGCCTGGCCCAGAAATATTCGAAAACAGGCATCCGGGCGAAATCCAGGCGACCCGATTCCTTAATCAGGCGATCGCCCGGACACAACTGACTCTTCTTCACTAAAACAATTATTAAAAATTGTACAGAAGTCCAAACGAAGATCCGAAAAATTCTGGTTAAACTAGACACTCGGGGCTACGCTCACAAAAGTATTCATGCCCAAACTAATTTACAATTGCAAGCATTATTTAATACAAAATTACCTAAAATTACTGTCTTCTCCAATACACTCCTCTTACTTCTGTTCTTGATCAACCTTGCGGCGAACCTTTACCAAATTACGTCATACCACTCCCACACTACAATATGAATTTGAACTTAAAAATTAAACTCATACTTAGTAATTAAACATACCTTCAAAGTCTCTTTCCAATCCAAAATGGTGAATTGTCGATCACCGGTTGATTTCCACCGGAAATTGTTGCCGGAAAAAGATGGGGTGTAACACCTTTTGCCTCAACCGCGGCCACCTCTCATGGATCTTCTTTGTGTAATTTGATTCATGCTCAGGGTCCTCTCCAGGATACAGCTCCAGCCCAAGATCTCGCTCAAGATCAAACACCTCCCTCATCGCACCCATGAGGTCTGTAAGTAGGTCGACATGCTGGTTCGCGATGTCCAGCCTATCAAGCTCCGCGTCTTCAAGATTGTCTGCAGTTTCCTTTAGTAGGATCTCTGTTTCTGATTTTAGAGAGGAAAGCGCTGTCTTCAAAACAACAACTTTGACTGTCTTCTCAGCGAGCTCATCTTCTTTCTTCACCAGCTCCGCCTCGCGGGTGGGACACCAAACCAGGAGCTTCTCCAGAAGGGTGTCCCTCTACAGATGTCACAGGCGGGACTCCTCCTACTCCCTGGTGAGAGCAGCATACCAGGTCTCCAACTCGGCCACCTTCTTGTTCGCCTTCTCAGCCTCAGCCTTGGCAACCTGGGCAGCTTCCACCTCCTTTCTCAGGCGGGCGATCTCGCTAATCTGGGCATTGTCCCTCGCATTCGCGTAGCTCAGGAACTGATGCCACCGGCTGAGACCAGCATACTCATGAATGACAGCCTGCAAGAAGCTGGGTCAGCACAAAAATTAGAGGACGAGAAACATAAAGCACAAGGAGATGGCTTACCTGAAGGTTGCGCTTGGCGGCCTCCTTCAGGAACTCAACTGGGGAGTCCAGGCTTCGATCCATCAACTCCCTGTCGAAAGGAGTGCGAAGCCCCTCCAAGCAGGACAGCAGAACGCGTTCTCCCCCCAACATCAAGGAGGATTTATTGTTGAGGAGGAAAACGGGATCCCAAGCTCCTTCCAGGGGCATGCCCTCCTCCTTATATACCTGCGCCCTGAGGTCCTCCCTCAAGGCTTTCAAAGCAGCGGGATCCTCAGTCCATTTGGGGATATCCTTGGCGGTCACACGCTTCCTCTCAAGGAAGTGGGGCCAAACCCCAGTCTCCTCCAGCACAGTTGCCGCCGCGCCCAAGTCCACCACACTTTCGTGAATGCTGCATGGCAGGTGGGAAGGCTCCACCCCTGCACCAAACGACCTGTTAGCACAACAAAGAAAGCTTGAGAAACAAGGAAACGAGGAAAGGAACTCACCTGGCTAAGGGCCTTCATCCAAGGCATGAATGGCCTCGCCAGTAGGTGGATTGCACTGCGGCTTCAGCCAGGCACAGCTCCCAAAGGGTTCGCAGGGAAGGCGAGCTACATCCCAAGCACTCGTTTTAGAAGGGACCTCCTTTGACACCAAAGCGCCATTGGCAGCGTCGCTGGGAACGTCTGAGGGTACTTCCTCTGGAGCCCCTTCCCTCTGGGAAGCCTGGTCGCCCCCAACATCTCTCCCTACTCCCAGCTGAGTATCACCCGGCACAAGCGCGCCACTCTCTGTGGGGGCTGCCAACGCCTTGACCCCAGTAGAGCTGCTAGCTTTCGCTGCAGACTTGGATTTTCTTCTCATGGCCAACAGGAGATCGCCGGCCGAGGTTATCTTCTTTGAGGAGGGTCCCCTACCTGGGGAGAAACCTCAATCTGAGGAGAAGCCTCCGCTTGGGAAGAGAGAGGCAAAACAGCACTCTCAGGAGGAATTTCATGACTCGTCCTGGGAGGGCTCGCCAGCAACCCAGAGACAAAGGCATCCATCCCGGCATCTTCAGCCGGTGCCGCCGCTATCACAGAGGGGAGCGGCCTCCATCACCGGAGCCCCCTCCTTGGCCGCTTCATCCACATTGGGAAGTTCTCCCTGAACAGGCCCTCGCGGAGTAGCCTGATTTGTTCTGCGAGGAGTTTTCTCCACAAGGCGTTGCGCCGTGTCACTGGACACCTTCTTCCTCTTCACCTCTCCTAGGAGCGGCACACCTAAGCCTGAGGCTGGCCTTTTCTTCCGTGGGGGCTCAATAACACCCAAAACCTTCTCCGCAGCAGGAGAAGCATTCTGCCTATACGCACAGGCAAGGTGAATTTGAACCGCAGCGCGCATAGATCCTCTCTTTCCTCTCTTCTCATCAGGTCGAGCAGGAGCGTCTGGAAATACGGAGGTCAGTACACATATGAGAACCAAAGGAAAAACTACAAAGTGCATACCTCTAGGACCTGCGAGGGCAGCACGGAGTGCGTCCACCACTTCACCGCGATGCGCAGGTGCCCATCCTTCATAAGGCGGAGGCACCTTGAGATCCATAAGGTAACCAGTGCTGACGTCAGCCCACCTAAGGGTAACCTCATCCAGCTACGCGAGAGAAAAAGGAAAGAAGTCATCGCACGACCTCCGGGCCAACACATCATCTAGACACCCCAAAAGGCGGACGTATTCGCGCCACCGCCGCCCATCCGCATGCAAAACAGCCTTAGGAGCCACGCTCTGCACAGCTTCTGAAGTCCTCGCCACGGGGAACTTCCAGGACTCATCCCTGCAAACAAAAAAGAAACTACCATGCCAGTCATGATGGGATTTCAGAGGAATACCAAAAGACACAGAATTGTTTCCCCCAACACTGAGGGGGTAACCTGGAAAAATTGTCCCCAAGTTCGCAGGTCTAGCAGATAGAACCGCAAGAAGACATCTGTGAACGGCTCCACCCCGGCCAACCGGCACGCCACAAGGAAACCGGCGATGTGGATAAAGGTGTTGGGCCCAAGCTGTGACGGTGGAAGCCTCCACAGAGTACACATGTCCTGGACTAGGGGGGCAAGGGGAACCTCAACCCAGATGACATCTGAGCAGTATAGAGGCAGAAAGCGGCGCTCTCCAGGTTCTCCGGCGTCTGTGGAAGCTTCAGCGCCTTGCAAGGCCCAGTCCGCGCCGTAAACACCGGCACGGTTTCAATGGGAAAGAAAGCCTTCCCAAGTTCCTGGTGAAGCTTCTCAGGCTTCATGGCGGTCCTGTCCACGACAGGGACAACGGGACGAGCAACTCCCTTGGCAGCTATTACTGCGAGAGAAGAAAAATGAGTCTAGGAAGACGAACAGTCTACCAGCAATTTTATCAAACACCTTGTAGGCAGAAACGGAAAGTGTGGAATCTCACCTGAAAATGTGAAGAAGAAAGCAGAGAAATGCAGAAGCAGCAGGTACAACAAGGGATCAAACACGCTCCACAAATATCAAACTCAAGCGCGAAAGCAGAAACGAAAAATCAGACAGAAAACGATAACACAGGAGTAAGTTCGAGCAAGAGAACGAAAAAGCAGAGAACAGAGATCCGCGAAGGAACCGACTATTTATAGGCACAATCCTAACGAAGCCAAAACGTCGCCTCAAACGGAGAACTAATCCCAGCAAGCCGCGTGTCAAAAATTGGTAACGGTAAGAAACGTTTGGCCTACCGCCAAGGTGACTGTTCCCAACGGTAACTCTAAGCCAGAACGCGGAGTACAGGACCCTGCCCATACTCCGCCTCTAGGAGGAGGCACCTTGGTACACTACCCAAGCAAATGCCCCCTCGCATCTCGCCCCTCGCGTCATCATCAGCATCAACCAAGGAAACACATTGCGATGCCACCACATCACGCGAAGGCGTTACCAGGGGACTTCGCACCTGCTGGCTTCGCCAGGACCTGACGGATTCGCATCTCCTGGCTTCACCAGACAAAGTCTTCGCATCTCCTGGTCTTCGCCACCCATCACTTAGCAACGTCACAGACCGGGGAAGGAAACAGGAAGCGGTCGTCCGCACGACCTACCCACGTTCTCCATTACATCCCCAGTCTTCCACAACTCTGGAACGTGGGGAAGCACTCCACTACTCTAATCACGGGACAACCGCCACCTCAATACCTCCTATAAAAGGATGGCTTGGGAAATGTACACCCTATCTACACACCTTCACTCCTCTTTCTGCTCCTAAGTATTCCGTTTTACATCTTGCAGATTACTCCGAAGCTCAAGATCGTCGTTCCGATCACTCCTCCAACCATTCAAGTATCTGGAAGCCCGGCCCCGTAAAGGAACCAGGCTATCAAGTATGGCGGCCATGGCTTACACCAAAGATCCCAAGTACCATGGAAAGACCAACCACATAAGCATGAAATATAATTTCGTAAGGGATGCAATTGAAGAGGGTGAAGTCAAAATTGAGTACATATCTACAGACCTGATGGTGGCAGATCCTCTTACTAAGCCATTGCCACCACTTGTATTTGCTAGACATGTCAAAGCAATGGGGTCTTCGCAGATTGTAATTAAGTTGGATGAACTTCACCACTTTGGTGTCACACATGTATTCTATGATGAATGATTAATAAAGTTGTTTGTTTGTCATCATCTAATTTGTTCAGTCTTTATGTTTTCACAACGAAAATTAGAACATGTCAAACATAGGCATTAGAAAGGGTTTTCTCACACGAACCTTTTGCCCTTAATCTTGTGTAGACTTAAGGATAGGACTAGCTACGGACTCAATGTATGTTGTTTCATAAATGAAGCATGTTACTTGGTAAATTAATACTTGAGTGGGAGTCATAAACCAACACATGACACCGTAGCCTCTTGTCGCCTTGATTATGTAAATCAAGATGAGATGACTAAGTTTCATCGAGTTTGTATGACCATCATACATCCTAGCCTATGATTGGTGTAAGCATTGGCTTACTTGATAACATTTCATGGATTGTGACATGTCCTCCTTATATTTGATAAGGGGAGTACACTTTTGGTGTTTTAAGAGGGAGAAAAATGACACATCTCCCAAAGTGGACATCATTCCGAGTGGGAGTGGTGTAAGTAAAACATCAAATAGTGTTCATTTAGAACTTCATTGTTCTCTAACCATGAAATGCGACCAAAGAAGAATTTAAGTAAGTTGTCTTTGTTGTTACTTAGTGTGAGGTTCTTCGGTTTAGACTCTTAGTGACTTTGACTTGCTATTAGGAAATTGTATCAATAAAACTACTTTGATTGGTTGTTGAAGGTCTTAGAAGAAAAGACTGGAATATCCTCCATTTGGGTAGTTGAGTTGGTACAATGACCTAAGTAGTTTAAGTTGATAGGAAAGATACCGTTTTTGATGATACACATGCTCTAAATTTAATCTTGGGCCCACATACTATGTGTAGTATGATTTAGATTGAATTATGAGCACTTGTGAATGAGATCTCAGCTTCTTAATACAATCATGGATTTCAAATGGTTGAAATTTAAGAAAAAGACTGATTGTGATTAAGTGAAGTGTATCATTGTGTCTGGGGTCTGTAAAGGCACCACTTGATGAGTTCAAGTGAGCTTGAAAAGTGAGCTTGAAGAAGTTCAAGCATGTTTGATGAGTTCAAACAATACACCGTTGCTTGATCCGTTCAAGCATGTTGTTACTTTGAAGAGGACGAGCTTTCATTGTCAGTCTAACAACCACAATGAAAGTGATTTTATGTGTATGCCTTGGGGTCGCACCCTGAACTCTACTTGTGTGAATGTACTTGTTTACTTTGGCCTACATATGTGTTAAAGTGATTTTATTTGAGTGGGAGTTCACAATCAAGAGATAACTTAGTGCGAGTGGGAGTTTGTTGGAATTCTTAGCGCACCAAGTCCTTTTGATCTCATCTCAAATGGAGAAGTGATTTCAGCTCGTACTGAGCTGAAATGAGTTCTATGGGATTCAACTATGTGAATTGTGGTTGTATGGAACATTTGTGACGTTTCATGAGTAGTAACTACTTACTAGCATCCTTTTATACAAAATAAGAGTATTTTGGTTAAAGGACATGGCTTTGGTAATCGAGGTGCATGGTGTATGCACCCTAGTGAATGTGTTCACATCTCTTGAAAGTTACCAAGAGATTTTCGGCCATTAGAGCCTAAAATTGACGAAGAGGCACCTCAAGGGAAGGCACCCCTTCGCCTAAAAGACTAGTTACTTAACATTTGGACAATGGAGTGTACAAGGAGGGAGTAACCACTCCTTAGGCCGAAAGTATGTGTACTTTCGGCCATGAGGAGTTGTAACCCTTCCTAGTAACTCCCTGCATCATCTATAAATAGATTATTTGGCCACAACACACTCTTGAAAAATCCGAAACTTCTCTCTTCTCTTTTGTTCTTGGCCAAATTATTCAAGCATTCCTAGAGCATTTCGAGTGGAACTATTTTGTGTCTCTTTAACACAAAACAACCTCATTCCATCACATGCAATCTGCCCTCATCAAGCAATTCAAAGGCTTGAAGATTGAAGAGGAATTCAACAAGGAGGAAGGCTTCGAGCATACGTTTTGGAGCAAGGACAAAGATCCTTTTGCTGTTTCTCAAATGTCACGACCACTCCGCCCGGTTGCAGAGGCGGAGCCGCCCGCGACGTCGGAAGCGGAAGCTACGGCGGAAAGCGCGGAAACGGTACTACCGAAACCCGCTGCGTGCAGTGGTCCCATGACCCGGCCCGCAAAGTCTTGTTCTCGAAGGCCCGACGCCTGAGAACACTTTGCTCACTTAACAACTTGGTCGTATTACGACCCGCAACCTACAAAACTCAAACACGGCAAGTATACAAAATAATCTTAACTATCCATGGTGAGCCCCGCCCCACTGAAATAGGCGAGCACTCGACCATCACCAAACATACAGTTCATGGAAATATCATTCAATTTCACAACATCCAGAATACAGAATCCATCCGATATATATATATATATATATATACATATATATATATATAAACCAACATGAACATATCTCGGGTCCCGCCCTCAACTGCTATGGCGAGCCCTCCAGTCAGACAGAAGTACAAAATCAGAAAGTATTCCAGAATATACAGAGTACATCATGATCTGATCTAACATGCATGCATATACATCTACAGAGCCGCCAAAGTAAAACCCTAGAATACCTAGGTGCGGAATCTGGAAAACTTCTCGCTCAGAAGATTCCCGCATGTAGTACTGCTACTGCTGCTAAAAGAAAAACCAAAAGAGAGAGAAGTTAGTTAACTGTAAACCCATCAGAATAGAAGTCTGGCACACAGACCAAAACCTCTACCGAGACTACCCCTTATAAACAGAACAGAAGTTCCAAAGTGGAACTGTCGATACCTGAAATCCAAAAACAGAAAGCACCGCGGATCTCTAGTCCGCCGGCTGCTTGTCAGGTCGACCTGAAATGTGGTAAACAGAAAGGGGTGAGTCCTCGGGAGGACCCAGTAAGGGCTGAGGTAAGATACAGTTTGCAAAAATGCTAGTGAGCCGAACCTGCAAAACAAAACAAAACACAAGCATATATATATATATATACAGAGTCCCGCAGGACATGGTTAGCCAGAATCCCGTAGGATGCGGTGCAGACCGCCAGAATGACCCTTAAAATAAAAATAAACAGAACGACAGCCCTCTCCAAGAGGTCAGAATACAGAAGCATGGTACCAGCTGGGGTCGCGATCCCCTTAACTGTCGTAGGGTCACAGAAGTATACCACAGGGTATACACAGAATGTCGGCACCCAGTGCGGACACAACCAATCCAAGGAGCACCCGTGGTCTCCAAGACCATCCCGGGTCTCGTCACAGAACAGAATATACCATAAGGTATATACAGAATATCGGCACCCAGTGCGGATATACAGAACAGATAAGGAACCCGTGGTCTCCAAGACCATCCCGGGCCTTGAAGCAGAACAAACTATATCTTACCATGTGACTGGTCCCGGGATCACCGGACCACCGTCCTCAACCCGGAACCCGCCTCAACTAAACCCGATATACATGTAATCCCTCCCAGAATGCATAACGAGAGAAGTTGAGCCCTTACCTCACAAAAACCGCTCCGCAACAAAATCCCGGGAAAATCCCGGCTCCCGGCCCGAAACGTGGTAGTGTGACTTTTGAGGTCCCGCACTACTCCACCATTGCAGAATCAAGCTGAACAACCACACACAAGTCAGAAATCACCAAAACAGACCCCCGGACACCAATCCCGCACTTTCCCGCAAAATTCCACAAAAAGCTCGGTTTCTCAAACCGAGCTAGAACATTGTTATCTATACACCCATAAGCACAACCAAACATTCAAATCGCACTTCCCAGCATTTAACCCGCAAACAAGCAAGTAGGTCGGTATTGTCCACAATTCCCGAAAACGACGTTCCGAACATCGTTAGTTACCTACTTCCATTCCCGATACCAAACCACTATCAAAACCATTCCAACTACAACACAAACATACTCAAAACCCTTCCTTTAATTTCGGCCCTTTCCCCTCTTTTTCACCAAACTTTAATCCAAACCATTTAAGGTTCCAAACACATGCTTAATTCACCAATTTCACAACTTAAGCATGCTTACTAACACATCTCACCCTAATCACCCAAAATTAACCATAAACCCTAATGATCAATTCGGCAATTTGGGTACTTTTTACCCAACATGTTTACCTTCAAATTGAATCCATACAACACCTTAGAATCATGCTAGGAACAACATATCTTAAGCATGATTCAAGAACACAACTATACACCAAGTTTAGAATTCAAGCTTAAATTCGGCCAATTTAGGGTTTCTTAATCCATGATGTTCTTCCACCAATTAACCCTTGATTCCTACCCTTCTCCATACCAAGAACAACATACTAGAAGATTGAAGCAAGAAGATCAACATAGCATGTAGCAAGGAGTAACATCAATTCGGATTCTAAACCCCTTTTCCAACCAAAATTCATGCTTCAAACTTGCAAAATCATGAAGAGAAGAAGCTTACCAACAATCTAAGCCCAACACCTTGATGATTCCTTGCCAAATGAAGAACACAAGAGAGGATGGTGATGATGAAGATGGCAGATGAAGAAGGAAGAAAGAAGAAATGAGCCAAATACCATTTTTCATCATAAAAGCCTCCCTTTTATACTTTCCAAGGTGGTGAGTCATGGGACACTTGTCCCTAAAGCACCTTAGTCACCAACATGACTCACCCCAAGCAAAAAAATCTGAAATTTGGCTAAGTGTTGGCGCGCTCTCCCGCGCCAACTCCACCCGAGTAACTCCCGACGTACGCGCGTGCTAGCCCGAACCAAAAATCCCGCCGTGCATAATTCCTCGGTTATCACCATAATATCCGTCCCGAGCTATAACATAACTCACACCAAAGCCGTCGCAAAATTTTCATCCCGAGCCCCGGGAGTCGTCCGGGACCGAACGTCCCGTCCCAAAAAATATACTCCGTAAAAAGATGCGGGATGTTCCCACGATCCCGAATATGCTGACGGTTTCCTTTTCCGAGGTCCCGGGAGAGCTACCGAGCCCGCTGAACGTCCCGAGACAAGTCCCGGCCCCGAAAAAAATATTTTCCGCGGAAATGTCTGGGGGACCCATACGTCCTCAAATATGCAAGGATTCCCGAAGATGATACCCAGAAAAGACTCGGGAGCTGTCTGACCACCCGTAGACATGACCCGCAGGCCAAAAACGGAGCCCCGGGTCACCAAAGTCACAACCCGCTCGGGGTGACCGTAACAACGGCCTTGTCTCCAGATAACACTGCTTGCCTGGATGTGACAATCTGCAGGACGAACACACTGCCCTTCCCTTTTGCACTCGAACTTGACTGTGGGGCCTTCACGGTGTTTCGGGAAAATCTGCGGGAATCGGAGCCTCTCCCGCTCTCAGAAGATCGGTATGGAACTACTCTGCTCTCGATCTCCTCCTGCTCAACCAGCTGGGCCTTCTGTGTTGCCTCATGATATGTTGTGATACCCAGCGATCGCAATGCCACTCGGATGTCGGGTCGCAATCCCCAGATGAACCTCCTTGCCTTCTGCTCCTTCATCCGTAATACTGCGGGACGTACCTGACCAGGTGGTCGAACTCATGCTCATACTCTAGCACACTTATGCTGCCTTGAACCAAATTATCGAACTGTGTTTGCCTCAGGTCTCGAACAACATCTCTCACATAATGCTCATGGAACAAGCTGCTGAACTCATCCCACGACATATCAGTATCAGGCTCTCTCTGTGCTGCTTGCTCAACCCGATACCTATTCCTGACGCTATCCCACCAAATAATAGACCGGCCCTCCAGGCTGTAAGTAGCCAGGGACACCATCGCGGTGGGAGGAAACTCCAGCCTCTCAAACATCGAACTGATCCGGCGGTACCAGACCTCCGCAGCCTCTGGTCCGCCTTTCCACTAAACTGGGGTGGGGCTAGGCGCTGAAATCGCTCAAGCAATTTGCTTGGGCGCTCACGATCCTCCCGATGCCTCTTGGGTCAGTGTGACCCCACATCCTCTTCAGAACATCGATGTCGGCGCTGACCACTATCACTGCCACTGGACTGACCGTGATAACCATAGTCCTGTCAATCAGTGGGACTAACCTCCTAGCGCCTTCTCCTGCCTCGGGGGTGTCGCAGCTCCTCATCGGTACTAACCCCCTCACGAGTCATCTGCACTTCCACATCTCTGTGTGTGGAAGAACTGCCATCTGTCACAGTATGGGGCTCATGCCCCTCATCACTATCTTCAATCTCATGAAACTGTTGAACAGGTCCTGGCGATGTTTGCCCTTCCTGTGATGCAGCTGGAAGCAACTGTGCTAAACTGTCTCGGATATGCTCCAGGACCCATACTAAATCTAGGGAGACCTGTGGTGCTTCTCCTCCTTCCTGTGGTAAAATTAGTGGAGACTCGAGGTCTCTGTCCCGCCTCTCATGCTCTCTATGTTCCCGTCCTCTGCAGGTATTTACCATCTTCCTTAAGATATCACATAAATCACAAGAGCACGAATGTCACTGTAAACACCCCAAACTAGCAAGCACCAGTATTCCAATTGGCTCTGTATATGCAAATGCATGATGTAATAGCGTCCAATTCTAAATATCCAAACCACAATTTATATATCACACTGAATTCCAGATAGCAGACAAAATACCAATCCAATACCAACTCAGATGACAATTCAGATTTCATACCAGATTTCAGATTTCAGACTCAGCAAAACAGAAAACCATCACCAGACAGATAACCATGCTCTGATACCACCTTCTGTTACCCCCTTTACCGCAGAAGCGTACGGACGATCATGATTAAGCTAATCGTCCGAGTAACACACACACAACTTGGGGTAACAGCGCACACACACTACACTCAATCACACATACACAAGTGGGCTATCAAAACCCCGACACTAAAAATTTCATTCACAACATACATTTCACACACAACACTGAACCAGGATCACTAAACTGCGCATGATTTATCAACACTCATATTCACAATACGGTTCCACAAATTCTGCACAATTTGACATAAAGCATCCTTGCACTTCACAACAGAAATCGGCACTGAACCCTGATATGATACTATTACAATTTTGCATGTCATTTACACTATACAGAGCCAAACAAAATCTGATTGGAATACATACAATGACGTGCGAGGTGGTGGCTTCTCAGGATCCGACCAATGTCCTCGACGTACTTGGTGCTACTGTCACTACATACACAAGAAATTTTAACCGTGAGTGACAAATGAAGCTCATCCATATAATATGAACTCAACACTGAAAAATGGCATACAAATTCAGAACATAACCCTAATTCACATACCCATTATCGACACTTAACCACCCATAACACAATCCGATTAACACACCACACTACCCATAACACTTCACTTATACCACTCACAGATTTTCCGATTTTCCCGGGACTCACATCACACACTATCATAACATTGAACATTGATGATACACAATCATCCACACACTGGACCTTACCCCTTTCCCGCACACACACTGAATACGCTGAACAGAGAGCACAATAGGTACCTGAAAAACACGACACTAAGGCAAACCCCCGGATTTACTCGGTTGGTTGCTTATCAGCTCTCTTTCCTGAAATAGGGGAAATAAGGGGGTAAGTTCTCGAAAGAACTTAGTAAGGCCGCAGGTATAAGCATAGTATCACTATCACAACACTGAATGTTACGGTCACCCCGAGCGGGTTGCGACCGGGTGACCCGGGGCTCCGGTTTTGGCCTGCGGGTCACGTTTTTCGGCGTTCAGGCGGCTCCCGAGCCCTATCCGAGTATTATTTTGGCGAACCCTTCCGTATTTGAGGTCGTGTGGGTCCCCCGGACGTTTCCGCCGAAAATATTTTTCTGGCGCCGGGGGGGGTTGTCGGGGTCGTCTCGGGACGTACAGCGGGCTCGGTAGCGCTCTCGAGACCTCAGTTTGGGAAGCCGTTTGCAGTTTTGGAGTCGTGGAAATGTCCCGGAGGTGGTTGTGGAGTTTAATATTTGGGGCGGGACGTTCGGTTCTGGACGACTCCCGGGGCTCGGGATGGAAATTTTCTGACGGCTTTTGGGTAAGTTGTGTTATAATTTAAGATGGAATTTATGGGTATTTTTATAGAATTTTGGAGTGATGGAATTTCGGTTAAGGTTGACACGCTCGCACGTCGGGTTTTGGTTCGGGTTCAGCGAGCTCGGTAGGACACTCCGGAATGGTAAATGAACTTCTGAAAAATGTTCTGTGAATGTTATAATATTTTGAAGACTGTGTCCGAATTTCATTAATTTTGGAATTCGGTAATTATTTTTGGGCAAAAAGAATTGGAACTTTCGAAAAAATTGGGAGTTAAATTGCAATTGGTTGCAAAATTATTAAAAATCAGTATGGGCAGTAGCAGCAGCATGTTCGGCAGTTTATGGGAGAGAAAAGGGAATGGACATGTGTCCTCTTTTGGTGGAAGAAGAAAAGGAAATAAAAGGAATTATGTGATATATATATATATGTGTGTTTATGTTAATAATGCATATATATATATATATATGTATAAGTAATATAAAATGGTAATTTTGGAAGAAAAGAAGGAATGGGCGGATGGGAGAGAGAGAAAAGAAGGGACATGTGTCCCTTCTTGGTTAGAGAAGAAAAGGAAAAGAAAGGGATTTATGAAGATATTTATATATATGTAGAAAAAGGAAAAGTGCATCATTTTTTTTTGTCAATTTCTTCATCTCCTCCATCCGTATCTCTCTCCCTTTCTCTCTGTTCTTCTGCATCATTGTTGGAGCTTAAAGCTCCACAACTGATTTCTGTCGTTTGGCGGCCAAACTTGAGGTATTGCACTTAAATCGTTCATTGGGTTGTGTGGATCAGTAATCTGAAGTCTGTTTTGAAAGATTTAGTGTGGTTTGCAAGTTATGAGCGTTTGAATTTTGGAGTGAATAGTGTCACATGCTCTTTTGTTTGATTTTTCGGTTCCTAAGCGTTCTCGGCACTTCCTGGTGCATGTTTGATAACAGGAACGTAGGAAGAAACGCACCCGAGGTTGTGCGATTCGTGTCTGAAAATTTTGGTGTAATTTTCGGCGGAGCATTTAGCGAAAGGTAAGGGCATTTCTGCGTTCAGAGTAGAATTCTGGTTACATTAGTGTAATCGGTTACTGTTAGAAGAGGCTCGGTGTGAAAGCCGTTTTCCCGGCCCGAGCCTCGGTTTTGGCGCCAATGATATTGGTTGATTACGTGAATTCTGAATGCGTTTCTTTGTATCTGGAATTGATTGTGAGCAGGAGTTGCTTTGAAATTGGACCGAAACTCTGCGAAATTTGTACCGGGACGGTGAGCGAGAATTTCGGTTCGGACTTGTGTGAGCGATTTGGGAAGAAGGTATGATTTAAAGGTTTGGTTGTGTTTATGGATGTATAAGTAACAATGTTCTAGCTCGGTTTGGGAAACCGATCTTTCTGTGGAATTTTGCAGGAAAGTGCGAGTTTGTGCGGGAATTGGTTTCTAAGGGTTGTTGGATGTGTTCTGACTCAACAATGGTTATCCAGCTTGATTCTACGTTAGTGGAGTAGCGTGGAACCATAGGAGTCAAGTTTGGCGTTTCGGGTCGGGAGCCGGGGTTTCACGAGTTTTGGGCTGCGGGGCAGCGCTTCTGAGGTAAGGGCTTAATTTGGTAAAATGTACGTTTGTTCTGCTCCACGAATGTTATCGGGTATGATATCTCTGCTTTGTATTTGTATGTTTCATTTATATGTTCGATTCTGTGGCGAGACCCGTATGGTTGGAGAGACCACGGGTACTCCTTGGTTACTGTTACGTATCCGCAGGAGTGCCGATACTTACATTACGTGACCTACGACAGTTTGGGGATCGCGTGTTACGGTCACCCCGAGCGGGTTGCGACCGGGTGACCCGGGGCTCCGGTTTTGGCCTGCGGGTTACGTTTTTCGGCGTTCAGGCGGCTCCCGAGCCCTATCCGAGTATCATTTTGGCGAACCCTTCCGTATTTGAGGTCGTGTGGGTCCCCCGGACGTTTCCGCCGAAAATATTTTTCGGGCGCCGGGGTTGTCGGGGTCGCCTCGGGACGTACAGCGGGCTCGGTAGCGCTCTTGAGACCTCAGTTTGGGAAGCCGTTTGCAGTTTTGGAGTCGTGAGAATGTCCCGGAGGTGTTTATGGAGTTTAATATTTGGGGCGGGACGTTCGGTTCGGGCGACTCCGGGCTCGGGACGGGAATCCCGGGGCTCGGGATGGAAATTTTCTGACGGCTTTGGGGTAAGTTGTGTTTGAATTTAAGATGAAATTTATGGGTATTTTTATAGAATTTTGGAGTGACGGAATTTCGGTTAAGGTTGACACGCTCGCCCGTCGGGTTTCGGTTCGGGTTCAGCGAGCTCGGTAGGACACTCCGGAATGGTAAATGAACTTTTGAAAAATGTTCTGTGAATGTTATAATATTCTGAAGATTGTGTCCGAGTTTCATTAATTTTGGAATTCGGTAATTATTTTTGGGCAAAAAGAATTGGAACTTTCGGAAAAATTGGGAGTTAATTTGCAAATGGGTGCAAAATTAATAATAGAACGTATGGGCTGCAGCAGCTGATTAATTCAGCAGATTTTTGGAGAAGGGATAAGGGACACTTGTCCCTTTATGATTTAAGAAGGAAAAGGAATAAGAATAAAAAGGATATTAACACATGAATTAACATTTTGACTTTCTTCTTCTCTTACCTCTCATTGCCGCCATGATCTTCAAGCTCCAAGCTCCATGGTCTTCTTCATTTCTGGGCTGTTCCTTCAAGGAGTTGGATCCTAAGTGTGGTAAGTATCCTTCTCATCTCTCTTTCCAAGTTAAAAACAAGATTTGATGAGAAAAAGAGAGGGATTTGTGGAATTTGAGTTTGTTCTTGACTACCACCTAGGATGATTCTCTTGCTTCCAAATTCAAGTATGTTGTTCTTGGGTTGGAGGAGTAGGAATCTGGAATTGGATGTTGAAAAAAACTCATGAATGGCCACACCCAAGGGGTGCCGATTTTGAAGTTGATTTTCCAAAATTGTGTGTGTTTGTGTTCTTGAATCATGCTTTGAGTATGTTGTTCCTAGCATGATTCTAAGACTATCTATGGTTTCAATTTGGTGAAAAATTGATTGAATAGAAAAGCCCCAATTTGAGTGAATAGTGGATTATGGTTCATGGTTGATTTTGGTTAATTTAGGTGCAATTGGTTAGCTTTCTTGGTTGAGAAGTGTAATTGGTGATTAGGATGATTGTATGGTGGTTTGAATGGATTGAATTGGAAGTTGGATGAAAATATGGTTTAGGGCCGAATTGCTCAAATGAAACTTTCTCTAGGTTGGTGTTGTAATTGGGTTGATTTGGATGGTAAAATGATATCGGGGTTGGATTTAGGTGCGGTGTGGTATTTGAAACGTCATTTTCGGGTTAGAAATGAGAAAGTTAGTTTTATACGGGTTTACCGGGAAAAGTGTCTGGAATGCGGGTTTAAGGGTTGGAATATGTTTGCGGGTGTTGGAATAACAATGTGCAGGCTCGGTTTGTAAAACCGAGCTTTCTGTGGAATTTTCCGGGAAGTGCGGAAATTGTTTTCTGGGGTTTGTTTGGATGTGTTCTGATCCAACTATGGTTGTACAGCTTGATTCTGCGTTGGTGGAGTAGCGCGGACCCGTAGGAGCCAAGTTGTGCATTTCGGGTCGGAAGTCGGGATTTTCCGAGTGTTGGGCTGCGGGCAGCGTTTCTGAGGTAAGGGCTTAATTGGTAAAATGTATGTTTGTTCCGTTCAAGGCCCGGATGACCTTAGATGCCCGGGTTCCTATTATGTTCTGTATATGTTTAAAAGGTAATGATACTTGTGTTTATATTTATTTATTATTGTTATTATTGTATGTTCTGTTCTGTGACGAGACACGGATGGTCGAGAGGCCACGGGTGCTCCTTAGATTCGTTATGCGTATCCGCACCGGGAGTGCCGATACATTGCCTGTGTCCGCACCGAAGGGTGCCGACATTACTGCGTGTATCCGCGCCGGAGTGCCGATATTGCATTACGTGTCCGCACTGAAGGGGTGCCGACATTCTGCGTGTATCCGCACCGGGAGTGCCGATACTTCTGTTCTGTGACCCTACGACAGTTTGGGGATCGCGACCCCAGCCGGTACCGTGCTATCTTACATTACGACCAGTATATTCTGACCTCTGCTGAGGGCTGTCGTTACGGGTCGTTCTGGCGGTTGGACCGCATATGTTGGATTCTGATTTACGTTATGCTTTATGTTCATATGTACATGCATATGCTGTGATATTCTGTTTTGCAGGTTCAGATTGTTGCCCTGTGGGCAAACTGCACTTTTACCTTAAGTCCTCATCGGGTCCTTTCGAGGACTCACCCTTTTATTTGTTTACCATCTTTCAGTGATCGACAAGCAACCAGCGGAATAGAGATCCGCGGTGCTTCCTGACATTTTGGGTTCTGTAGCAGCAGCAGTACCACGTGCGGGAATTCTTGAGCGAGAGGCTTCTGATTCCGCACTTAGGTATATATATATATAGGATTTCGTTTAATGGCTCTGTAGCTGTAGATGCATGCATGTAGGTCAGATCATGAATTTGTACATGTCATATGATCGGAAATATATTCTGCCTTTGATGCCTTCTGAGTCGAGGCGGAGCCCGACTTGCCTATATTGGATTTGTTATGATATGAATTCGGTGTTTACGTGGTTGTTGTGATGAGCAATGTTTGGTATACCATGAACCGCTTGGTTGGTATTTTGTCGAGTTATCATGTATACTTGCCATGTATGGGTTACGTAGGTTGCTAGTCGATTCTCGTTTGTTACGTATTTGAGCTCGATGCTCGCTACCGCGCTTTCCGCCGTTGGTTCCGGTTCTCGACGCCGCGGCCGGCTCCGCCTCCGCAACCGGGCGGGGTGGCTGTGACAAGTTGGTATCAGAGCAGGTCGGGTCGGAATGACCCAAAAGGTAAAGTATGTTTGGTTTTGGGTATGGAATGTGAAAGGCAAGTATACAAGTCCGAGGGTGGACCCTTGGAGTAAGTTAAGTCTGTTCATGGTTAAGTACCTGCGGAAGATGACTTCGAAGTGCGAGCCACGGTTCTACGTTTCATTCTGCAGGACGGTTCGATACGGAGACTGGCCACCTCCTTATTTGAACCACCTTGGAATGGGTGTGGAGCGGTGGCGGTTCTTTGAAGCATTTTGAAGGTTTAGAAGTTGGACTGGTATGATCCGGTACTTTAATTCATTGTTTGGTATATGGTGTGATCTGTGATATGAACATGAACTGATTCTATGTTTGAGGATTTGATATTTGGTTGTGTGATTCTAAAATGAATTTCGCATCATGCATTGCATTACACTACTGAGCCTTAGAATCTGCTGCTGGCTTTTGGATAGATGGGGAAGAGTTAGTTGATTTGGACTTTTGAATATGGGATAAGTTGGTTTTGGTTGGACTTTGTTTAAGGAAATTTGTACTACACGCTAATATCGTGATATGGTACCGCAGGGACTGGACTGTGATCCCACACCACCGAGGAATATGATATGGGTTCAGCGTAACCTGTGGTCCGAACAACCACACTCACCGCCCCGAGGCTTAGCTGTCGTAGGGACCCTCTCTCGATTTGGTATTACCGCCAGCCTAGCCGGTTCGAAGGCGGCAGGCGGGGAAAATCTGTTTATGCCACGGTAAGGGCATTTTGATCAGTGTTGATAGCGAGACTTTAGCCACTGCTCGCTACAGCTTTTGGAATTGGTAAGTGAGTGACTCCGAGGAGCGTGGTCACTACGACACCTAGACTTCTCGTCGGTCCTATCAACGACGGGGAGATCTGAGACACCAGTCTGACGAGGTTGGACTTTTGGAGAGATTTCAGAGTTTGAATTCCCCCCCGAGGTTCAGCGGCCGAGGAGGGCCGGAGGTAGTAGAGACTTGGTTTGCAGGAATTGACAAACTCCTGGAGGGAGGCTATTCTGAGCCGGTTGGCCCGGGTTAACGGCTACTCCGGTCGATTGCTTCCAGTTCGAACCGGAGTTCGGATTGACCCGATATCTGATTTCTAGTGTCCTGGCAGTGTATCGGACATTTCCGCGAAAATATTTTTCGGGTCGGGGTTGCCGTCGGACGATTTTCGGGGATTCTGGGCGGAGAAACGGCTCCCGGGAGTGACCCGGGACTCAGATTTGCAGTTTTGAGGAAGATCTGGAGTCGGGGATATAATTTACATTTTTCTGTGAAGAAAAATGTTCTGGGTCGGAAATTATGGTTTCGGGCAGTTTTCGGGCTCGGGGCGAGCCAAGCTGTGACACTTGGCGAAATGTGATTAGTGGAAAGTATTGGACTTGGTCTCTTGTTATTTCTAGTGATTATGATTCACTATGATGTCAAAAAGGATGTCATGTGCAAAGCACATGACTTATTATTACAAGACTTAAGTTTTGGCAAGTCTTGCAAAAATGCAAACGTATTCTTCTTCCTTCTTCACTGCCGAATTCTTCCTCTCTCTAAAACCACCATTGTTGTGTTTTACAAGCTTCCAAAGCTTGCTCTAGATTGCTTCTTGGTCCGAGAGTTCAACTGGGAAGTTGATCAGCAACTCGAGTACTACGCCTGTCTGAGGTATGGTTCGATTCTCACTGAGTATTTGGCAATATTGGAAAGTTGATGTTCTTGGCTTAGATCTGAGTTTTGATGGAATTGAACCGTTGGATCGTTGTGTGGTTCATATATGTTGATGTTGGGTAGGTAAGGATTAGGGAAATAACGTTGGATCGTTGGAAACACAACACGGGTGAGAACTCACCTTTTGGCCGAATTTTTGACCGATTATGTTGGGAGTTTCGTTGAATTTGATGTGTTCGTGGATTGATTTGTGATTATTGAAGTGAATTCTTGCATGTTCGAATCGGTTCTGAATTCGATGTTTCTGCGGAAAACGGAATTTTACCGAAATTCTGCCGGATTTTCGATTATGGGTCGGGGGTGTAGTTTGGTAGTGTGGTTGGTAAAGTCGCTAATTCAGCTTGAATTGACAGATTCTGAGGTCCAGAAGGTTGAAAAAGAAAGGTTCCCGGGTTTCGGGTCGCGGGAAATTGTGTTTGAGATCCACCTGCAGTCGGGTACTGCTCCGATATCTATTCCTCCTTATCGGATGCCTATTTCTGAGATGCAGGAGTAGAAGAAGTAATCGGAGGAATTACAAAGAAAAGAGTTTCGTCCGACCGAGCACTTCAGCGTGGGGTGCTCGGGTATTGTTTGTTAAGAAGAATGATGGGACACTCTGACTTTGTATTGATTACAGACGGTTGAATGCTCTTATTGGGAAGAATAAGTATCCGTTACCGAGGATTAACGATCTTTTTGATCAACTTCGGGGTTTGAGGGTTTTCTCAAAGATTGATCTATGATCTGGGTATTTTCAGCTTAGGGTGAAGGTAGAGGACATACCTAAGACTGCTTTCCGCACCCGGTTTGGACACTTTGAGTTTATGGTCATGCCGTTCGGGCTAACCAATGTTCCGGTGGCATTCATGGATCGAATGCATCGGGTGTATCGACCGTACTTGGACTCATTTCTGGTGGTTTTATTGATGATATTCTGATATATTCTCGGGATGAAGACTCGCATCGGGAGCATCTGAGGGTAGATCTGCAGACACTTTGGGAACATCAGCTTTATGCTAAATTCTCAAAGTGTGAGTTCTGGATTCGGGAAGTCACCTTTCTGGGACACATTATATTCGAGCATGGTCTGTCTGTGGATCCAGAGAAGGTGAGGGCAATTCGGGATTGGAAACAACTTACCACGGCACGGGAGATCAAGAGCTCCCTGGGGTTAGCAGGATTTTATCAGAGGTTTGTACCAGGGTTTTCTATTCTGGCATTCTCGTTTGCGCAGTTGACCAAGAAGGGTCAACGATTTATCTGGTCTGATAGGTGTGGGCAGAATTTTCAGGAGTTGAAGCGGCGGTTGACTAACGCTCCGATTCTGACTCTTTCAGATCCGATCTTACCGTATGTGAATTATACGGATGCTTCCACGTCCGGTTTGGGGTGTGTGTTGGTGCAAGAGCGTTTTGTGGTAGCTTATGGGTCGAGGCAGCTGCGACCGCATGAGCTGAACTGACTGACACATGATCTGGAGTTGGCTATAGTAATTTATGCGCTGAAACATTGGAAGCAATATCTGTTTGGTAGTAAATTTCAGATTCTTACCGACCATAAGAGTCTGAAATATCTGTTTACACAGAAGGAGCTTAGCATGAGGCAGCGCAGATGTCTCGAATACATTAAGGACTATGATTGTAGTATCGGGTACATCTCTGGCAAGGGCAACACGGTTGCCGATGCTCTGAGCAGGAAGTATACCGGCTTAATTAAGGGAGGAAATGTTGGTGACCGATCTGAGGAGAGTGATTTGATATGCCTTTGGCACAGGGGGCAGCTCTGGGAGCGTGCTCAGGTTATTACACTTACCATACATTCTGAGTGGCTTGATTGGATGCGCGAAGCGCAAGGTAGAGATCTGGTATTGAAGAAGTTATCTGGGGAAGATAAGGGTTTATTTGTTACCGACATTTCAGTATAGGCAGGGATTGCTATACTTCTGAGATCGCCTTTATGTACCTGAGGATCAGGAGTTCTGGAATGAGATTTTCGAGGAGGCACACTCGAGCAGTTTGAGCATCAGGAACCGGCAGGGAAGATGTACACTGCAGACTTTGCCCATTCCACACATGGAAGTGGGGTAATGTTACTATGGACTTTCCCATTCCAGAAGTGGCACCGCCCGACACGGTCTCGCCATGATGCTATCTGGGTTTTTGTGGATCGGCTGACAAAGTGCGTACACTTTCTGCTTATTCGGATCACGGACCCTCTGGAGAAGCTTGCCCGGCTTTACATCAGGGAGATTGTACGTTTACATGGAGTACCAGACTCCATTGTATCTGACCGTGATCCGCGTTTTACAGCACGGTTCTGGAGAGCTTTTCATGAAGCATTGGGCACGCGACTCCATCTGAGTACAGCTTATCACCCACAGACGGACGGGCAGTCGGAGCGGGTGATTCTGATATTGGAGGATATGTTGCAAATCTGTACTTTGGATTTTGGAGGAATTTGGGACTAGCAGTTACTTTGATAGAGTTCTCATACAACAATTGCTTTCAGACTACGTTTGACATGGCACCATATGAGGTGTTGTACGGGAGGTGTATGACACCATACTGTTGGACAGATGCGTCTGATCGGGTTAAGCTGGGACCCGAGCTTTTTGAGGAGACTACGGTGAAGATCAGATTGTTACAAGCGCGGATTAAAACCGCGAACGACTGCACCACTGCTTATACGAACCGTCGCCGTAGGGCTCTGGAATCTGAGTTTGGTGGCAGAATTTGACTGGAGGTAGTACCGTTCAGAGGAACAGTAAGATTTGGTAGGCGGGGCAAGTTACCCCGAATTTTATCGGTTCTCATGAGTTTCTAGAATAAGTTGTTAGGTTTATCTTTCCCCCAATCAAGCTTCGTTTTATGTGGTATCTTCCGTGATAGCCTGTTGTGGATCGGTTAGATTTAGGTTCGATGCTGTGCAGGGTTGTCTGGTAGAAATACCGGCAACTGACTCGGGGTGCAATAAGATGCACCCGGAGGGTGGGACGCCGTGAGGCTCTGTATGGTAGTCTAAACTACCACTCCCGCCGCACCAGTACGGTGGTCCGATTGTTCTTAGTTAGAGGAATGGTTATATATTCCGTTGGTAGCGACACTGTCTGGTTGGTTCAGCTACTCTTGGAGGACCAAGAGTTCTAAGGGGGAGAATGTTACGGTCACCCCGAGCGGGTTGCGGCCACCCCGAGGGGTGACCGGCTCGGTTTTGGCTGCGGGTCACGTTTTCGGCGTTCAGACGGCTCCCGAGCCCTATCCGAGTATCATTTTGGCGAACCCTTCCGTATTTGAGGTCGTGTGGGTCCCCGGACGTTTCCGCCGAAAATATTTTTCCGCGCCGGGGTTGTCGGGTCGCCTCGGGACGTACAGCGGGCTCGGTAGCGCTCTTGAGACCTCAGTTTGGGAAGCCGTTTGCAGTTTTGGAGTCGTGAGAATGTCCGGAGGTGTTTGTGGAGTTTAATATTTGGGGCGGGACGTTCGGTTCGGGCGACTCCGGGGCTCGGGGCGGGAATCCCGGGGCTCGGGATGGAAATTTTCTGACGGCTTTGGGGTAAGTTGTGTTTGAATTTAAGATGGAATTTATGGGTATTTTTATAGAATTTTGGAGTGACGGAATTTCGGTTAAGGTTGACACGCCGCACGTCGGGTTTCGGTTCGGGTTCAGCGAGCTCGGTAGGACACTCCGGAATGGTAAATGAACTTTTGAAAAATGTTCTGTGAATGTTATAATATTCTGAAGATTGTGTCCGAGTTTCATTAATTTTGGAATTCGGTAATTATTTTTGGGCAAAAAGAATTGGAACTTTCGGAAAAATTGGGAGTTAATTTGCAAATGGGTGCAAAATTAATAATAGAACGTATGGGCTGCAGCAGCTGATTAATTCAGCAGATTTTTGGAGAAGGGATAAGGGACACTTGTCCCTTTATGATTTAAGAAGGAAAAGGAATAAGAATAAAAAGGATATTAACACATGAATTAACATTTTGACTTTCTTCTTCTCTTACCTCTCATTGCCGCCATGATCTTCAAGCTCCAAGCTCCATGGTCTTCTTCATTTCTGGGCTGTTCCTTCAAGGAGTTGGATCCTAAGTGTGGTAAGTATCCTTCTCATCTCTCTTTCCAAGTTAAAAACAAGATTTGATGAGAAAAAGAGAGGGATTTGTGGAATTTGAGTTTGTTCTTGACTACCACCTAGGATGATTCTCTTGCTTCCAAATTCAAGTATGTTGTTCTTGGGTTGGAGGGGAGTAGGAATCTGGAATTGGATGTTGAAAAAAACTCATGAATGGCCACACCCAAGGGGTGCCGATTTTGAAGTTGATTTTCCAAAATTGTGTGTGTTTGTGTTCTTGAATCATGCTTTGAGTATGTTGTTCCTAGCATGATTCTAAGACTATCTATGGTTTCAATTTGGTGAAAAATTGATTGAATAGAAAAGCCCCAATTTGAGTGAATAGTGGATTATGGTTCATGGTTGATTTTGGTTAATTTAGGTGCAATTGGTTAGCTTTCTTGGTTGAGAAGTGTAATTGGTGATTAGGATGATTGTATGGTGGTTTGAATGGATTGAATTGGAAGTTGGATGAAAATATGGTTTAGGGCCGAATTGCTCAAATGAAACTTTCTCTAGGTTGGTGTTGTAATTGGGTTGATTTGGATGGTAAAATGATATCGGGGTTGGATTTAGGTGCGGTGTGGTATTTGAAACGTCATTTTCGGGTTAGAAATGAGAAAGTTAGTTTTATACGGGTTTACCGGGAAAAGTGTCTGGAATGCGGGTTTAAGGGTTGGAATATGTTTGCGGGTGTTGGAATAACAATGTGCAGGCTCGGTTTGTAAAACCGAGCTTTCTGTGGAATTTTCCGGGAAGTGCGGAAATTGTTTTCTGGGGTTTGTTTGGATGTGTTCTGATCCAACTATGGTTGTACAGCTTGATTCTGCGTTGGTGGAGTAGCGCGGACCCGTAGGAGCCAAGTTGTGCATTTCGGGTCGGAAGTCGGGATTTTCCGAGTGTTGGGCTGCAGGGCAGCGTTTCTGAGGTAAGGGCTTAATTGGTAAAATGTATGTTTGTTCCGTTCAAGGCCCGGATGACCTTAGAGGCCCGGGTTCCTATTCTGTTCTGTATATGTTTAACAGGTAATGATACTTCTGTTTATATTTATGTATTATTGTTATTATTGTATGTTCTGTTCTGTGACGAGACCCGGATGGTCAGAGAGGCCACGGGTGCTCCTTAGATCTGTTATGCGTATCCGCACCAGGAGTGCCGATATTGCATTACGTGTCCGCCCGAAGGGTGCCGACATTCTGCGTGTATCCGCACCGGAGTGCCGATATTGCATTACGTGTCCGCCTTTGAAGGGTGCCGACATTCTGCGTGTATCCGCACCGGAGTGCCGATACTTACGTTACGTGACCCTACGGCGGTTTGGGGATCGCGACCCCGGCCGGTACCGTGCTATCATTGCTACGACCAGTATATTCGACCTCTGCCGAGGGCCGTCGTTACTGGTCGCTCGGCGGTTGGACCGCATATGTTGGATTCCGATTTACGTTATGCTTTATGTTCATATGTACATGCATATCTTTGTGATATTCTGCTTTTGCGAGTTGATTGTTGCCACAGGGCAAACCGCACTTTACCTTAAGCCCTTATCGGGTCCTTTCGAGGACTCACCCTTTTATTTGTTTACCATCTTTCAGCGATCGACAAGCAACCAGCGGAATAGAGATCAGCGGTGCTTCCTGACACTTTGGGTTATGTAGCAGAAGCAGTACCACGTGCGGGAATTCTTGAGCGAGAGGCTTCTGATTCCGCACTTAGGTATATATATATATAGGATTTCGTTTAATGGCTCTGTAGCTGTAGATGCATGCATGTAGGTCAGATCATGAATTTGTACATGTCATATGATCGGAAATATATTCTGCCTTTGATGCCTTCTGAGTCGAGGGCGGAGCCCCGACTTGCCTATATTGGATTTGTTATGATTTGAATTCTGTGTTTATTTGTTTGTTGTGATGAGCAATGTTTGGTATACCATGAACCGCTTGGTTGGTATTTTGTCGAGTTATCATGTATACTTGCCATGTATGGGTTACGTAGGTTGCTAGTCGATTCTCGTTTGTTACGTATTTGAGCTCGATGCTCATTGCCGCGCTTTCCGCCGTTGGTTCCGGTTCTCGACGTCGCGGCCGGCTCCGCCTCCGCAACCGGGCGGGGTGGCTGTGACAAGTTGGTATCGAGCAGGTCGGGTCGGAATGACCCAAAAGGTAAAGTATGTTTGGTTTTGGGTATGGAATGTGAAAGGCAAGTATACAAGTCCGAGGTGGACCCTTGGAGTAAGTTAAGTCTGTTCATGGTTAAGTACTGCGGAAGATGACTTGAAGTGCGAGCCACTGGTTCTACGTTTCATTCTGCAGGGACGGTTCGATGACGGAGACTGGCCACCTCCTTATTTGAACCACCTTGGAATGGGTGTGGAGCGGCGGGCGGTTCTTTGAAGCATTTTGAAGGTTTAGAAGTTGGACTTACGGTATGATCCGGTACTTTAATTCATTGTTTGGTATATGGTGTGATTACGTGATATGAACATGAACTGATTCGTGTTTGAGGATTTGATATTTGGTTGTGTGATTCTAAAATGAATTTGCATCATGCATTGCATTACACTACTGAGCCTTAGAATCTGCTGCTGGCTTTTGGATAGATGGGGAAGAGTTAGTTGATTTGGACTTTTGAATATGGGATAAGTTGGTTTTGGTTGGACTTTGTTTAAGGAAATGTTTACTACACGCGAATAGCGTGATTTGGTACCGGAGGCGGGGTGGGATCCCACACCTCCGTGGAATAGGATACGGGTTCAGCGTAACCCGAGTCCGAACAACCACACTCACCGCCCCGAGGCTTAGCCGTCGTAGGGACCCCTCTCGATTTGGTATTACCGCCAGCCTAGCTGGTTCGGGGGCGATGGCGGGGAAAATCTGTTTATGCCACGGTAAGGGCATTTTGATCAGTGGTGATAGCGAGACTTTAGCCACCGCTCGCTACTGACTTTGGAATTGGTAAGTGAGTGACTCAGGAGCGTGGTCACTACGACACCTAGACTTCTCGTCGGTCCTATCAACGACGGGAGATCGAGATACCCGATCGACGAGGTTGGACTTTTGGAGAGGTTTGAGTTTGAATCCCCCGAGGTTCGGCGGCCGAGGAGGGCCGGAGGTAGTAGAGACTTGGTTTGCAGGAATTGACAAACTCCTGGAGGAGGCTATTCGAGCCGGTTGGCCAGAATAGCGGCTACTCGGTCGGTGCTTCCAGTTCGAACCGGAGTTGGATTGACCCGATATCTGATTTCTAGTGTCTGGCGATGTACCGGACATTTCCGCGGAAAATATTTTTGAGGTCGGGGGTTGCCGTCGGACGATTTTCGGGATTACAGGCGGAGAAAGCGGCTCCCGGGAGTGACTCGGGACTCAGATTTGCAGTTTTGAGGAAGATCTGGAGTCGGGGATATAATTTACATTTTTCTGTGAAGAAAAATGTTCTGGGTCGGAAATTATGGTTTCGGGCAGTTTTCGGGCTCGGGGCGAGCCAAGCTGTGACACTTGGCGAAATGTGATTAGTGGAAAGTATTGGACTTGGTCTCTTGTTATTTCTAGTGATTATGATTCACTATGATGTCAAAAAGGATGTCATGTGCAAAGCACATGACTTATTATTACAAGACTTAAGTTTTGGCAAGTCTTGCAAAAATGCAAACGTATTCTTCTTCCTTCTTCACTGCCGAATTCTTCCTCTCTCTAAAACCACCATTGTTGTGTTTTACAAGCTTCCAAAGCTTGCTCTAGATTGCTTCTTGGTCCGAGAGTTCAAGCTGGGAAGGCTGATCGGCAACTCGAGTACTACGTGCATCGAGGTATGGTTCGATTCTGTTGAGTATTTGGCAATATTGGAAAGTTGATGTTCTTGGCTTAGATCTGAGTTTTGATGGAATTGAACCGTTGGATCGTTGTGTGGTTCATATATGTTGATGTTGGGTAGGTAAGGATTAGGGAAATAACGTTGGATCGTTGGAAACACAACACGGGTGAGAACTCACCTTTTGGCGAATTTTTGACCGATTATGTTGGGAGTTTCGTTGAATTTGATGTGTTACGTGGATTGATTTGTGATTATTGAAGTGAATTCTTGCATGTTCGAATCGGTTCTGAATTACGATGTTTACTGCGGAAAAGCGGAATTTTACCAAATTCTGTAGGATTTTCGATTATGGGTCGGGGTGTAGTTTGGTAGTGTGGTTGGTAAAGTCGCTAATTCAGCTTGAATTGACAGATTCGAGGTCCGTAAGGTTGAAAAGAAAGGTTCCCGGGTTTCGGTCGCGGGAAATTGTGTTTGAGATCCACTGCGGTCGGAGTCTTGCTCCGATATCTATTCCTCCTTATCGGATGCCTATTTACGAGATGCGGGAGTAGAAGAAGTAAGCTGGAGGAATTACAGACAAAAGAGTTTCGTCCGACCGAGCACTTCAGCGTGGGGTGCTCTGGTATTGTTCGTTAAGAAGAATGATGGGACACTCTGACTTTGTATTGATTACAGACGGTTGAATGCTCTTATTGGGAAGAATAAGTATCCGTTACTGAGGATTAACGATCTTTTTGATCAACTTCGGGGTTTGAGGGTTTTCTCAAAGATTGATCTATGATCTGGGTATTTTCAGCTTAGGGTGAAGGTAGAGGACATACCTAAGACTGCTTTTCGCACCCGGTTTGGATACTTTGAGTTTACGGTCATGCCGTTCGGGCTGACCAATGTTCCGGTGGCATTCATGGATCTGATGCATCGGGTGTTCCGACCGTACTTGGACTCATTTCTGGTGGTTTTATTGATGATATTCTGATATATTCTCGGGATGAGGACTCGCATCTGGAGCATCTGAGGGTAGATCTGCAGACACTTTGGGAATATCAGCTTTATGCTAAATTCTCAAAGTGAGTTCTGGATTCGGGAAGTCACCTTTAAGGACACATTATATCTCGAGCATGGTGCATGCGTGGATCCGAGAGAAGGTGAAGGCAATTTGGGATTGGAAACAATCTACCACGGTACGGGAGATCAAGAGCTCCCTGGGGTTAGCAGGATTTTATCAGAGGTTTGTACCAGGGTTTTCTATTCTGGCATCTCCGCTTACGCAGTTGACCAGGGAGGGTCAACGATTTATCTGGTCTGATAGGTGTGAACGGAATTTTCAGGAGTTGAAACGGCAGTTGACTAACGCTCCGATTCTGACTCTTTCAGATCCGATCTTACCGTATGTGATCTATACGGATGCTTCCACGTCTGGTTTGGGGTGTGTGTTGATGCAGGATCGTAATGTGATAGCTTATGGGTCGGGATAGTTGCGACCGCATGAGCTGAACTGACTGACACATGATCTGGAGTTGGCTATAGTAAATTATGCGCTGAAACATTGGAAGCAATATCTGTTTGGTAGTAAATTTCAGATTCTTACCGACCATAAGAGTCTGAAATATCTGTTTACACAGGAGGAGCTTAGCATGAGGCAGCGCAGATGTCTCGAATACATTAAGGACTATGATTGTAGTATCGGGTACATCTCTGGCAAGGGCAACACGGTTGCCGATGCTCTGGCGAAGTATACCGGCTTAATTAAGGAGGAAATGTTGGTGACCGATCGAGGAGAGTGATTTGATATGCCTTTGGCACGGGGCAGCTCTGGGAGCGTGCTCAGGTTATTACACTTACCATACATTCTGAGTGGCTTGATTGGATGCGCGAAGCGCAAGGTAGAGATCTGGTATTGAAGAAGTTATCTGGGGAAGATAATAGTTTATTTGTTGCCGACATTTCAGTATAGGCAGGGATTGCTATACTTCTGAGATCGCCTTTATGTACCTGAGGATCAGGAGTTCTGGAATGAGATTTTCGAGGAGGCACACTCGAGCAGTTTGAGCATCAGGAACCGGCAGGGACACTGCAGACTTTGCCCATTCCGATGGGAAGTGGGGTAATGTTACTATGGACTTTCTTGCCGCACCCCCGACACGGTCTCGCCATGATGCTATCTGGGTTTTGTGGATCGGTGACAAAGTGCGTACACTTTACGCTTATTCGGTCACGACCCTGCTGGAGAAGCTTGCCCGGCTTTACATCAGGGAGATTGTACGTTTACATGGAGCACCAGACTCCATTGAATCTGACCGTGATCCGCGTTTTACAGCACGGTTCTGGATTGCTTTTCATGAAGCATTGGGCACGCGACTCCATCTGAATACAACTTATCACCCACAGACGGACGGGCGATCGGAGCGGGTGATTACGATATTGGAGGATATGTTGCAAATCTGTACTTTGGATTTTGGAGGAGTTTGGGACTAGCGATTACTTTGATAGAGTTCTCATACAACAATTGCTTTGACTACGTTTGACATGGCACCATATGAGGTGTTATGCGGGAGGTGTATGACACCATCTTGTTGGACAGATCGTCGATCGGGTTAAGCTGGGACCCGAGCTTTTGAGAGACTACGGTGAAGATCAGTTATTACAAGCGCGGATTAAAACCGCGACAGCGCACCACTGCTTATACGAACCGTCGCCGTAGGGCTCTGGAATCTGAGTTTGGTGGCAGAATTTGACTGGAGGTAGTACCGTTCAGAGGAACAGTAAGATTTGGTAGGCGGGGCAAGTTACCCCGAATTTTATCGGCTCTCACGAGTTTCTAGAATAAGTTGTTAGGTTTATCTTTCCCCCCCCCCAACTGTTTCTGTTATATGTGGTATCTTCCAGGATAGCCTGTTGTGGGTCGGTTAGGTTTAGGTTCGGTACTGTCTGGGGTTGTCTGGTAGAAATACCGGCAACTGACTCGGGGTGCAATAAGATGCACCCGGAGGGTGGGACGCCGTGAGGCTCTGTATGGTAGTCTAAACTACCACTCCCGCCGCACCAAAGACGGTGGTCCGATTGTTCAGGTTAGAGGAATGGTTATATTTTCTGGTTGGTAGCGACACTGTCTGGTTGGTTCGAGCTACTCTTGGAGGACCAAGAGTTCTAAGGGGAGAATGTTACGGTCACCCCGAGCGGGTTGCGGCCGGGTGACCCGGCTCGGTTTTGGCTGCGGGTCACGTTTTCGGCGTTCAGACGGCTCCCGAGCCCTATCCGAGTATCATTTTGGCGAACCCTTCCGTATTTGAGGTCGTGTGGGTCCCCGGACGTTTCCGCCGAAAATATTTTTCTCGCGCCGGGGTTGTCGGGGTCGCCTCGGGGCGTCTGGCCAGGCTCGGTAGCGCTCTTGAGACCTCAGTTTGGGAAGCCGTTTGCAGTTTTGGAGTCGTGAGAATGTCCGGAGGTGTTTGTGGAGTTTAATATTTGGGGCGGGACGTTCGGTTCGGGCGACTCCGGGGCTCGGGACGGGAATCCCGGGGCTCGGGATGGAAATTTTCTGACGGCTTTGGGGTAAGTTGTGTTTGAATTTAAGATGGAATTTATGGGTATTTTTATAGAATTTTGGAGTGACGGAATTTCGGTTAAGGTTGACACGCTCGCACGTCGGGTTTGGTTCGGGTTCAGCGAGCTCGGTAGGACACTCCGGAATGGTAAATGAACTTTTGAAAAATGTTCTGTGAATGTTATAATATTCTGAAGATTGTGTCCGAGTTTCATTAATTTTGGAATTCGGTAATTATTTTTGGGCAAAAAGAATTGGAACTTTCGGAAAAATTGGGAGTTAATTTGCAAATGGGTGCAAAATTAATAATAGAACGTATGGGCTGCAGCAGCTGATTAATTCAGCAGATTTTTGGAGAAGGGATAAGGGACACTTGTCCCTTTATGATTTAAGAAGGAAAAGGAATAAGAATAAAAAGGATATTAACACATGAATTAACATTTTGACTTTCTTCTTCTCTTACCTCTCATTGCCGCCATGATCTTCAAGCTCCAAGCTCCATGGTCTTCTTCATTTCTGGGCTGTTCCTTCAAGGAGTTGGATCCTAAGTGTGGTAAGTATCCTTCTCATCTCTCTTTCCAAGTTAAAAACAAGATTTGATGAGAAAAAGAGAGGGATTTGTGGAATTTGAGTTTGTTCTTGACTACCACCTAGGATGATTCTCTTGCTTCCAAATTCAAGTATGTTGTTCTTGGGTTGGAGGAGTAGGAATCTGGAATTGGATGTTGAAAAAAACTCATGAATGGCCACACCCAAGGGGTGCCGATTTTGAAGTTGATTTTCCAAAATTGTGTGTGTTTGTGTTCTTGAATCATGCTTTGAGTATGTTGTTCCTAGCATGATTCTAAGACTATCTATGGTTTCAATTTGGTGAAAAATTGATTGAATAGAAAAGCCCCAATTTGAGTGAATAGTGGATTATGGTTCATGGTTGATTTTGGTTAATTTAGGTGCAATTGGTTAGCTTTCTTGGTTGAGAAGTGTAATTGGTGATTAGGATGATTGTATGGTGGTTTGAATGGATTGAATTGGAAGTTGGATGAAAATATGGTTTAGGGCCGAATTGCTCAAATGAAACTTTCTCTAGGTTGGTGTTGTAATTGGGTTGATTTGGATGGTAAAATGATATCGGGGTTGGATTTAGGTGCGGTGTGGTATTTGAAACGTCATTTTCGGGTTAGAAATGAGAAAGTTAGTTTTATACGGGTTTACTGGGAAAAGTGTCTGGAATGCGGGTTTAAGGGTTGGAATATGTTTGCGGGTGTTGGAATAACAATGTGCAGGCTCGGTTTGTAAAACCGA
This sequence comes from Stellera chamaejasme, assembly GCA_024586325.1. Taxonomy (NCBI): domain Eukaryota; kingdom Viridiplantae; phylum Streptophyta; class Magnoliopsida; order Malvales; family Thymelaeaceae; genus Stellera; species Stellera chamaejasme. The sequence goes on along the minus strand of CM044985.1, from coordinate 15,541,340 downwards.
GCTTTCTGTGGAATTTTCCGGGAAGTGCGGAAATTGTTTTCTGGGGTTTGTTTGGATGTGTTCTGATCCAACTATGGTTGTACAGCTTGATTCTGCGTTGGTGGAGTAGCGCGGACCCGTAGGAGCCAAGTTGTGCATTTCGGATCGGAAGTCGGGATTTTCCGAGTGTTGGGCTGCGGGCAGCGTTTCTGAGGTAAGGGCTTAATTGGTAAAATGTATGTTTGTTCCGTTCAAGGCCCGGATGACCTTAGAGGCCCGGGTTCCTATTCTGTTCTGTATATGTTTAACAGGTAATGATACTTGTTTATATTTATGTATTATTGTTATTATTGTATGTTACATTACGTGGCGAGACCCGGATGGTCGAGAGAGGCCACGGGTGCTCCTTAGATCATTATGCGTATCCGCACCGGAGTGCCGATATACATTACGTGTCCGCCTTTGAAGGGTGCCGACATTCTGCGTGTATCCGCACCGGAGTGCCGATACTTACATTACGTGTCCGCCGAAGGCGCCGATTCTGCGTGTATCCGCACCGGAGTGCCGATACTTGCGTGACCCTACGGCGGTTTGGGGATCGCGACCCCAGCCGGTACCGTGCTATACATTCATTACGACCTGTATATTCGACCTCTGCCGAGGGCTGTCGTTCTGGTCGTTACGCGGTTGGACCGCATATGTTGGATTCCGATTTACGTTATGCTTTATGTTCATATGTACATGCATATCTTTGTGATATTCTGTTTTGCGAGTTCGATTGTTGCCACATGGGCAAACCGCACTTTTACCTTAAGCCCTTATCGGGTCCTTTCGAGGACTCACCCTTTTATTTGTTTACCATCTTTCAGGCAGTCTGACAAGCAACCAGCGGAATAGAGATCCGCGGTGCTTCCTGACATTTTGGGTTCTGTAGCAGCAGCAGTACCACGTGCGGGAATTCTTGAGCGAGAGGCTTCTGATTCCGCACTTAGGTATATATATATATAGGATTTCGTTTAATGGCTCTGTAGCTGTAGATGCATGCATGTAGGTCAGATCATGAATTTGTACATGTCATATGATCGGAAATATATTCTGCCTTTGATGCCTTCTGAGTCGAGGGCGGAGCCCCGACTTGCCTATATTGGATTTGTTATGATATGAATTCAGTGTTTCTGTGGTTGTTGTGATTAGCAATGTTTGGTATACCATGAACTGCTTGGTTGGTATGTTGTCGAGTTATCATGTATACTTGCCATGTATGGGTTCTGTAGGTTGCTAGTCGATTCTCGTTGTTCGGTATTTGAGCTCGATGCTCCGCTACCGCGCTTTCCGTCGTTGGTTCTGGTTCTCGACGTCGCAGCCGGCTCCGCCTCCGCAACCGGTATATTCGACGGGGTGGCTGCATGCGACACTATATGCTTTATGTTCGTAAGCATATGTATATCTTGTGTTATTCTGTTTTGCGAGTTGATTGTTGCCACATGGGCAAACCGCACTTTTGCCTTAAGCCCTTCGGGTCCTTTCGAGGACTCACCCTTTCATTTGTTTACACCTTTCAGTTGTTACGAAAAGCAATTGGCGGAATAGAGGTCCGCGGTGCTTTCGGATTTCTTGGGTTTCAGCAGCGGTAGTACCACGGGCGGAAAATCTCTGAGTGAGAAAGTTTCCGATTCCGCACAATAGGTATATATATAGGTTTTGGTTTAATGGCTCAGTAGCTGTAGCTGCATGCATGTAGTTTAGATCATGTATTTGTATAAGACGTATAATCGAGACATACTCTGCCTTTATTGTCTTCTGAGTCGAGGGCGGAGCCCCGACTTGCTTATATTGGAGTTGTGGTTATATCATGGATTTTGGTGTTTCTGTGTTGTGGCGATGTTTGATGTTTGACACCATGAACTGCATGTTTGGTAGAAGTTGGATTTTTCTAGTATGCTTGCCTTGAATGAGTATCTGGGTTGCTAATTGCCACTTGGCTATTTGTTATTTGAGCTCGATGCTCCGCTGCCGCGCTTTACGCCGTAGGTTCCGGTTCTCGACGTCGCAACCGGCTCCGCCTCCGCAATCGGGCGGGGTGGCTGTGACAAGTTGGTATCGAGCAGGTCGGGTCGGAATGACCCAAAAGGTAAAGTATGTTTGGTTTTGGGTATGGAATGGGAAAGGCAAGTATACAAGTCCGAGGGTGGACCCTTGGAGTAAGTTAAGACTGTTCGTGGGTAAGTAACTGTGGAAGTGACTTCGAGGTACAAGCCACCGTTCTACGTTTCGTGCAGGCGGTTACGTACGGAGACTGGCCACCTCCTTATTTGAACCACCTTGGAATGGGTGTGGAGCAGTGGGCGGTTCTTTGAAGCAATTTTGAAGGTTTAGAAGTTGGACTTGGTATGATCCGGTACTTTAATTCATTGTTTGGTATATGGTGTGATTACGTGATATGAACATGAACTGATTACGTGTTTGAGGATTTGATATTTGGTTGTGCAGTCCTAAAATGAATTTACGCATCATGCATTGCATTACACTACTGAGCCTTAGAATCTGCTGCTGGCTTTTGGATAGATGGGGAAGAGTTAGTTGATTTGGACTTTTGGATATGGGATAAGTTGGCTTTGGTTGGACTTGGTTTAAGGGAATGTTTACTACACGCGAGCAGCGTGTTTTGGCATCGGAGGCGGGGCTGGAATCCCACACCTCCGAAGAATGGGATACGGGTTCAGCGTAACTCGGGGTTGAACAATCACAATCATCACCCCGGGGTTCTAGTAGTCACGGGGACCCTTTCTGTTTGGTATTGGTGTTGGACCGTGTGCAGTGTCTTTGGGTACTTTCTTGCCCGGCCTGACGAGTTCGGAGGCGGCGGAGGCGGGGAAGATCTGTTTATGCCACGGTAAGGGCATTTTGATTAGGTGGTGATAGCGAGATTTAAGCCACTTGCTCGCCATAGTTTGGGATCGGTAAGTGAGTGACTCGACAAGGGTGGTCACTGCGACACCTAGACTTCTCATCGGTCCTATTAACGACGAGGAGATCGGGGCACCGATCTGGCGAGTCGAGACTCTTGGAGAGGTTTTAGAGTTTGAACCCCCGAGGTTCAATGACCGAGAAAGTGCAGGGTAGTAGAGATTTGGTCTGCGGGAGTTGATAAACTCACTGGGGAGGCTACATTTTCCACTAGCGGTGCGGTGGGGATGTAGCAATCTGTGTCGAGCACGGTTGATGAGTTTCATCGGGAGACAGGACAGTCGAGAGTATGAGTGAGAGTTTGATCGGTTGGTTTGCTACGTACCGTAGTACTATGGAATGGAAGAATAGAAGGCTAAGAGGTTTATTCGTTGTTGCGCCCGAGTTCGAGTGGGTTTTGAGACCTTTAGACATTACTTTGTTTCGGGAAGCGGTTATTGGGCTCAACACTTGAGCGGGAGGAGGTTGAGAGTCGCTTCACCTTACAATGAGGTTAAGGGTGTACGAGGGCTCCACACGGCGAGGACCCGGCAGATTTACGGGCGCCAAATAGGCACAGGCGGTTTGTAGAGGTAGAGGGGAGCACCACCGGCACGATCTTAACCGATTTGCGGTAGGTATCATTCGGTTGAATTTGTTATCGGCGGGAGGGCCGATGTTTATGTGCAGTCGACACTCTTTGGGTGCGGGATTGCCCCCTTGTAGGGCGGGGTTTTGGCGGTCTTCGGCGTCCATAGTCTCGAAGTACAACCCAGCGCGCCGCGGCGTGGGTTTCGAGATGGGTGGCCCGAGACCTCGGCGGCGGCAGCGGCTTCAGCCACCCCCTCCGTCACAGCAACCGAGCGGGACGGGTTTTCCTTTTTACGAAGGGAGGCCACGGTTATCGGGGAGGACCTAGTCAACGGTCAGTACCCGGCCCGGCGGGAGGCTCGAGTCGGCGAGGAGTTTTACATGGTATTTTATTTCGAATGAGATACCGGTTCGAGCGATATTGGATACGGGAACATTTATTCCCATTGTAACACCGAAATGTGTTACATCTCGTATCCATTTGTTAGTACTTTGCCTCAAATGTACTTAGTAAAAACTGCTAGGAGTCGGTTACATTTTCCAATGAGATGGTTCGGGGTTGTACGATATCTGTAGGTGGACATATGATAGTATCGGATTTATTGGTTTTAGACACGCCGAACTATGATATTATTCTTGGGATGGACTGGCTATCCAAGAATTCTGTGCACATTGGTTGTGCAACCCGAACCATTATGGTTTCTGGAGAGGTACTACCTCTCACGGCTCCGACTAGTTTGATTATCGCGCGTGCGATGCAGTGTTACGATTACGGATCAGGTATCGATAGTTGGTGTAGGGAATGCTATGATCTGAATGAAGCTAGTATTAGGTTGAAGTTGGATGGTTTACCGTTGGTTCGAGATTTTCCGCAGGTATTTCCGGAGGAGTTGCCGGATTACCATAAGAGCGGATAATTGTGTTTGACATCCACCTGCAGTCGGGTACTGCTCCGATATCTATTCCTCCTTATCGGATGCCTATTTCTGAGATGCAGGAGTAGAAGAAGCAAGCTGGAGGAATTACTGACAAAGAGTTTCGTCCGACCGAGCACTTCGGCGTGGGGTGCTGCAGTTACATTTGTTAAGAAGAATGATGGGACACTCGACTTGGTATTGATTACAGACGGTTGAATGCTCTTGTTGGGAAGAATAAGTATCCGTTACCGAGGATTGACAATCTTTTTGATCAACTTCGGGGTTCGAGAGTTTTCTCGAAGATTGATCTCCGATCTGGGTATTTTCAGCTTAGGGTGAAGGAAGAGGACATGCCTAAGACTGCTTTCCGCACCCGATTTGGACACTTTGAGTTTACGGTCATGCCGTTCGGGCTGACCAATGTTCCGGTGGCATTCATGGATCTGATGCATCGGGTGTTCCGACCGTACTTGGACTCATTTCGGTGGTTTTATTGATGATATTGATATATTCTCGGGATGAGGACTCGCAGGGAGCATCGAGGGTAGTTCTGAGACACTTTGGGAACATCAGCTTTATGCTAAATTCTCAAAGTGTGAGTTACGGATTCGGGAAGTCACCTTTAAGGACCCGTTATTTACGAGCGTGGTGCATGCGTGAATCCGAGAGAAGGTGAAGGCAATTTGGGATTGGAAACAACCTACCACGGTGCGGGAGATTAGGAGCTTCACGGGGTTAGTAGGATATTATATGAGGTTTGTCTTGGGATTTTCTATTACGGCATCTCCGCTTATGCGGTTGACTAAGAAGGGTCAATTGTATATCCGGTCCGATAAGTGTGAGCAGAATTTTGAAGTTGAGGCGGTAGTTGACTAACGCTCCGATTCTGACTCTTTCAGATCCGATCTTACCGTATGTGGTTTATACGGATGCTTCCACGTCTGGTTTGGGATGTGTGTTGATGCAGGAGCGTTTTGTGGTAGCTTATGGGTCGAGGCAGCTGCGACCGCATGAGCTGAACTGGTTGGCACATGATCTGGAGTTGGCTATAGTAATTTATGCGCTGAAACATTGGAAGCAATATCTATTTGATAGTAAATTTCAGATTCTTACCGACCATAAGAGTCTGAAATATCTGCTTACGCAAAAGGGAGCTTAATTTGAGGCAGCATAGATGGCTCGAATACATTAAGGACTATGGTTGCTGTATCGAGTACGTCTCTGGCAAGGGCAACACGGTTGCCGATGCAGCTGGCGAAGTATACCGGGTTAGTTAAGGGAGGAAATGTTGGGGACTGATCTGAGGAGAGAGATTTGACGTGCCTTTGGCACAGGTGGCAACTCTGGGAACGTGCTCAGGTGTACACACTTACCATACATTCTGAGTGGCTTGATAGGGTGCGCGAGGTGCAGGGTAGAGATCCGGGGTTGAAGAAGTTATGCGGAGAAGACAAGGGATCTTTATTACCGACGCGTTTCGGTATAGGCGAGGATTGCTATACTTCGAGACCGCCTTTATGTACTAGAGGATCGAAGTTACGGAATGAGATGTTAGAGGAGGTACACCCGGCGGTTTGAGCATCGAAACGGCGGGGACACTGCAGACTTTGCCCATTCCGGTTCGGGAGTGGGGCAATGTTACTATGGACTTTCGATTGCCTTGCCCACGACATAGTCTCGCCATGATGCGATCAGGTTATTGTGAATAGGCTGATAAAGTGCGCACACTTTATGCTTATTCGGGTCATAGACCCTCTGGAGAAGCTTGCCGGCTTTACATCAGGAAGATTGTACGTTTGCATGGAGTACCAGACTCCATTGAATCTGACCGTAATCCGCGTTTTACAGCACGGTTCTGGATTGCTTTTCATGAAGCATTGGGCACGCGACTCCGTCTGAATACAGCTTATCACCCACAGACGGACGGACAGTCGGAGCGGGTGATTCTGATATCGGAGGGTATGTTGCGAATCTGTATTTTGGATTTTGGAGGAGTTTGGGACTAGTAGTTGCTTTGATAGAGTTCTCATACAACAATTGCTTTCAGACTACGTTTGACATGGCACCATATGAGGTGTTGTACGGGAGGTGTATGACACCATGTTGTTGGACAGATGCATCTGATGGGGTTGAACTGGGACCCGAGCTTTTTGAAGAGTCTACGGCAAAGATCAGTTATTACTGGCGCGGATTAAAACCCGATGACAGCACCACTGCTTATACGAACCGCCGCCGTAGAGCTCTTGAATCGGCGTTTGGTGATAGAATTTGATAGAATTTGACTGGAGGTAGCACCGTTCAGAGAGACAGTAAGATTTGCTAGGCGGGGCGAGTTACCCCAAGTTATATCGGTTCTTATGGGTTTCCAGAGTAAGTTGTTAGGTTGGGTTTCCCCCATTTGTTTACATTTTATGTGGTACCTTCGGGATAACTGTTGTGGATCGGTTAGGTTTAGGTTCGATCTTATGCAGGGTTGTCTGGTAGAAATACCGGCAACTGTCTCGGGGTGCAATAAGATGCACCCGGAGGGTGGGACGCCTTGAGGCTCTGTATGGTAGTCTAAACTACCACTCCCGCCGCACCAGTACGGTGGTCCGATTGTTCTTAGTAAGGTGTATATTTACATTCTGGTTGGTAGCGACACTGTGTAGATGGTTCGAGCTACTCTTGGAGGACCAAGAGTTCTAAGGGGGAGAATGTTACGGTCACCCCGAGCGGGTTGCGGCCGGGTGACCGGGAGCTCCGGTTTTGGCCTGCGGGTCACGTTTTTCGGCGTTCAGGCGGCTCCCGAGCCCTATCCGAGTATTATTTTGGCGAACCCTTCCGTATTTGAGGTCGTGTGGGTCCCCCGGACGTTTCCGCCGAAAATATTTTTCTGGCGCCGGGGGGTTGTCGGGGTCGTCTCGGGACGTATAGCGGGCTCGGTAGCGCTCTCGAGACCTCAGTTTGGGAAGCCGTTTGCAGTTTTGGAGTCGTGGAAACGTCCCGGAGGTGGTTGTGGAGTTTAATATTTGGGGCGGGACGTTCGGTTCCGGGCGACTCCCGGGGCTCGGGACGGGAATCCCGGGGCTCGGGATGGAAATTTTCTGACGGCTTTTGGGTAAGTTGTGTTATAATTTAAGATGGAATTTATGGGTATTTTTATAGAATTTTGGAGTAGCGGAATTTCGGTTAAGGTTGACACGCTCGCACGTCGGGTTTTGGTTCGGGTTCAGCGAGCTCGGTAGGACACTCCGGAATGGTAAATGAACTTTTGAAAAATGTTCTGTGAATGTTATAATATTCTGAAGACTGTGTCCGAATTTCATTAATTTTGGAATTCGGTAATTATTTTTGGGCAAAAAGAATTGGAACTTTCAGAAAAATTGGGAGTTAAATTGCAATTGGTTGCAAAATTATTAAAAATCAGTATGGGCAGCAGCAGCATGTTCGGCAGTTTATGGGAGAGAAAAGGGAATGGACATGTGTCCTCTTTTGGTGGAAGAAGAAAAGGAAATAAAAGGAATTATGTGATATATATATATATATATATGTGTTTATGTTAATAATGCATATATATATATGTATAAGTAATATAAAATGGTAATTTTGGAAGAAAAGAAGGAATGGGCGGATGGGAGAGAGAGAAAAGAAGGGACATGTGTCCCTTCTTGGTTAGAGAAGAAAAGAAAAAGAAAGGGATTTATGAAGATATTTATATATATGTAGAAAAAGGAAAAGTGCATCATTTTTTGTCAATTTCTTCATCTCCTCCATCCGTATCTCTCTCCCTTTCTCTCTGTTGCTGCTGCCATTGTTGGAGCTTAAAGCTCCACAACTGATTTCTGTCGTTTGGCGGCCAAACTTGAGTATTGCACTTAAATCGTTCATTGGGTTGTGTGGATCGATGTCTGAAATCTGTTTTGAAAGATTTAGTGTGGTTTGCAAGTTATGAGCGTTTGAATTTTGGAGTGAATAGTGTCACATGCTCTTTTGTTTGATTTTCGGTTCCTAAGCGTTCTCGGCACTTCTGGTGCATGTTTGATAACAGAGGCGTAGGAAGAAAGCACCCGAGGTTGTCTTGATTCGCGTCTGAAAATTTTGGTGTAATTTTCGGCGGAGCATTTAGCGAAAGGTAAGGGCATTTCTGCGTTGAGTAGAATTCTGGTTACATTAGTGTAATCGGTTACATTAGAAGAGGCTCGGTGTGAAAGCCGTTTTCCCGGCCGAGCCTCGGTTTTGGCGCCAATGATATTGGTTGATTACGTGAATTACGAATGCGTTTTACGTATCTGGAATTGATTGTGAGCAGGAGTTGCTTTGAAATTGGACCGAAACTCTGCCGAAATTTATCTGGGACAGGTGAGCGAGAATTTCGATTCGGACTTGTGTGAACGATTTGGGAAGAAGGTATGATTTAAAGGTTTGGTTGTGTTTATGGATGTATAAGTAACAATGTTCTAGCTCGGTTTGGGAAACCGATCTTTCTGTGGAATTTTGCGGGAAAGTGCGAGTTTGTGCGGGAATTGGTTTCTAAGGGTTGTTGGATGTGTTCTGACTCAACAATGGTTATCCAGCTTGATTCTACGTTAGTGGAGTAGCGTGGAACCATAGGAGTCAAGTTTGGCGTTTCGGGTCGGGAGCCGGGGTTTCACGAGTTTTGGGCTGCGGGGCAGCGCTTCTGAGGTAAGGGCTTAATTTGGTAAAGCATGTACGTTTGTTACGCTCCACGAATGTTATCGGGTATGATATCTCTGCTGTATTTGTATGTTTCATTTATATGTTACGATTACGTGGCGAGACCCGTATGGTTGGAGAGACCACGGGTACTCCTTGGTTACATTACGTGTATCCGCACCGAGTGCCGATACTTACATTACGTGACCTACGGCGGTTTGGGGATCGCGACCCCGGCCGATACCGTGCTATCATTACTGCATTACGATCTGTATATTCGACCTCTGTTGAGGGCTGTCGTGTAGTCGTTCGGCGGTTGGACCGCATGCGATGGTTTATGATTCACTATATGCTTTATGTTCGTAAGCATATGTATATCTTTGTGTTATTACATTTTGCGAGTTGATTGTTGCCACAATGGGCAAACCGCACTTTGCCTTAAGCCCTTCTTGGGTCCTTTCGAGGACTCACCCTTTCATTTGTTTACACCTTTCAGGTTGTTACGAAAAGCAATTGGCGGAATAGAGGTCCGCGGTGCTTTGGATTTCTTGGGTTTCAGCGGCGAGTAGTACCACGGGCGGAAAATCTCACGAGTGAGAAAGTTTCCGATTCCGCACAATAGGTATATATATAGGTTTTGATTTAATGGCTCTGTGTGTAGCTGCATGCATGTAGTTTAGATCATGTATTTGTATAAGACGTATAATCGAGACATACTCTGCCTTTATTGTCTTAAGTCGAGGCGGAGCCCCGACTTGCTTATATTGGAGTTGTGGTTATATCATGGATTTTGGTGTTTCTGTGTTGTGGCGATGTTTGATGTTTGACACCATGAACTGCATGTTTGGTAGAAGTTGGATTTTTTCTAGTATGCTTGCCTTGAATGAGTATCTGGGTTGCTAATTGCCACTTGGCTATTTGTTATTTGAGCTCGATGCTCCGCTGCCGCGCTTTCCGCCGTAGGTTCCAGTTCTCGACGTCGCGGCCGGCTCCGCCTCCGCAACTGGGCGGGGTGGCTGTGACACTGAACCCCCATCCAAAGAAAACACAAATATACACACATATATATATATAATGCAAACACATGCTCAACCAATGAAATTTCAATACAAATGCAATGCAATTCAATCAATAATGCAGAATGAAGTTAGACACTTGAGTCGGGGCACACCCTTATCACACACTAGAGCATGGCCAGCTCGGGGTCACGATCCCCACCGTCATATCACTTACACCACGAAGGTGTATCACACACTTAGCACCATTAGGTGTGATAAAAGCTCCCACTCACTGATAACACCATCGTAGGTGTATCAAAATCCGACTACCTGCACAAACCGATGCTTATACCATGGGACTAGGTTTGGCGTCATCGGGCCACCCCTCGGACCAAACCTAGCCTCAATACACATTCTAGCAAGCATGCTGAATATTGCTACGCCAGAACATACACTGAACCCTTACCTCACACTGGAGTCCGAACCAGAATTCTCGATCAATGGTCCCAGTAGAAATTTCGGCAAAGTTTCAGCTGAATTTCTGATTACTCCCTGCTCACAAACAATCCACAGATACAGAATATATGTTCAGAATTCAAAGAATCAGCCAATATCATTGGCGCCAAAACCGAGGCTCGGGCCGGGAAAAACGGCTTTCACACCGAGCCTTTTCTGACAAAACCAAATAGTACAAAAGACTCATCTCTTCACTCTGATCACAAATATATCCTTACATTTCACTGAAAGCAAAGTTGATTTTTCGCACCAAATCTCAGAACTGATTTTTGCAACACTTCCGGCGCGTTTCTGCTCACACTCCTCAGAGGTTCTTCAAGAAATCTCCAACTTCAAGCTTGGAGCTCACTTTGGCGCTTCCATGGAAGCTCTCTGCCGGTTGAAGAAAAGAAGAAAGAAGATGAAGTTGATTAAGTGGTGAAAATGCCCTTTTCTTCCCTTTTTGTTATTTATCTCCCTTTTTCCTTTCCTTCTTTTATTACAAGAGGGACATGTGTCCCTCACTTTTAAGCCCATCCCTCCCCTTTCCGCCTCTTACCTCTTTTTTCCAAATATTAACCCATTTTCCCTATTTTTCACTTCCTTTTATCCATTTTCCTTCATTCCCTTAATATCTTCCTTACTTCCATGTTTAACCAAAAAGGGACAAGTGTCCCTTCTCTCTCTCCCCAGCCGACTTCACCATCTCTTCCTTTCCAAATAACTTCTGATTTTATGCCAATTACAATTTGGCCCCCAACTTATCAAAAGTTGCAATTTAATCCAACCCAAAATTTGCAACTTTCAAACCGTAACTCCGAACGGAATGCAATTTTAGACACATTCTCGGGACCTCATATCACATACAAAATATGCTTCTCATGATTAATTATGAGTCCTGAGCCCCACAAAAATCGCAAATTCCGGTAATTAAAGCTTAATCACAAAATTAACTTAAACATGTACCGGGTGTCGGTAACACCCAGGGGTCACAACACCCATCTAATATCGGAACGCAGTCTCCATAAAAACCGCTTCGTCTTCTGCTCCTCAAACTCATAATATTGAGGAACAAAACGGACCAACCGATCGAACTCCTGTTCATAGTCCTAGACTGTCCTGTCACTCTACAGTAGACGGTTGAACTGCCTCTGACGGAGATCTCGGACTACATCACCGATATAGTATTCCAAGAACACTCGGGAAAACTCCTCCCAACCCATACCTGGGTCCGACTCATCTCTACGCTCAAACTGTACTCTCCTGTCGCTCTGTACACTCCTCCACCAATAATCCGCCTGGCCAGTCAAGTTGTATGTAGTCATGGATACCATGGTAGTGGAAGACAACTGTAACATCCTGAGCGTCTTCTCCATATAAGAAATCCAGGTCTCGGCTGCTTTCGGTCCTCCCTTGCCATCAAACTTTGTCAGATTCAGACGCAGAAATCGTTCAAGCAGTCTAATATCCCTAGAGCGGGGCTCCTGCTGATCAAGTGGCCTGCGAGACCTGTGGGAACTCTCTGACTCATCATGCTCATCACCTCTACATCGTCGGTGATGGTGTTGACTCCCGTCATCCCGGTGCTGCTTGTCCTCAGAACGATCAGATTTGACCTCACGGTCAACTTTAGACCGTACCCTCCTAGGTCGAGGGTGTCTCTCTAAATCCTCTTCCTGCGATGGAGTATCAGTAAGAACTGTAGCGCGGGTGACAGTATTCTCCTCGCTCTGAACCTGCTGAACCCCCGGAGCGACCTAAGCCAAAACAGGCAGTAATGCTATAACTATATCTCGGATCTGCTCCAGGGTCTGTGCGAGACCAACGGGTGGTTGCTGCTGAAGATGCAATTGCTGTTCCATATCCCACTCCTCTGGAACATCTCTCAGAGAGTCGGGATCCCTACCTCCCTCACGCTAATCTATTTCTCGCTGACGGTGAGTATTAACCGTATCTCCTGAAATTCACAATACCAAGAGTACATACAAGACAGTAAGTTGACACATAAGCTAGCAGCGGTATTCCTATAGGCTCTGTAATGTAAATGCATTGCATGATGCAGTCACACCAATTCCTCATATTCACACATACATATCAGAGATCCTAACTCTGAACATCAGCCTCTCCTGAAGTCCCGATTTAATTCTGTATAGTACGTCTCGAAGAACTGACCCTCTGCTCTGTAACTTCTTAAAAAAATGTTCAAGTAAGGGGGAGGTCAGACCTCTTACCAAACATCCCTGGAATCAGATGGTAGCACAGTGGCTCGCTCTATCAAGCCCGTACACAGAACAGAAGTCCACCTCTAGACTATACCAGACTCAGAACACAACCTTACCCTATTCTCGTACTTGACTAAACCTGTCATGAGTGCGCCCGCGCACGGTTGCGGAGATGGGGACGTCCCGCGACGATGGAAGCGGAAGCTGCGGAAGCGGTCCAACCGAGACCCGCTGCGTGTAGTGGTCCCATGACCCGGCCCACAAAGTCACATTCTCGAAGGTAGTAAGCAGAGAGAGTTGTGCGCTTATACCTTATGGTCGTTTTCCAACCCGCAACCTGCAAATCTTATACATGGCAAGTATACAGTATAACCTTAACTATCCATGGCGAGCCCCGCCCCACTGAAATAGGCGAGCACTCCACCATCACCAAACATGCAGTTCATGGATAACATCATTCATAACTTCACAGAATCATACAGATACAGAATGTGTCTTAACACATCAGAATATGATCAAACCCCGGGTCCCGCCTCCCACAATCATGGGCGAGTCCCCGGTCCTACAGAGTATCCAAAACATATATACAGAAACAGAATGTATCCAGGATACATAGCATGGTCAGACAGATGACATGCATGCATATACACCTACAGAGCCGACCAAGAAAACCTCAGAATACCTACGAGCGGGATCTAGGAGAAACTCCGAGACCAGAAGATCCCCGCAAGTACCGCTGCTGCCGCTAACACACCAACAGAAGAGAGAAGTCAGTTAACTGTAAAATCCATATGTTATACTTAGCATAAAATCAGAAGTCTGAAGACAGACTATAACCTCTACCGAGACTACCCCTATAAACTTAACAGAAGTTCCGTGTCGGAACTGCAGATACCTGATTACAGAACAGAAAGCACCACGGAACTCTAGTCCGCTGGTTGCTTGTCAGGTAACCTTGAAAACTTGGTAAACAGAAGGGGTGAGTCCTCGGGAGGACCCAGTAAGGGCTGAGGTAAGATACAGTTTGCATAAAGTGCTAAGTGCGTAGTACTTGCAAAACCAAGAAAACACAAAACCCAAGCATATATATACATATATAAACAGAGTCCCGCGGGACAGGGTTAGACAGAATCCTGAAGGATGCGGTGCAGACCGCCAGAATGACCCTTAAAATAAAAATAAACAGAACGACAGCCCTCTCCAAGAGGTCAGAATACAGAAGCATGGTACCAGTTGGGGTCGCGATCCCCTTAACTGTCGTAGGGTCACAGAATATACCACAGGTTATATACAGAATATCAGCACCCAGTGCAGATATAACATACCAAAATCAGAATATACCGCAGGGTATATACAGAATATCAGCACCCAGTGCAGATATAGCAATCCGAGAAGAACCCATGGTCTCCAAGACCATCCCGGGCCTTGATGCAGAACAGAATATACCGCAAGGTATATACAGAATATCAGCACCCAGTGCAGATATACAAAACAGATAAGGAACCTGAGGTCTCCAAGACCATCCCGGGCTTTGAAGCAGAACAAACTATACCTTAACATATGATTGGTCCCGAGATCACCGGACCACCGTCCTCAACCCGGAACCCGCCTCAACCAACCCCGATATACATGATATCCCTCCCAGAATGTATAACAAGAGAAGTTGAACCCTTACCTTACTATTATCGATCCATAGAAGAATCCCGGGAAAATCCAGACGCTCGACCCTAAACGCGGTAGTGTGACTTCCGATGTCCCGCACCACTCCACAACTGCTTATTCAAGCTGAACAACCATAAACAAATCATAAATCACCAATCTAGACCCCCGGGAACTAATCCCGCACATTCCCGTACTTCCCCGCAAAATTCCATAGAAAGCTCAGATTCTCAAACCGAGCTAGAACATTGATATTTACACTTAAACATGTACAACTAGCCATTCACATCCTACTTTCCCAAAATTTACCCAAACAAGCAAGTAGGTCGGTTACATTCACTATTTCAGAAAATGATGTTCCGAACATCGTTTGTTACCTACTTCCATTCTCGATACCATTTCACTACCAATACATCCCCGAAACACACCATAACTATTAACATACCCTTACCTTACATACAAGTCCGAATCGAAATTATCATTCAGCTGTCCCGGTACAAGTTTCGGCAGAGTTTCAGCTGCGTTTCTGACCACCCTTGTTCACAAACAATCCACAGATACAGAATATATGTTCAGAATTCACAGAATCAGCCAATATCATTGGCGCCAAAACCAACGCTCAAGCAGGGAAAAACGGCTTTCACACCGAGCCTTTTCTAACAAAACCAAATAGCACAAAAGACTCATCTCTTCTCTCTGATCACAAAATATACCCTTACCTTCCACTGAAACTGAAGATGGGTTTCCGTGCAGGAAATTAGAAACGGATTTCGGCAGTACTTTCACAAAAATTCAGCTCCCACTCCTGACACAAAAGAAGTAATAGAAGGTGCAAGGAAGGTTTAGGAACCATAAAATCAACCAAAGGATAAGTTCCATAAATATGCAAGAATTTCAGAAGCTCACGGTTTCCAAACGGAGCTGAATCTTCAGAAACCGACCTCAGATTATTCACTTACACAACACAAGGATCGTTTTGGTAACCTTACCTCGAAGGTTCTTCAAGAAATCTTCTACCTCAAGCTTGGAGCTCATTGTGGCGTTTTCATGGTGGAAGAGTTACGGTTGAAAGGAAGAAGAAGAAGCTTTTTTGCCATTTTGTTTTTTTCCCTTTTATACTTCTTTTCCTTTCTTTTCTTTTTCCAATTTAACCAAAAAGGGACAAGTGTCCCTTCTCTCTTTCCCCCTAGCCGACTTCAACCTTTCTTCCTTTCCAAATAATTTCTAATTTTATACTAACTACAAATTGGCCCCCAAACTTTCCAAAAGTTACAATTTAGTCCAATCCGCAACTTTCAAACCGCTTCTCAGATCGGAACGAAATCTGAACACAACCCTCGGGACATCATATCACACACAAATCATGTTTCACATGTTTAATTATAAGTCCCAAGCGTCATACCGCACCAGCTTAACCAGAGCAAATCCCGACGTGTGTGCTTGCTAGCTTAACCGAGTAATCCCGTCATGTGTGCTTGCTCGGTTATCACCACACTACTATCCCGAGTCATATCACACCTCACACCATTGTCGTCTCAAATTATTCATCCTGAGCCCCGAGCGCTTCATCCCGAGACCCGAGCGTCTCGGCCCCGACAAATATTTTCTACGGAAAGATGCAGAATGCTCATACAACCCCAAATATGCTGAAAGATCCATTTTACGAGGTCCCGATAACACTACCGAGCTTACTGATCGACCAGAAACATGTCCCGCTCCCGAAAAAATAGTTTCCACGGAAATGTGAGGGGGGGACCCGTGCGACCTTAAATATGAAAGTATTCCCGAAAATGCAACTTAGAAACGATCCGGGAGCTGTCTGACCAACCGAAGACATGCCCCGCATGCTTGAAACGTAGCCTTAAAACACCAAAGTCACCACCCGCTCGGGGTGACTGTAACAAAATATGCTCTGATACCACCTTTACTATTACCCCCCTTGCGCGAAAGCTGACGTAATGCGTAGGCTGGAACCGAAGCCGGGGAAAACAGTGAACACGGAGTTCCCTTGGTGCAGTGGTCCAAACCCACCCGATTAAAATTTCACCTTATCCTACTCAGGCAGTAAACTTGTAGTACAAGTAACGAGAATCATCTAAATTCGAACATACTTATACACATCCATGTAGATACATATGTTATGCAACATGCTATACATGCTCGCGTTTACATTTACAGAGCCAGAACCTGCTGTCCAAAATACCTACGTGTGTGGAGGGATCTGGTACACCAAGATCCTCATAAAGCAACTCCACGTAGGTCACCGCTGCTGCTAACAGAGAACAGAAGACAACCATCAGACATCTCAGAATGTGCTCAAAATCAGAATCAGATCTTGCAGATATCGCAAACAGAATTACTCTTTTTCTAAATCAGAAGACAGTCTCGGGGCTCCAGCTGACCAAGTCCCCTGGGAGACCTGTGAGAACTCTCTGACTCATCATGCTCATCACCTCAATGTCGTCAGCGATGGTGCCGACTCCCATCATCCCGGTGTTTGCTCATCCTCAGAACGATCAGATCTGACCTCCGACCAACCTCAGACCGAACCCTCCTAGGTCGAGGGTGTCTCTCAGAATCCTCCTCATGCGATGGAGTATCCGTATGAACTGTAGCGCGAGTGACGGTATTCTACTCGCTCTGAACCTGCTGAACCCTCGGAGCAACCTGAGCCAAAACAGGCAGTAACGCTGTAACTATATCCCGAATTTGCTCCAGGGTCTGTGCAAGACCAACGGGTGGTTGTTACTGTAGATGCAACTGTTGTTCCAGATCCTGCTCCTCTGGAACATTTCTCGGAGAGTCGGGATCCCTGCCCCGCTCGCCCTGATCTCTTTCTCGGTAACGGCGAGTATTAACCATACCTCCTGACATTCAGAATTACAAAGAGCACATACAAAACGGTAAGTGTCTAACTGAAGCTAGCTGCGGTATTCCTATAGGCTCTGTAATTTAAATGCAATGCATGATGCAATCACACCAATTCCTCAGATTCACACATGCATATCAGAAATCCTAACTCTGAACTTCAGCCTCTTTGGTGGTCTCGATTTAATTCTGTATAGTACGTCTCGAAGAACTGACCTCTCGCTCTGTCACCTCTTCCAAGGTAAGGAGGTGGCCAGACCTCTTACCAAACATTCCTGGAATCAGATGGAAGCACAGGGGCTCGCTCTATCAAGCTCATACACAGAACAGAAGTCCACCTCTGGACTATACCAGACTCAGAAAAAAACCTTACCCGATTCTCGTACTTGACTAAACCTGCTCTGATACCACCTTTACTGTTACCCCTCATTGCGCGGAAGCTGACGTAGTGCGTAGGCGGGAACCGGATTTGGGGGGGAAACAGTGAACACAGAGTTCCATTGGTGTAGTGGTCAAAACCCACCCGATTAAAATTTCACTTACTCATAAAATAAACTTGAAGTACAAGTAACGAGAATCATCTCTATTCAAACATACTTATACACACTCATACAGAAACATATGTGATGCAACATGCTTTTACATACTCACGTTTACATTCACAGAGCCAGAACCTAATACCCAGAATACCTACGTGTATGAAGGGATCTGGTACGCCAAGATCCATAGAAAGCAACTCCACGAAGGTTACCGCTGCTGCTAAACAGAGAACAGAAGACAACCGTTAGACATCTTAGAATGTGCTCAAATCAGAATTAGATCTTGCAGAATCTTGCAAACAGAATTTGCTCTTTTTCTAAATCAGAAGTCAGGCTCGGAATTTGTTAATACCTGAAATTCAAACACCAGAAAGCACCGAGAGACTCTACTCTTCGGGCTTCTTATCAGATGAGCTTGAAAAGGTGAACAGAGTAAGCGTGAGTCCTCGATGAGAACACAGTAAGGGTCAGACATAGGGTAGGGTTTCTGAAGTCTGAAGCATACTGAACTAACAATACCTGCATCAAAAATACATATACAAACAGATAATAACAATATTAACAATATCAGAGGCTTGGTACCAGCCCAGGGTCTGGAATCCCCGCTGCCGAATAGATTCAGATAACAGATACATAAGGAAAATTGTCAAGCAAGTTATCTTGAAGCAGATAATAGAGTCCATACATATACCCTAATCTATGCCATAGGCTAAGTTTAGCAATGCCAAGGCTAGAGGGAGCTGAGGGTCGCATTGCAATACTGAAAGTGTGAGGGTGAGGAAACCCCTTGGTGAAGGCGAAGCTCCACCTGGCAAAGGCGAAGCCCCAGTGCGAAGGCGAAGCCTCCCAGAACAAATGTGAGAACTCCCATAGTGAATGCGGAGCCTCTCAGAGCGAATGCGAGGACTCCCATAGTGAATACGGAGCCTCTCAGAGCGAATGCGAGGACTCCTATAGTAAATGTGGAGCCTCTCAGAGCGAATGCGAGGCCCGGGTGAAGATGAAGTCCTCCCGGGTGAACCCCCAAGAAAATGTGAAGACCCCAGGGCGAAGCTGCCCATAGAATCCTCCAGCTTGAAACGCCCACACAAGGCCTAGATTCATGCGAAGTCTCTTCTCAGATTCATGCGAAGCTCCTTCCGAGATTCATGCGAAGCTCCTTTCCCAGATCGGCGATGGCCCTCAGATACACCCTTTAGCCAAACTTAGCCCCAATTTATCCTGACATGCATATTATAGTTATTCCAGAATGCAAAATCACGGAAAAACTGAACGCTTACCATATTCTCCGAAGATTTCCATGCATAAGGAAGCAACGTGATTCACGAAACCACGGCGGAGAGAAGTATCCGTCATACCGATTCCTACAAACTTTCAATCCTTTCTCTTTTCACAACTCAAAGTTTGGATCAATATTAGTGTAAATCACTTTGAGCTTCAAACTTGGGCACTCACGGAAGAGGCGGACGAGAGATTGGAGGAAGATGAAATGAAGATGTTTGCTCCTTTCATTTCTCTCTCTCCTTTTATGCCAAACAACCGACCTCCTTTACCAACATGAAGAGGAAACCTCTTAAATTTTCCACATTTACAATTTGGTCCTCCAAACTTTGCAAAGTTGCGATTTAGTCCAACCGCAATTTGCATAACTTCCTAACGAAATTTCCAACTGAACTGAAACTCTGATACTAACTCCGAGACTTCATACCACACAAAAAACATGTTCAACATGTTTAAATTTAAGTCCCACTATCCTCAGAAATCAAAAAATAGATCGTAAATTGTACGAAAACTACCTTGGAAGTCTCCCGGCACATGGTGGCTGTAACAATCTCCCCCCTTAGGACTCTTGGTCTTCCAAGAGGGTCCTCAGTCTCAGATAATCCTCGGGATATCACTCCATCATACTCTTCTCGGTCTCCCAAGTCGCTTCCCGGTCAGAATGCTGTGACCACTGAATTCTGACCATAGGAATTAACTTGCTACGGAGTTTCCGAGTATCCCGAGCCAGAATGGCAACCGGTACTTCCTGATATGTCAAATCTGGTGCCAAGTGAACCTCTTCTGCTGGTACAGTCTGAATCGGATCCAACAGACCTTTCTTGAGGATACTGATATGGAAAATATTGTGAACCGTAGACATGTCGGGTGGCAATGCCAGACGATAAGCTACTTTGCCAACCCGCTAAAGAATCTCATATGGACCGATATATCTCGGGGCTAACTTGCCTTGCTTACCAAATCTGACAATTCTCCTGAACGGTGCTACCTTCAACCATACTTTATCACCCACCTCGAACTCCAGATCTTTTCAACGTCTATTCACATATGAGGTGGTTTTGTCATTTGCAGACTTCAATCGTGCATGAATCTTCTTAATCTTCTGTGTAGTTTCCTCAATGATCTCATGACTTAACTCCACTCTGTCCGATGCATCTGCCCAACAATGAGGTGTCATACACCTCCGTCCATACAGAGCCTCGTAAGGCCCCATACAGATAGTGCTCTGATAGCTATTGTTATACGAGAACTCTGCCAACGGCAAATGCTGATCCCAATCACCTCCGAAATCTATCGCACAGCTTCGTAACATATCTTCCAGAATCTGAATAACCCTTTCTGACTGTCTGTCAGTCTGAGGGTGATATGCTATGCTCAGATGGATACGCGTGCCCAATGCTTTATGAAAAGCATTCCAGAATCGTACGGTGAAGCGTGGATCCCGATCAGATATTATGGAGTCTGGTACTCCATGTAACCGCACAATCTCCCTGATGTACAGATGGGCAAGCTTCTCCAACGGATCTGTCACTCGGACAGGCAGAAAGTGAGCACACTTAGTCAATCGGTCTACTATGACCCAGATAGCATCATGATGAGATCGCATCATAGGCAGAGCTATCAAAAAATCCATCGTGACATTACCCCATTTCCTAACCGGAATGGGCAACGTCTGCAACATTCCTGCTGGCTTCTGGTGCTCAGTATTCACTCTCTGACATGTAGCACACTTTGAGACATAGGTAGAAATGTCTCTCCGCATTCCAGGCCACTAGAAGTGTGTCCTCAGGTCCTTGTACATCCTCTCGCCTCCGGGGTCTATGCTCAATCGACTCGAATGAGCATCTGCCAAAATCTCATCCCGGAGTGCCAGAATATCGGGCACATATAGCCGATCTCTGAAGTACAGCAACCCTTGTCTGTACTCAAATGACTGATGCAAAGCTCCTTTGCTCTCGTCCGATATCTTCTTCAACTCTGGATCTTTTCCCTGTGCCTCTCGAACACTATCCAACCATCCGGACTGAATAGTCAGGGTACACACCTGTGTGTCCTCCAAACGCCTCCAATTGTGCCATAAGAACACCAGATCATCCTCCCTGGCCCTGTGATCCGTGTCTCGGCCTCTGACCAATCCTGTGTACATCCTGCTCAGAGCATCCGTCACAGAGTTACCTTTACCCGCGGTGTACTCGATGCTACAATCGTAATCCTTAATGTACTTGAGCCACCGACGTTGCTTCATGTTCAACTCCTTATGAGTGAACAAATACTTCAAACTCTTGTGGTCGCTATAAATCTGAAATTTGCTCCCGAGCAGATAATGTCTCCACTGCTTCAGGGCATATATTACTGCAGCCAGTTCCAGATCATGTGTCGGATAGTTTTGCTCATGTGGTCGAAGTTGTCTCAACCGATAAGCAATAACGTTATTCCCTTGCATCAGAACACAGCCTAGATTGACTCGTGATGAGTGTGTGAAAATACACTCTCACTATCCTCTTTTTGGGCTTAAATGTGAATAAATACAAATAAGAACCATTGAGATTAGTGCATATTTTATATTGGGTTATTATTTATTATTGGATATTTCTAAGTGTATGTTGATGTCTAAATTGTAGATTTATTATGGAGCAAAGTTTAGTCCATTTGAGAACTTATTGGATAAGCTAGTGTTGAAGTGGTTAATTAAAGAAAAAAAATAGAAAGAAGAAAGGAGCATGTATACGTGGGTTAAGGAGATGATACAAATAAGTGGGCCAAATTTGGCCCATTCGGTCAGTAAAAGAGAGAAGAAAATAAAAGAAAAGAAGGGAACACATTGAGCAAAACGTAGATGCTCATTGCTCAAGCAGGAACATAAAAGAGGAGAGATTGAGAATTAAAAAGCTGGTGGGGGGGCATTAAAGCACAACTTGAAATCAGCAAGGATTGGGATACAAGTGGGAGCCTAAAATAGAGCTAGTGATTGGGATAGAGAGAGAAAACCATAGCAAAAAATCGAAGATACAGCAAGAAGCGAAGAACACGACCAACATTCATGGTGGACGACTCTTCTCCGATTCTTTTTGAATTTTTGTCACTCGGATCTATGGAAAACTTTGCATATAGCCGATATTCCCATAGTGTATATAACACCATCCTAAGATGGTCCTGATGTGCATCCTCGTGCTTGGAATAAACTAGGATGTCATCAATAAACACCACAACAAACGAATCTAGGCAAGGACGGAAGACTCTATTCATCACATCGATAAACGCTGCAGCAGCGTTAGTCAGACCGAACGGCATAATAGTGTACTCATAATGTCCATACCAAGTCCGAAAAGCAGTCTTCGGAATGTCTTCCTCCTTAACCCGTAACTGAAAGTATACGGACCGCATGTCGATCTTCGAGAAGACCTTTGGTCCCTTCAACTGATCAAACAGATCGTCGATCCTGGGTAGCGGATACCTATTCTTCATTGTGATGGCGTTAATCTTTCGATAATCAATGCACAACCTTAGGGTGCCATCCTTCTTTCTCACAAACAGAACCGGAGCACCCCATGGAGAAGTGCTCGGTCTAATAAACCCTTTCGCAAGCATTTCATCCAATTGTTTCTTTAACTCATTCATTTCAACTATAGGCATGCGATAAGGGGGAACCGAAATAGGAGTAGAACCTGGTTGGAGCTGAATCTTAAACGTGATCTCCCGCTCCGGTGGTAGCCCTGGAAGATCCCCACGAATAATATACAGACCAAAACATCAGAATGCCCAATGTAACTAATATGCATACTACGCCTACAGAGCCGAGCCATAAAGTGGATTATACCTCACTAACTACTGCTGCTGCTAAACATAAACAGGAGAAATTAACGTCAGACTAAACAGATAACTTAAACCAACAGATCACAGAAGGGATCTAACGAGAAATACCCCCAAACTTAATCAGAAATATACCTCTCAAAAATAGAATGTAGAACGATCATTGCGGGAGGTCTACTCCGCAGGTCATTTGCCACGATCTTCTGAAAATGTTTAATGTGTGGGGGTGAGTTCTCGAAAGAATCCGTAAGGATGCAGGTACGATACCGGGAAAACTTTTTAAAAACGTTTTTCCCTGCATAAAAGGTTAATATGCAATGAAATAGCAGATAATACAACCCTAAGTATAAACAGGACTATGGTATGCAAATGTCATGATGCTCAGAAGTCACGCCGAATATCGGGATCAGAACGCATGGTACCAGCGAGGGGTGATCTACCCCTAACTGTCAGAATAGTTAGCGGCATAAAGCCGACACAGAACAAAAAAAAGGGTCCATCGTCGACCCCCGATAAGCATATCCGATATAGCATAAGTCCATAAAATTTCAACAGAGAGTGGGTCCATCATTAACACCATATGACTAGCCCCGGGAGTCCAGAAATAATAAAAACCTGAATACCGCTATGTACCATGTGACTAGCCCCGGGAGTCACTGGCCCCCACCCTCTACCCGAGTACTAGCCCTTAACTAACCTAATACACATGAGTTGAACTGCATTGCGTATTAAGAAAGCTAAACCCCTTACCTTGACAGAATCGGATATCTACTATGGCCCCCCGATGCACACGAGAAGTATCCCAGAAACACAGATTCAATCTGCCAGAATCAGAAACATAACATAACCCTAGTTAATTAACTAAAGTTCCTTACTATGGGAATTTAACCAAAATTACAATCTAAGTCCTCCGACTTTTCAGAAGTTTTCAATCTTGCCCAAAACTTCACAAAATTGCAAAAAGTGACAACTTTATACTTAAAGTGTCCAAAATTTATTCCATAACTTAAAGTGGCTAGATTTCCTTTAACTTCTCCATAATTACACCTTTAGTCCTTAAACCTTTTAAGAACTTTCAGATTAGCCATTAAGTTTTGCAAACTTACAAATTACTCAACTTTGTCAACTTTTCCACACAAGTATCTTTTCCAACCAAACTTTCGGCCAAGTCCTTATTTTCGGTCAACCATCCGTTTTAACCCTAAAATTTATAAACTTACACTTTAGCCACTTAAACCATACTTTCTTAACCAAAACATCATTTAAACACTTTCTCCAACACTTTAACTTCACAAAATCAACATCACAACAACATCGACATTTCGGTTTTTACCCAAACTTCACCAAATAATAGCCAACTTTTCCAATAATTTAAAAACATATTAAACATACTTATAACATGCTTTCTACCAACTTTCTTCAACAAAAATTCACCCAAAATATCATCCAACATTTCGGCCTAACCCAAAATACCAACAACAAGTTTTTTCATGATTTCTCAAGAACAAAGTATGTTCATCACACTTCCAACAACAACATACTTCAAAATCAAACACATCCATGAACCAAATCCATAAAAAATCACCAAGGAAGATCCTCACCTTGATAATACTTGTAGCTTAGCTTAGGATGAGTAGGAGTTGAGACAAATCCACCTCCAAAAATCCTTGAAGAATTCGGCCAAAGAAGAACAAAGGAAATGGATGTGTTTTCTTCATGTTTTAATTTCAAGAACATGAAGATTCAACCAACATAACTCAACCATACCTTGAATACTACTGATTTAGGAAGCCTAGAAAGTGGTAGGACTAAGCTTGTTGAAGATCCAAGCTCAAAACTTCAAGAAATAGTTTTTGGCACCAAAAGTGCTGCTGGACCTACTAAGGGAAAAATTTGTAGCCAAGACCTTGATGAAGAGTTTCTCTAAAGACCCCAAGAGCAGATTCGGGCGTCTACTAAGGGAAAAATGTTGTGCAAGAGAAACGAAAATTTCTGGCAGCTAAGAGAGAGCTTTTGCTCAAGGGAAGAAATGGTTAAGTGATGAGTGAGAGAGATAAAAGAGAGTGAATGGTCAGAAAATAATGGGTGATGTCTGAAATAATAGAGGGGAATGGGTTAAAAGAGAGGAATGGGTTAAAGGGGAGTGTGTAAGAGATAAGAGGGATGGGTTTAAAAAACAAACTTATCACATCTTTATAATTAGAAATAGGTGAAATGGCCAAAAAAAATATCTTCTCCACTCACAAAAGCGCCGGCCCAAAAAGAAAAGAGCCCAACATGTGATTTTCCAATTTTTTCTCACATCGGTGACCATTTTGCCCTCCGAAACTGATTTTCGGCAAAACGTCCATAAACTCCGTAAATGTTATCCAACATGTAAAACACTTATAAATAACTCCAAATTAACTCCCAAACACTGAAAATTCCATTAATTAATCACATTCCGTTTGTTTGTGGTTGTTCAGCTTGAATCATCAGTTGCGGAGTGGTGCAGGACTTCAAAAGTCACACTACCGCATTTCGGGCCGAGCGTCAGGATTTTCCCGGGATTTTGCTGTGGATAGGTTTTAGTAAGGTTAGGGTTCAACTTCTCTCATTATACATTCTGGGAGGGATATCATGTATTTCGGGGGTAGTTGAAGCGGGTTCTGGGTTTAGGACAGTGGTCCGGTGATCCCAGGATCAGTTATATGGTATGGTACAGGTATGCAGGTTCAAGGTCCGGGACGGTCTTTGTGACCTCGGGTTCTGTTAGAGACCAGGTTGGCATACCAGTCCAACTGGCGTTCCTTGCATCCCTAACTCACGGACTTCTCGTACCCGGTTACGAGTTTCATGCCTTCCCCAGGACACGAACATGGGACTTCGGGCTTAATGTCCCATTTCACATGAGTCTGAGTACCACTTGGAAAAACTTATCACGGGCGCCCGCGACGGCAGAAACGGAAGCTGCGGCGGAAACCGCGGAAACGGTCGGTTTAACCGAAACCCGCTGCTTGCAGTGGTCCCATGACCCGGCCCGTAAAGTCTTGTTCTCGAAGGCCCAGCGCCTGAGAACACTTTGTTCACTAATAAGTATTGGTCGTATTACGAACCGCGACCTGCAAACTCAAAGATGGCAAGTATACGATATAAACCCTAGCTATCCATGGCGAGCCCCGCCCCACTGAAATAGGAGAGCACTCAACCATCACCAAACATACAGTTCATGGAAATATCATTCACAATTCACAAAAACATCCAAATACAGAAAACATCCGATTTATGGCAACATGAACATAGCTTGGGTCCCGCCCTCAACTGACATGGGCGAGCCCTCCAGTCAAACAGAAATACAGAAGCATAATGTATCTAAGATACATAGCATGATCAGACAGATGACATGCATGCATATACACCTACAGAGCCGACCAAGAAAAACTCAGAATACCTACGAGCGAGATCTAGAAGAAACTCCAAGATCAGAAGATCCCCGTAAGTACCGCTGCTGCTGTTAAAATACCAACAGAAGAGAGAAGTCAGTTAACTGTAAATCCATATGTTATAATTAGCATCATAACAGAAGTCTGGAAAACAGACTTTAACCTCTACCGAGACCACCCCTATAAACTTAAAAGAAGTTCTGTATTGGAACTGTCGATACCTGGTTCCCAAACAGAAAGCACCACGGATCTCTAGTCCGCTGGCTGTTTGTCAGCCCGACCTGAAAGGTGGTAAACAGAAAGGGATGAGTCCTCGGGAGGATCCAGTAAGGGCTGAGGTAAGATACAGTTCGCATAAAGTGCTAGTGCGCAGTACCTGCAAAACATAATATATATATATATATATATATATATATATATATAAACAGAGTCCCGTAGTACAGGGTTAGACAGAATCCCGTAGGATGCGGTGCAGACAGCCAAAATGACCCTTAAAATAAAAATCAACAGAACGACAGCCCTCTCCAAGAGGTCAGAAACAGAAGCATGGTACCAGCCGGGGTCGCGATCCCCATAACTGTCGTAGGGTCACAAAATATACCAGAGTATGTTAGGGAAAAAGAAGTAAGAATTGTTCAGATAAGTCTCAGGATTTCCGTAACTATAGTCTATCAGGTTACTCTTGGAAGACCAAGAGTTCTAACAGGGGGAGAATGTTACAGTCACCCCGAGCGGGTTGTGATTTCGGTGCTCCGGGGCTCCGTTTCAAACATGCGGGACATGTTTTCTGTTGGTCAGACAGCTCCCGTATCTTTTCTGAGTATTATTTTTGGGAATGCTTTCATATTTGAGGTTACACGGGAAAATATTTTTTCGAGAGCATGACATGTTTCCGGTCGATCAGTAAGCTCGGTAGCTTTATCGGGACCTCGTAAAAGGGAACTTTTAGCATATTTGGGGTCGTACGAACATTCCGCACCTTTCTGTGAAGAATATATTTTGGGGTCGGGATGTTCGTTCCCAGGCGAAGCCCGGGGCTCGGGATGAAGCGCTCAGGGCTCGGGATGAATAATTTGTGACGACATTGGTGTGAGGTGTGATATGACTCGGGATGAGTAGTGTGGTGATAACTGAGCAAGCACATATGACGGGATTACTCGGTTAAGCTAGCAAGCACACACGTCGGGATTTGCTCGGGTTAAGTTGGCTCGAGATGAACAATGTGGTGGCGCCAATGGTGTGTGGCTCGGGACTTATAATTAAACATGTGAAGCATGATTTGTGTGTGATATGAGGTCTCGAGAATGTGTCTCAGATTTCGTTCCGTTCGGAGTTACCGTTTGAAAGTTGCAATTTTCGGATTGGGCTAAATTGCAACTTTTGGAAAGTTTGAGGGCCAATTTGTAAATAGCATAAAATCAACAATTATTTGGAAAGGAAGAAAGGATGAAGTCGGCTAGGGATGGAGAGAAGGGACACTTGTCCCTTTTTGGTTAAAGATGGAAAGTGAAGAAGAAATAAAGGAAATAAAAAGGAAGTGAAAATAGGGAAATTGGCTAATATTTGGGTAAAAAAGGGGTAAGAGGCGGAAAGGGAGGTTTGGGTTTAAAAGTGAGGGACACATGTCCCTCTTGTAATTAAAGAAAGAAAGGAAAAAGGAGATAAATATAAAAAGGGAAGGAAAAAAAAAAGAAAGCATTATCAACTTCATCTTCTTTCTTCTTTTCTTCATCCGGCAGAGAGCTCCATGAAAGCGCCAAGGTGAGCTCCAAGCTTGAAGTTCGAGATTTCTTGAAGAACCTTTGAGGTAAGGTTACCAAAACGATCATTGTGTTGTGTAAGTGAATAATCTGAGATCGGTTTGTGAAGATTCGGCCCGGTTTGTAAACCGTGAGCTGCTGAAATTTGGGAGTAATTATGGAACAACCTTCTCTACTTGATTTATTGGTTTCTAAACGTCCCTGTCACCTTCTTGTGTATGTTTGATAACAAGAGTGTGAGCAGAAACGCGCCGGAAGCGTTGCAAAAATTCGGTCAAAGATTTGGTGCGAAAAATCAACTTTACTTTCAGTGAAAGGTAAGAATATATTTGTGATCAGAGTGAAGAGATGGGTCTGTTGTGCTATTTGGTTTTGTCAGAAAAGGCTCAGTGTGAAAGCCGTTTTTCCATGCCCGAGCCTTGGTTTTGGCGCCAATGATATTGGCTGATTCTGTGAATTCTGAACATATATTCTGTATCTGTGGATTG
Source organism: Stellera chamaejasme (assembly GCA_024586325.1). Taxonomy (NCBI): domain Eukaryota; kingdom Viridiplantae; phylum Streptophyta; class Magnoliopsida; order Malvales; family Thymelaeaceae; genus Stellera; species Stellera chamaejasme. Next base: position 15,512,709 of record CM044985.1, on the reverse strand, counting down.
TTTGTGAATAGGGGTAGTCAGAAACGCAGCTGAAATTCTACCGAAACCTGTACCGGGACAGCTGAACGAGAGTTTCGATTCGGCCTTGTATGTAACGTAAGGGTATTTTAATAGTTATGGTGTGTTTCGGGGGTGTATTGGTAGTGAAATGGTATCGGGAATGGAAGTAGGTAACAAACGATGTTCGGAACATCGCTTTCTAAAATAGTGAACGTAACCGTCCTACTTGCTTGTTTGGGTAAATTTTGGGAAAGTAGGATGTGAATGCCTAGTTGTGCATGTTTAAGGGTAAATATTAATGTTCTAGCTCGGTTTGAGAATCTAAGCTTTCTGTGGAATTTCGCGGGAAAGTGCGGGATTGTGCGGGATTAGAATCCGGGGGTCTATTTTGGTGATTTCTGACTTGTGTGTGGTTGTTCAGCTTGAATCACCAGTGGTGGAGTAGTGCGGGACTTCAGAAGTCACACTACAGCGTTTCGGGTCGGACGTCGGGAATTTCCCGGGATTTAGCTGTGGAGCGGTTTTAGTGAGGTAAGGGTTCAACTTTTCTCGTTATACATTCTGGGAGGGATATCATGTATACCGAGGTTAGTTGAGGTGGGTTCCGGGTTGAGGACGGTGGTCCGGTGATCTCGGGACCAATCATATGTTAAGGTACAGTTTGTTCTGCTTCAAGGCCCGGGATGGTCTTGGAGACCTTGGGTTTCTTATATGTTCTGTATATCTGCACTAGGTGTTGATATTCTGTATATACCTTGCGGTATATATTATGTTCTGCGCCAAGGCCCGGATGATTTTGGAGACCACGGGTTTTTCTGGGATTGTTGTATCTGCACTGGGTGCTGATATTCTGTGTAGCTCAAGTGGTACTCAGACTCATGTGAAATGGGACATTAAGCCAGTAGTCCCATGTTCGAGTCCTGGGGAAGGCATGAAACTCGTAACCGGGTACGAGAAGTCCATGAGTTAGGGATGCAGGGAACGCCAGTTGGACTGGTATGCCAACCTGGTCTCTAACAGGTTCCTTATCGGTACTATATATCAGCACTGGGTGCTGATATTCTGTATATACCTTGTGGTATATTCTGTTTTGCTTCAAGGCCCGGGATGGTCTTGGAGACCACGGGTTCTTCTCGGATTTGCTATATCTGCACTGGGTGCTGATATTCTGCATATACCCTGCGGTATATTCTGTGACTGACGACAGTTATGGGGATCGCGACCCCGGCTGGTACCATGCCTCTAATAGCTTCGGCTTTTTGACCTCTTGGAGAGGGCTGCTGCTCTGTTTGTTTTTTATTTTATGGGTCTTTCGGGCGGTCTGCACCAAGTCCTTCGGGACTCTATCTAACCCCGTCTTTCGGGAACGTCCTTCGGGACTCTGACTAACTCTGATCTTTATTTATATCTATTTGTATATATGTGTTTTTGTGTTTTCTTTGTTTTGCAGGTAACCGCGCACTTAGTTTGCTTATTGCAACTTGTATCTTACCTCAGCCCTTACTGGGTCATCCCGACGACTCACCCCTTCTGTTTACCACCTTTCAGGTGTATCTGACAAGCAGCCAGCGGACTAGAGTTCTGTGGTGCTTTCTGTTCTGTGATCCGGTATCTGCAGTTCCGATACGGAACTTCTGTTATGTTATAGGGGTAGTCTCGGTAGAGGTTTCAGTCTGCTTTATTATTTCAGGATTATGGGTTTTCTCACAGTTAACTTACTTCTTTCTTCTGTTGGTGTGTTAGCAACAGCAGCGGTACTTGCAGGGATCTTCTGATCTCGGTGTTTCTTGGTCGGCTCTGTAGGAGTATATGCATGCATGTCATCTGTCTGAGCATGTTATGTATCTTAGATACATTCTGCGTCTGTATATATGTTCTGGATACTATGTAGGTCTGGGGACTTGCCCATGACAGTGGAGGGCGGGACCCGGGGTATGATCATATTCTGATGTGTTACACATTTTGTATCTATATGATTATGTGGATCTTATGAATGAGGTTATTCATGAATTGCATGTTTGGTGATAGTTGAGTGCTCGCATATTTCAGTGGGGTAGGGCTCGCCATGGATAGTTAGGGTTTATACTGTATACTTGCCATGTTGGGAATTGTAGGTTGCGGGTCGAAACACGACCGAAGGTTATAAGCGCATAACTCTGTTTGCATACTCCGTGAACAAAGTGTTCTCAGGCACCAGGCCTTCGAGAACGAGACTTTGCGGGCCGAGTCACGGGACCACCACACTCAGCGAGTTTCGGTTGGACCTACCGCTTCCGTTTCTGCAACTTCTGCTTATGCCGTCACGGGACGGCCCCGCCTCCGCAATCGGGCGCGGGCGCACCCGTGACACCCAATGCGAAACCACCCGTGAAATCCTCCAGCTCGAAGCGCCCATACAAGGCCTCAGATTTAGGTGAGGCCTCTTCTCAAAATCATGCGAAGTCTCTTCTCAGATTCATGCGAAGTCTCTTCTCAGATTCATGTTCATGGGAAACCTCTTTCCCAGATTAGCGATGGCCCTCAGACACACCCTTTAGCCAAACTTAGCCCCAATTTACCCTGACATGCATATTATAGGCATCCCAGAAATGCAAAATCACCGAAAACCTGAACCCTTACCTTATACACCGAAGATTTCCATGCAACCCATTTGTTTCACACACCAGGAGGCAACGTAATTCACGAAACCGCGGCAGAGAGAAGCATCCACGATACCGGTTCCTACAGATTTTCAATCCTTTCTCTCTTCACAATTGATCAACAGAACATGCAATAAGAATTATGATCCGTAGGAAACGTAAAACTCTTATCTGTGAACAACATATCTCATTACCTCAAAGCTTGGACCAATATTGGTGGAGATCACTTGAGCTTCAAATCTTAAACTTTCACGGAGTGGTAGACGAGAGAAAGGAGAAGATGTCGAAATGAAAAACGTTTTCTTCTTTCTTTTTCTCTTTCTCCTTTTATCCCAAGCAACCGACTTCTCATACCTTAAGGAAGAGGAAACCTCTCAATTTTTCCACATTTACAATTTGGTCCCCAAGTTTTGCAAAGTTGCGATTTAGTCCAACCGCAACTTGCATAACTTCCTAACGGAATCTCCAACTGAACTGAAACTCTGATACCAACTCCGGGAATTCATAACATACAGAAACCATGTCCAACATGTTTAACTTCAAGTCCCGATATCAGAAAAAAAATCGTAAATCACACGGAAACTATCTCGAAAGTTGTCTGGCACATGGCGGCTGTAACAGGTTCGATCCCTCATTCTTGAGTCACCACACTACACTCGACATTGCTAGGGCTGAATGAGGTGTTTTATAAATGTAGTTGATTGCTTGATTTATGCTGCATATCACTACACCCACAGCACCCATCCTTTCAGACGACCCTGATCTCCTCGGTTGAGCCTCCAAATTAAGGTTCCAAAGTTGGTTTTTCTGGAGTAGGGGTAGTTCCCATTTGATCTCCAAGTGTGGGTGTACTCTCCTTCACTTTGCCATCCTCCTCTTTCCACTTTGCAATCAGTTCATGTCTTTGCTTTTCTTTTTGCAGACTCTTTTCATAAGCATCCATCCCAAAACAGTCCACCAACTGAGCTTGTGACCCTCTCCTTGCTTCTTCAAGGATGAATTTGATTTCCTCACCCGCTAACCTCAAGGTTAGTACTCCATTCTCCACATTGATGAGAGCTCTCCCGGTTGCTAGGATTGGCCTCCCAAAGATAAGAGGCATCCAAACATCCTCTTCGATATCCAACACAAAAAAATATACCAGGATGTAGAACTTTTTAACCTTAACAATCGCATCTTCTAATACCCCCCTCGGATAAGTGCAAGATTGGTTTGCAAGTTGAAGACAAATTGAAGAGGGTTTGAATTCCCCCAAACCCAACTTCTTACACACCAAATAGTGCATAAGGTTGATGCTAGCTACAACATCACAAAGTGCCTTGTCACAATGGTAAGGACGTATATCACAAGGTATTGTGAAGCTTCTGGGATGTTTCAACTTAGGAGGTAACTTCCTTTGAATCACCACACTAACTTCCTCTATTACTTGAATTACCTCATTCTCAATGAACCTCCTCTTTTGGATGATCAAATATTTCAAAAACTTTGCATAAAGAGATATTTTCTAAATTGCTTCCAAGAATGGAATGTTGATCTCAACTTTCTTGAACACTTCAAGAAACTTCCCAAAGTGAGTATCATCATGCTTCTTCCTCGATCTGTGAGGGAATGGAAGTTCTACATGCTATTGGGGCTCCAAACTATCCTTCTTCTTACTATTAGAACCTTCATTACCCATTAAAGACTTGTCTTCACCACTGTTCACAGCAACTATTCCCTCATCTTCTTGCTTGTCATTCTCTCCAACCTTCTTCGCCATAGGCCTCTCCACTTCTTTTCCAATCCTAAGAGTGATACCTTTGCATTGTTCATTTGGATTTGCCTTGGTATCACTAGAAAATTTGCCTTTGTGAAGGAATTTGACCGAAGTTGCCAATTGTGCCACTTTTGTCTCAATATTCCTAATTGATGCTCTAGTGTTAGCAGTTTCTCCATCAATCTTCTTATCAACCTCTCCAAACACCCTATTGGTCTCCTTGTTAGAATTCCTCATCTCATTGACCAAAACTTCAAAAGATCCTCAAACCACTTTCTAATTTTGAGATTGAGATGCTTGGTTGCTATAAATGGGTTGTTGATAAGGTTGAGGCTTGTTATAATAACGGCCCCCTTGTTGATATTGAGTCCAATTGGCTGGATATTGAACAAAATTGGCCTCTTCAAACACTTCCTCTCCGTTGTCCACCATCATTACTTGCTTTTGACCGGATTGATGCACATAATTCTCCATAATCTTTGAAACCATCAAAGTGAGAGCTGTAATATGAGCTTGAAGTGAGTATCCTTGTCTACTTCATACAACCCTCGCTGAATTTGACCTATAGGTCTCCTATCATCAAGTGTCCTTCTTTCTTCACTAACTTCCAAAAGTTCCAACAAATCCCAAGTTTCATCTAGTTCCTTCCTCATAAATCGTCCTCCCCCGGAGGCATCCAAATGTCTCCTAGTCCACTCACTAAGGCCTTCATAAAAGAGAAAAACCTTATTTGCTTAGTCTACACTCGTTTGGGGACATCTCTTCACCATATCCTTCATTCTTGCCCATGATTGAGCCTAAGTCTCTTCCTGATCCTCTTGAAACATTAGGATTTCATTTCTAAGCTCAAAGGCCTTTTTGAGGTGGGAAATACTTCTTCAAAAATGCATTCCTCAAAGCTGGCCAAGAATTAAATTTTTCCGAATCCAAAGTTTTGTACCATCTCTTAGCACTTTTATCCAAGGAAAACAGAAAAAGCCTCATTCTCTTTGCTTCTTCGTTAAGTCCTCTAAGATCAATGGTGTTGAAAATGATAGTAAATTGATCCAAATGCTCAATAGGATCCTCATCCGCCAAACCGGAAAAGCAATGCTTCTCCACATATGAAAATACATAATCGGGGATGGCGAAGTTATCTCCATAAATAGGGGAAGACATCTCCAAAAGTGGGATGCCCCTTCTTCTATCACCATTAGCTCCTATCGCTGGACCATTAGCTTGTTGTTTTTGACCATTGTTATCAATTTGAGGAGGAGTTTTGCTGCCTTGAACATTGTTACTACCATCATTACCCAAAACACGCTGTCAGTTATCTGTTGGAATTCCTTGGTGTACCAAGAACTTTTGAGCTGGTACTACCAGCTCAGAGTAGTTAGGAGTAGCTTGGTTTTAGCTCATCTCAGCTAAAAGTAGCTAAATGCAATTCAAACTTAGCTCACTACAACTAAAAGTAGTTGTGGTTAGCTCTCATCAGCTGAGGTTAGTTAAAGGTAACTGACTTCAGCTCATTTGAGCTAGTCTTGAAAGAGAAGAATCAATTAGGGCATCTTTTATCAAAGTAAGGGTATTTTGGTAAAAGTGCATTAATAAGCTTAAAGGAGCTCAATTATGAACCCAGCAAACGAAGAGAAGACATCCTTTATAAGTGATTCTAGTACGCACTGCTACATCAGGATGCCCTTCAGGCTCAAGAACGCCGGAGAAACTTACCAAAGACTGATGGATAAAGTATTCTCCTAACAGATAAGGAGGATTCTCGAAGTATATGTCGACGAAATCATTGTCAAAAGCAAAGAAGAAGGTGATCCGGACAAATGTGTTTTCGGAGTAACTGCAGGGAAATTCCTCAAATTCATGGTATCCGAACGTGGTATAGACGCAAACCTAGCAAAAATCAAAGCTTTGTTAAACTCGAAGACACCTTATTCGGTCAAAGATGTGTAGAGGTTGCTCGGGAGAATAACAGCTGAACGAAAGGAAGAGAATGCAGCAGAACGAGTGAAATTCGTATGGAATCCTGAATGTCAGAAGGCTTGGGAGGTGATTAAGGCATACCTCTTGGAGATGCCTACCCTTCGACAACCAACCGATGATAGGCCACTAATAGTATACCTAGCCGTATAGGAGAAGTCCGTAAGTTCGGTCCTCGTACAAAAAGATGATCAAGGAAAGCAGTGGCCAGTCTACTATGTGAGAAAGTCATTACATGGTGCCGAACTTAACTACCCGATGCTTCAAAAAGTAGAGTACGCCTTGGTCCTATCAGTCCGGAGGTTGAAGCCATATTTCCTCGGGTTCTCCATAGTAGTCCGGAGTAACGTACCTATCAAAGACATCCTAAAGCGGGTAAAGGTGCCAAAGGTACCTATCAAAGCCATTGCGATAAAGGACACAGAGTGTGGAGGTTGTTCATCAGAGAGCTCGAGAGGAATCCCTCCTGGACTACCAGAGGTGCCAACGGTCCAGGTCCCCGAGGCAGTACAGAAGGAGAGAACGGTCTCCAAGGCCAGAACAGCTAATCACCGGAGACCCAAGAGACGATGTCATTCGCCAGATGATGTGCCGCCTAGAGCGGTGGAGAGAGATTCCATAAGGACTGCAAAAGCACGCCCGGAAATCACAGCGGATGATGCTCGTTGGTTCGAGGCATTCGGGAATGCTTGATACTGAGGGCATTCAATCTACTCACCCACTCGAAGTATACAATGGAAATGGAGATCTGGACGCTTTCATCTGGACGTACAAGAGAGCCATTGTCACCCCATCGCCCCCGGAAGTTGGCGGAAGTGTCTTTGTTATGGAAGCTGGAAGTATCAGCGGATGGTGAATTTCACTTAAAAGGGTTGTGATGTGATTACAGGGGGGGTAAGTGATCACGCGCTCAGATCTAGCTCGAAGGAGGCGGTTTCCAGAAAGAGTGGAAACGAAGAACAGAGGGAGAACAAGGAAATAACAAAGTCGGCCAAGGGAACCTCCTTACTACGAGATGAGGCAATGCCCTTGAAAATGCCTGGGAAAGGAAAATGGAACCTGGAACCTGGAACCTCCTCACTACGAGGTGAGGTAATGCTAGGTATTATATTGGATCCTCTTGCATGGATCACTAAGGATTGGCGAAGCAAGATTTGAGAACCCATAAAGAGCTTGAGGAATTTTCCTTCTCAAGCTTTTCTTTAAAATTGGTTCTACCTATTACAAGAGAAAGCTCCTCCATTTATAGTAGAAGGAAGCATGGGTGGGATTTATGGGAGGTATGGGTTAGGGGACCAAGATCCTTGAATTAAGGGATTGGAGTGGAAGGGATGGTGATGGAAGTGACATTGTAGGCTACCTACTCTTATCCCTTCCATTTCTCCATAAATTGCACTTTATGGGAAAATGGGAGGGAAATACAAAAATGCATGATTGGGGCTTCGCCTGGAAGCTGGGCGGCTTGCGCCTAGAGGCTTCGCACGGGGCCCTCGCCTGGAGGCCTCGCATGGGCGGCTTCGCCGCGGGGCTTCGCCGAAACATGGGCGCTTCGCATTCGCTTGTGCGGCTTCGCACAGGGGCTTCGCCTAAAAAATGAGCTTCAAAAAGTGATCCATCTCCTTTGATCTTCAAGTTTGCATCCGGAGTGATTCTAGGCTCCTCATGATCATATCATTCTCTCCCTCTTCAAAAGGATTCGCCCTCGAATCCAAGGTGAGAGTTCCTCCCGATACAAAGAAAATTAAATTACATAATAACAAATCTAAAGACGTGGATTCTCCTTTTCTCGGTCATGGTTCGGGCTTCTGAATCATTTCCCGTTCTATTGTGTTCGGGAAACTGAGGGTATTTTTGTCCTTTTGTCTCGAACGATGTTCGGGCTTTTGAATCGTTTCCCGTACTATTGTGTTCGGGAAACTGAGGATGTGGAATCCTCCATTTGTCTCGAACAATGTTCGGGCTTTTGAATCGTTTCCCGTACTGTGATGTTCGGGAAAATGAGGATGTGGCGTCCTCCATTTGTCACGAACAATGTTCGGGCTTCTGAATCGTTTCCCGTACTATAGTGTTCGGGAAACTGAGGATGTGGAGTCCTCCATTTGTCACGAACAATGTTCGGGCTTCTGAATCGTTCCCCGTACCATGATGTTCGGGAAACTGAGGATGTGGCGTCCTCCATTTGTCACGAACAATGTTCGGGCTTCTGAATCGTTTCCCGTACTATAGTGTTCGGGAAACTGAGGATGTGGAGTCCTCCATTTGTCACGAACAATGTTCGGGCTTCTGAATCGTTTCTGGGATTTCCCTATTCGGGATCTGTTGATATTCCCAACGGTTACTTTTTGAATCGACGGTGGAGATCATGTGCCGTTTGGCGATTCATCTGCCCGATCTTTTCTATAAATGTGAGGAGCCTCATTTTCATTCTGCATCTCTCAAGCTCTTCTCTTCTCACAATAAACTCACGACGGACAATCCCACGCTCCAGGAGGCTGTTAGTATCTTCAAGCGGTGGAGGACTGTTGAAGAATCTCATCCAGAAGACTTCTTCCCCCCTTTCCTCGGTGAAACCACCGTACCGGAAGGTTACAGAGGTTCGTCCGCCGTCCATCAATTCTACCGGCTCCACCGTCGAGTAGTTGACGCTGCCGCCGTCACCCCGCCTTTTACTCTCCTTCCAGCGAGCCGTCCGTGTTTCCTCCGGCCATTTACCCGAGGTACATGAGAATGGCCCTACTTTTCCTTCACCTTCTCTGTTCGCCCTTCAGTTGCCTTTTAGAGACCAAGGGCGAGGTACCGAAGGTTGGTGGTCGAGATTGAAAACTACCGGAGTAAGGCAACTCGGAGTTAATAAAGGAGTGGCAGTCCACTTATTTTGTCCCGATGACGGTCCGTACTCGGGTTCCGTCTCTGAATGCCGGGCGTATGAGCACAGGAAAGGCTGGTTGGTGATCTTCAAGGATCAAGCGCTATGCGAGCTCCGCTTTCCCCGCACCCATTTGTTAGACGATTAGCGGAATCCCACGGGTTAGCCGTTAACCAATTTAGCCCGAACACCTATTGCCACATAAATGCCTATCTCATCCTCTCGTATCGTTCGAGATAGAGCCAACCATATCCACTTTCCTCCAGTATTATAAAGTAAACGTAGTCCCGAGGAACTGCTTCTACTTCTTCAGTGCCCGGGGTCCTCCTACTGTAAAATTCAACTTTGTTTGGAATCTGCCAACCAGCCGCAAGGGATGGCATCGGGAATTCTTCTTCATGAAGCCTGATGTGTCATGGGGCCTGCAAACGGCGCAGAAGGTAGGAGGACTGCCGGATGTGCAGAATCCTCGGCGGCTACTGAAGGGAGCTGCTGCCAAGGAGAACTATGACCGGTTTGACAATAAACTCCGGACCATTGCTCCTTGGTGCGGCGATGGGCCGAAGGAAGTCCTCCCCTTTCCTTTGTACTGGAGGCTGATTACCCAAGGGGTCCTTTCCCACTTGGGTATTATTCAGGGGGACTTGGGGGAGTTGGGCATCCGGGCATCTCCCCTTCGACCGAGACCTGGCCTTGGTGCATCGTCTTCGGGCGAGGCGTCCTTCGAGGACTTCAAGAAAGGTTTATATCGTTCTTCTGTTCATAGATGCATTCGTTTGATATTAACTAATTCTTCCCCTTTTGCAGAAATGGAGCCCGAGTTTGATCTAGGCGCCATCTTTCGGGATGCGGCACAGAAGAAACCGAGCTCTAAAGCCGGTACTTGAGGCCCGCGGCAGCTGAGAAGAAACGAAAAGAGCTGCCGGTGAGATGCCGAGGCTGCGGGCCAGCCTGGCGAGAAGCTGCCGGGAAGTTCCGTCCCGGTCCATATGGAAGGTCATCCCACTCGGGATGATGTTTATGACATCTTTGCGGACCTCCCCGAACGAGTTAGAAGGACAAGGGGAAGTTCACGGCTTCCGGATGACCGGCAAAGCGCCCCGAGGTCGAGCCCATCAATTTCAGTTAGGTAATCAATCGGTGAAATTACGCAATCTCTGCTTTTGGAATCTATTCGGGAATCTTTCCCGAATGTTTGGTGAACCAGCCGCATGACGTGGCTCGATCTCATTTTTGTACCTTAGGTCCGGACTGGAAGGAGGCCCAAGAAGAGAGGCGGCGGCTGCGGGATGAGAAGCTGGCTCAGTTCGGGGATAATCTTATTCCCCGGGAGCCCGGGTGGCTGATCCATGAGGATCAAAATGTCCTCGGCGATGAAGGCGTCAAGGACATGGCTCCCGAGCTTTTCAACGGGACCACCACCGCCCGAACAATGGAGTGCCTAGAGCACTTCTACCCCGACATGGACGTCGCCGCTTCCAAAGTGGCCGCCCTCGGTACCGAGGTTAGTATCTCATTAGTTTATTTCTTAAGTCTTGGCTTCTCATGCTCGTGCCTCGGGAAAATAATCTGTCTTAATATTGTCCAGGTGGCCACAATGGGCGGGTGGATTTCCCGANTCACCCAAGCGTCCCTCCGGATNCGGTCCGAGGCTGAGCAACNGGCGACTAAAGCCGTAGCTGTGGTGGCTAAGCTGATCCGAGTCCATCACTACGAGCGATTCTTTGCGGCTTTCCCGTACCACTCCTAAGCTCGAGCGTCCCGAAAGCTCACATATCCGGGAGCACCTCAGCCCGGCTGAGGCTGATGATTTTGCCTTGGCCGAGGTTGCCTTCCTGAGCGCGGTCAAAGAGCACCGCCATTCCGAGGACGCTATTCGGGAAGAAGCTAAATCGCTCAAGGCTGAAAAGGAGAGGTGTCAAGTGGACCTCGCCAATCAGAAGGAGCACTTGAGCGGGAGCTGCGGGTCGTGGATGAGGAGAATCGAGACTTCGGGATGAAGTCGCGCGCTCAAGCCAAAATCCCGAAGTACCGAAGGTGCTAAGTGAGGCGATGGATCTGGCCGTTAACAAATATACCTTCGGGTTTTGTTTGGCTAGAAAACAGATAGTTGAGCGCAACCTCACGCTGACTGTCCGGACTTGATGGGCGTGCGGAGCCCAAGAGGATCCTAGCTGCACGGGGGCGAATTTCGCATCCGCCCGAACCAAGAATGGCTGATGATTTTGCCGATCCCGAGTGATGTGCTTTACTTCTTTTTATCCATTTTTGTAAATCCGACCTCGGGCATTATTAATGAAAACATTCAAGGTTTGGTTCAACACTTGTCTCTGGATTCACTTTATTATTTTCCGATCAAACAAAGTATTTCTTCAAAGCCTCGGAATGAAAAGAATTTGCTAATTCTCGTCCTTCGGGATCGATAACTTGTAAACTCCTTTCCGTTCTTCGGCGATGACCTCGAAGGGGCCTTCCCAGTTCGGGGCGAACGCGCCCCCTTTTGGTCTTCGGGACCCTAGTTTAGTTTGCCGTAAGACCAAATCACCAACTTTGATATTCTTTATCTTCACTTTTGAGTTTGTTGCGGACGCAGTTCTTTGTTGAAAAGCCTTCCTTCGAAGCTCTGCTTCATCTCTTCTTCCTTCGAGGAAGTCTAGGTTTGCTCTCAAACCTTGCTCATTCGCTACTTCTTGAACACTTGGTTACGAGGGACGAATTTGCTACTTCAATCGGGATTAACGCCTCGGTCCCGTATGTCAAAGCGAACGGGGTTTCTCCCGTTGACCTTCGGGGCGTGGTCCGGTAACTCCATAGAACGTGGGGGAGTTCTCCGGGCCATTTCCCCTTTGCCTTCCCAAGTCTTGCTTTTAAGCCATCTTTCAACGTTCGATTGGATACCTCTACTTGGCCATTGCTCTGCGGGTGGGCGACCGGAGCAAAATGAATCTTGATCCCGAACTCCTCGGCAAAATCCTGGAATCCTCCATCAGTAAACTGAGCTCCGTTATCGGCAACAAGGACCTTCGGGCACCCGAACCTGCAGATAATGTTCTTCCAGACAAACTTTCGGATATTCTCAGCCGTAATCGTGGCAAGTGGTTCGTTTTCTATCCACTTGGTGAAGTAGTCCACGGCGACTACACAAGACTTGATCCTCCGGGCGGTAGGCAAGGCCCCTATCAGATCAATTCCCCATACGGCGAAGGGTATGGGATAGTCCGAGGACGATACGTACTCCGATGGAACTCTCTGTATTCGGGCGTGTTCTTGACACCTTTTGCACTTGTTCACTAGTTTCCTTGCGTCTTCCTTGAGAGTAGGCCAGAAGAACCCTTGTCTTAGTATGACCGCAGCTAAGGCGTCCGATTTAACGTGCGACCCGCAGGTGCCTTCATGAGCTTCCCGTAGAATGTCCTCGGTGCCTCCTTCACCGACGCATTTCTGCAGCGGGGAAGAGAATCCTTTACGGTACATACTATCTCCAATTATGACAAACTTGCTGGCCTTTCTTCTGATGTTTGCGGCTTCGGTTGGGTTGTCCGGGAGCACCCCTTCATCGAGGTACTTCCAGTAAGGTGACCTCCATCCCGAAGCAATGCAGCCTATCCGGGAGTAGTCGATGCAAGGTTCACTTTTTTCTTCGTCGTAAGAAGCTGACTTCGAAAGTTGGTCACCTCCGAATTGAGCGTCCTCGGGATCTTCTCGATGCATAACTTTTCAAATCCGCCAACCTTTTAGCTACTTCGCGTACCTCTTAAGACTTGGTTCTTTGATCTCGTACTCCCGTTCATCTGCTGAACGAGGAGGTTCGAGTCACCGCATGCTTTCGGTGATCGGATTCCCGCCTTCTTGGCTAACTCCAGACCAGCAATGAGGGCAACATATTAGGATGAGTTGTTCGTTACCGGGAAATTGAACTTGATTGACTTAGTGGCCTTCATTCCTTCTGGGCCTTCGAGTACTAGTCCGGCACCTTGCTTGTCCGATCCCGAAGCTCCATCCACGTGTAGGGTCCAGACCGGATTCTCCTCGTTCAAAGAATCCTCACTTTCGGACTCCTTGGGTAATTCCGCGATAAAATCAGCTAATGCCTGTGCTTTGATCGCTCTTCGGGGTTCATACTTGATCTCGTACTCGCTTAGCTCGATGCACCACTTTGATAGCCTTCCGGAGTGGTCTACCCGTCTTAAGATGTCCTTGATAGGGACGTTACTTCGAACAATGATGGAAAACCCGAGGAAGTATGGTTTCAACCTTCCGCTGAAAGGACCGGAGAGTATACCGCCTTACGGATCATCGGGTAGTTCAGTTCGGCTCGTGCGGATTTGCTTACGTAATAGACCGGCCACTGCTTCCCTTGGTCGTCTTCTTGAACAAGTACCGAATCGACGGCCTTTTCACCTCTTGCTGTACACAATGAGGGGTCTGTCCTCGGTCGGTTGCCGAAGCGTAGGCATTTCGAGTAGGTAGGCTCTGATTTCCTCCCAGGCTCTTTGGCATTCGGGATTCCAACTGAACCTAGCTCTTTCCTTCGCGTTTTCTTCCTTAGATTTTTTCTCACCTTTGCGTACGCCTATTCGGCCTGGCTCCGCCTTCTTTGATTAAAAGCTTGAAGAACGGACGACACTTGTCTCCATATCGAGATATAAAACGACTGAGGGCCGTAATTTTCCCGAGGAGTCTCTGCACGTCCTTTATCGATGAGGGTGTCCTCACGTTCAAGAGTGCTTCGATCTTTGCGGGGTTCGCGTCGATGCCGCGCTCGGACACCATAAACCCGAGAAATTTCCCGGATGTTACCCCGAAAACACACTTATCCGGATTCAGCCGTAATCCATACTTTCGGATCTGCCCGAACACTTCTTCAATATCGCGGATTAGATTTTCTTCTTCCTTGCTTTTGATGATGATATCATCAACATAAACCTCGAGAATTCTTCCAATCTGCTCGGAGAATACCTTGTCCATCAATCTTTGGTAGGTTGCTCCGGCGTTCTTCAGCCCGAAGGGCATTCTCGTATAACAATGCGTTCCGGCGTCACTTATGAAAGATGTCTTCTCTTCATCTGCCGGGTTCATCCTTATCTCGATGATACCCACTGTAAGCGTCGAGGAAAGAGAGCCTCGCGTGTCCGGCCGTGGAATCCACGAGCCTATCAATCGGAGGAGTTGGATACGAATCCTTCGGGCAAGCATCATTTACGTTAGTGAAGTCGATGCACATGCGCAACTTGTCGCTATCCTCTCGGGTTGCCACCACGGGATTGCTCAGCCATTCGGGATACGATACTTCCCTTATGACCCCGCATCGAGGAGCTTCGAAATTTGCTCTTTGATGAAGGCTCTTTTGAACGGGGCATTATTTCTTTTCTTCTTCCTTATCGGTCTGGAACTAGGATTGATGTGCAGGCTGTGTTGTATTACCTTCGGGTCGATCACGGGCATGTCACTCGGAGAGTAAGCAAACAAGTCTTTATTCAATCGAAGTAATTATACAAGATTTTGCTTACGCCCTCGGGCAAGTCTTTCGCGATTCTCGTAGTCCTATCTCCTTCCGGGACAACATCTTACTCCGCTTCCTCATCGTCTCCCTTCGAGCAACCCGGAGTGGGATTCTTGAGCTATAGCCATGACATCCTTGGCCTCTCTCGGCTCACGTAGATCGGCGTCCCCCTCGTCCGTAGCGAGCGTGATGGTCGGGAATTTCACGTCGATCCTCATGTGAATAGCTACAGGTTTCTCTCCCGATGATAGCATTGTACGCCGAGGGGACATCGAGGACGAGCCATTTGACCATCAACGTGGTGTACCGAGGTTGGCCTTCGGGGCCTTCCCCGATGAACATCGCAGGAAGCTCGATGGAGCCTAAAACTGGTATCTCGTCCGGCCCCACACCGTAGGTTGCTGTCTTGACGGGGTTCAATCGGCTTGACTTAAGCTTGAGGCCTTCGTACGCCTTTCTGAACAGCACATCCGCATTTGAGCCGTCGTCGCACAGAACCCTTTTGACGTCAATGGTCCCGATCCGTAGGGTGATGATGAGTGGGTCATAATGCGGCAGACGCGCCGGACCCATCGCTCGTTTGATTCTTGAAGACGGATCTCCGTAGCTTAACGAAGCTATCTCCTCGCCTTCCTCTTCCTTGCATTCGAACCGAGTGTGGTCGTTATGGTGTTCGGGATCCCGGTGGGTTGCGGCGGAACCATCTTCTCCTTGCCCTTCTTGTTTGGTCTGATGAATCTTCTTCAGCCTTCCCTTTGCCTCGGGAAACTTCCTCGCCCGAGGCATCTTCGATACTCTCCTAGAGAGCCTTTCTTGATGAGGTGCTCTATATACCTCTTGATTGGTGGCACTGTTCGGTTTCATGCCCGGTGTCTCGTGGCCCAGCGACTTGGGCGAATCACGCCTCGCCCCTTCCGGCATGGCCTGGGCGATTAATACTCCGGTGCCTTGTCTTTGGAGAGCCGCGAGGATACTAGCCCGGGACGCATTAAGGGGGTGAAGCCGAACTTCTCTCAAAAGTCCTCTTGTCCTCCCGGTTCCTCGATCGCTTGACCGGCTGGCTCCTCGGGTTCTCCTTCCTCGGCTCTCGGTTATCCACAGTGTCTGCTTTCCTTCACGCTGAGACAACATCTCTTGAGCAATCATATGCTCCTGGGTGACAGCGTACATTTCTTCTACGCTGGTGAAGTTTTTCCGGGACAACTCGTAAGCCAGGCGCGAGTTCGGGATGAGAGCCTTCGTGAATGCCATGATCCGGATATTGTCCGTTAGATCGGAGCGTGTCGGCTTCCCGGTTGAACCTCTCGGCGAACTCCCGAATACTCTCGTTCGGTCTTTGCTTGATGTCAAACATCTGAATGGCCCTTTTCGCTGACCTCTTGCATCCGATAAAGTGTGTTGCAAATTTGGTGGCGGATCCCGAGCGATGACACCGAGTTCGGGAGCAGCGAGTTGTACCAAGCGGAGGCGGGACCTCCTAAAGCAACTTCGAAGCACTTACACAAGGCAGCCTCGTTGGCTCCTTTCAGCTCCATTGCTCTCTTATACTTGCGGACAAAAGCGTCCGGGTCTCCTGAACCTTGGTAAACTTCCAAGGGATGCGGCAAGTTGAATATCCGGGGCATCTGGGCGTCCCGAATCCTGCTGGTGAACGGTCCTTCATCAGGGATGTCCTCGCATTTGGGCTCGGGAATGCACGAGTTTCTCTCGACTCGCTCCAGGCGGTGTAGCAGTTGCCTGATCACATCGTCCCGTGGATCCCCACGAACCAGCCTCTCCGGCCTTGGGGATCGGTCCCTCTTGTGCTCCCTCGGGGACCTCGGCGCTGCCGGCTTTGATGGTCCGGAGATGGAACTTGTTGTGAACCTTCCCGCTGGCTACCATAGCCCGATCGATTAGGCCGTGATACCGCCTGTCGCGAGGCCGGCGAGATTGACCGATATGCTAGTTATGGTTTCTTCGCTCTTCCTGAAGGTCCACCCGCACAGCTTGGACATGATCGGGGTCCAAGTGCCGGATGTCACTTGACGGTAGGCTGGATGTAGGGGCGTAGGGAGGTGGCCCCATTGGATGATTCCTCCGGGAACCCACATGGCGGGATCGGCCGTGCGGCCGTTGGTGGAACCTTCTCCCTCCGGCACTGGGTGATCGGGAGCGGGAATGGCCCCACGTTCAATCTGATTTTGGGGACCACCGCCTTTCCCACAGACGGCGCCATTTGGTGGCAAATCGGTGCGCGTGATTGCCACGTTCGATTTGACTTGCGCGTCACGATATTGTGGAAGCCATTAGGTCGACTTAGCGCGCTAGGGCACGCTTTGTCGAGAAATAGAGATTCTCTGACGTAGTGATTTGACAAGTCGTGTTGAGTAGTTGTAAAACGTTACCCCTTTCGGTATGAATAGTGAATGTATTTATAGTCCCATGTTTCAGTGGTATTATTGTAATATCCCAATGTAAGGTGATTATTCGTTTTAGGTCCTATATGCACTTCGGGAAGTAATGTCCGGGAACGTTCTCAATCTTTATTCGGGTTATGAGTTTTTTTAATGGGGCCCTTGTTCCGGGCTTGTTCGTGGGCCTTTTGTTAGGCCTTTTATGCGTATTTGGGCCTGGCGGCCATCAATAACATTCATAGTTACAGGGGCGACAAGGAAGGAGTTGTAAAGGTTGAGCACCAAGCACCTCTCAACTACGAGGTTGAGCAATACTTGGTATTCGCTCACAGAAATGCCGGACTCCGTCTTTGAACACCGTGCACCTCCCAACTACGAGGTTGGGCAATACAAGGTATAATTTCTCAAACGGACACCGTCTCCTCTGCTTCTCCACAGCTCCGGGAAAAGAAATCACAGGGGCAACCAAGGCACAGAGGCGGACTTGCTAAGTTTGAGCAGAATGGGTTGATGCCTTCTCTTCTGCTTAACAATCCGGGAAAAGAAAATACAGAGGCAACGAAGTTGGAACTTACCGAGGAGGAGAAGAAGTGGACTTTCTGTTCTTCAACTTTTCGATGGTTCCGTGGAGAGAAGAAAACACAAACGAACTCCCTCAAGCAACATGGCTCTGATACCAACTGATGTGATCACAGGGGGGGTAAGTGATCACGCGCTCGGATCTAGCTCGAAGGAGGCGGTTTCCAGAAAGAGTGGAAACGAAGAACAGAGGGAGAACAAGGAAATAACAAAGTCGGCCAAGGGAACCTCCTCACTACGAGATGAGGCAATGCCCTTGAAAATGTCTGGGAAAGGAAAATGGAACCTGGAACCTCCTCACTACGAGGTGAGGCAATGCTAGGTATTATATTGGATCCTCTTGCATGGATCACTAAGGATTGGCGAAGCAAGATTTGAGAACCCATAAAGGGCTTGAGGAATTTTCCTTCTCAAGCTTTTCTTTAAAATTGGTTCTACCTATTACAAGAGAAAGCTCCTCCATTTATAGTAGAAGGAAGCATGGGTGGGATTTATGGGAGGTATGGGTTAGGGACCAAGATCCTTGAATTAAGGGATTGGAGTGGAAGGGATGGTGATGGAAGTGACATTGTAGGCTACCTACTCTTATCCCTTCCATTTCTCCATAAATTGCACTTTATGGGAAAATGGGAGGGAAATACAAAAATGCATGATTGGGGCTTTGCCTGGAAGATGGGCGGCTTGCGCCTAGAGGCTTCGCACGGGGCCCTCGCCTGGAGGCCTCGCATGGTCGGCTTCGCCGCGGGGCTTCGCCGAAACATGGGCGCTTCGCATTCGCTTGTGTGGCTTCGCACAGGGGCTTCGCCTAAAAAATGAGCTTCAAAAAGTGATCCATCTCCTTTGATCTTCAAGCTTGCATCCGGAGTGATTCTAGGCTCCTCATGATCATATCAAGTTGTGGACCCGAAACCCGTCCCTTAAACGTTTTCCTTCAAGTTTAAGGTTAATACGTGTTTGTAGTTTTTAAGACGTCTTACTAGTCCTAAGCCTGCACCCGAAACACGTTAGTGGTTTTACAGAATATCGCGCGCGCGGAAAGCAGATAATAAGTAATACAGGCAAAAGGAGTTCCATCCTCTTCGTAGGGTCCAAAACTCCCCACGAATAATATACAGTCCAGAATATCATAATACTAAATGTATCTAATATGCATACTACGCCTACAGAGCCGAGTCATAAAGCGGATTATACCTCACTAACTACCACTGCTGCTGCTAAACATAAACAGGAGAAATTAGAAAGGATCTAACGAGAAAAACCCCCAGACTTAAACAGAAAAATACCTCTTAGAACAACTACGGGAGGTCTACTCCGCAGGTCGTTTGCCAAGATCCCCTGAAAATGTTTAATATGTGGGGGTGAGTTCTCAAAAGAACCCGTAAGGGGGCAGGTACGATAACGGGAATAACCTTTAAAAACGTTTTCCCCTGCATAAAAGGTTAGTATGCAATGAACTAGCAGATAATACAACCTTAAGTATAAACAGGAATGTGATATGCAAATGTCATGATGCTCAGAGGTCCCGTCGGACTGGTGGTACTACCCCATACAAGTGGTCCCAGACCTCAGACAGCACTCTGCGGCGGCTTGTTAAGCTCACATCGATTATCGGGATCAGAACGCATGGTACCAGCGAGGGGTGATCTTCCCTTAACTGTCAGAATAGGAAGTGTCATAAAGCCGACACAGAACAGAAAATGGGTCTGTCGTCGACCCCCGATAAGCATATCCGATATAGCATAAGTCCAGAAAACCAGAACAGAGAATGGGTCCGTCATCGACCCCCGATAAGCATGAAGTCCAGAATAAAAATAAAACCTGCAAACCGCTATGTACCATGTGACTAGCCTCTGGAGTCACTAGGCCCCACCCTCGACCCGAGTACTAGCCCTTAACTAACCTAATACACATGAGTTGAACTGCATTGCATATTAAAAAAGCTAAACCCCTTACCTTGACAGAATCGGATATATACTGTGGCCCCCCGATGCACACGAGTAGTATCCTAGAAACGCAGATTTAATCTGCCAGAATCAGAAACGCAACATAACTCTAGTTAATTAACTAAAGTTCCTTACTTTGGGAATTTAACCAAAATTACCATCTAAGTCCTCCGACTTTTCAGAAGTTTGCAATCTTGCCCAAAACTTCACAAAGCTGCAGAATTTGACAACTTTATACTTAAAGTGGCTATCTTTCATTTAACTTCTCCATAATTACACCTTTAGTCCTTTTTAAGAACTTTCAAATTAGCCCTTAAGTTTTGCAAAGTTACAAAATACTCAACCTTGTCAACTTTTCCACACAAGTATCTTTTCCAACCAAACTTTCGGCCAAGTCCTTATTTTCGGCCAAACTTCCATTTTGACCCTAAACTTTATAAACTTACACTTTAGCCACTTAAACCATACTTTTTCACCAAAACATCATTTAATCACTTTCTCCAACTCTTTAACTTCACAAAATCATCAACACACTATCATTCACAGCCACCCCAACTTAAAAACATTTTAGCCCGGCCTTCTACCAACTTTCTTCAACAAAAATCCACCAAAAATTCGGCCTAGGCGAGGCCAACCGTGAAGACGTTCGGAAGCTTTTACTCAAAGCTTTGAATGAGTTTTTGTTGAGACAAATCCTTTATCACAGCGGCGGAAAACGCGGAAACGGTACTACAACCCGCAACCTACAACATTCATATACGGCAAGTATACAAACGCGCAGTTCATGGAAAATCACGCATAGCAACAGAACACATGATCACAAAATCAGTTTCCACATCAAAACCAGTATATCCAACATAGGCAAGTCGGGCTCCGCCCTCGACTCGAGAAAACGATTCAACATCATCGAGATATCCGAATATATATATCATATACAAACTCATGATCCAATATATATGCATGCAACTACATTCTGAGCCATCAAAAACTAAAGCCCAAATATACCTAGTGCGGAATCGGAGAAACTGCTCTTTCTCGGTAGATTTCCATGCACGCTGCATCTCTTATTCTTCTTGAAAACCCAAAAACAACCAAAGCACCGCGGATCTCTATCCCGCTGGCTGCTTAACAGGTCTGCCTGAAAGGTGGTAAACAAATAAGGGGTGAGTCCTCGGAAGGACCCAGTAAGGGCTGAGGTAAGATACAGTTTGTACAAGGACCCATGAACCGAACCTGCAAAACAGAACAAACACAAACACAAATATACATATATATGAATGTATGCAAAGTCAGAGGTGAGCCGGAACCCATCACATGCGGTCCAACCGCTGACCCACAAAACGACAGCCCTCTCCAAGAGGTCAGAAAATACAGAACAGAAGCACGGTACCGGCTAGGGTCATGATCCCCAAACTGTCGTAGGGTCACAGAAGTATATCGGCACCCCCAGTGCGGATATACACAGAATGTCGGCACCCTCCAGTGCGGACACAGAACAGAAGTATCGGCACTCCCGGTGCGGATACGCAGAACATAACCAAGGAGCACCCGTGGCCTCTAAGACCATCCAGGTCTCGTCACAGAACAGAACATATCAGAATGCATATGCAAAACAGAACCAAATATATCAAAAATGTATAAGTATAAATATCGGCGCCTAGCGCGGATATGCAGAACAGAATATAAACCCGTGGCCTCAAAGACCATCCGGGCCTTGAAACAGAACAAACGTGCATCTTACCATATGACGGGTCTCGGGGTCACCGAACCACCGCCCTCACCCGGAACCCGCCTCAACTAAACCCGATATACATGCAAATACTCCCAGAATGCATAACGAGAGAAGTTGAACCCTTACCTTAGCAAAACCGCTCCGCAGCACAAATCCCGGAAAATCCCGGCTCCCGGCCCAAAAAGGGAAACCTTGACTTTTATGGTCCCACACTGCTCCACCAACGCAGAAACATACTGAACAACCAAAAACCAGTCAGAACTCACCAAAATAACCCCCAGAAGCCAAACCCGCACAATCCCGCACTTTCCCGCAAAAATCCACAGAAAGCTCGGTTTCTCAAACCGAGCTAGAACATTGTTACTTATACATCCATAAACACAACCAAACCTTTAAATCATACCTTCTTCCCAAATTGTTCACACAAGTCCGAATCGAAATTCTCGTTTAGCTGTCCCGGTACAAAATTCGGCAGAGTTTCAGCTGCGTTTCCGACTACCCCCTGTTCACAAATGATCCACAGATACAGAATACGCATTCAGAATTCACAGAATCAATCACTAACAATGGCGCCAAAACCGAGGCTCGGGCCGGGAAAAACGGCTTTCACACCGAGCCTCTTTTAACAGAACCGATTACACTAACAGAATCAGAATTCTACTCTGAACACGAAAATACCCTTACCTTTCACAAAATCCTCCGTCGGAATTTACACCCAAATATTCAGACGCGAATCGGCACAACCTCGGGTGCGTTTCTTCCTACGTTCCTGTTATCAAACACGTACCAAGAAGTGCCGAGAACGCTTAGGAACCGAAAAATCAAACAAAGGAGCATATGACACTATTCACTCAAAAATTCAAATGCTCCTTACTTGCAAAATACACCGATTCTTCCAAAACAGACTTCAGATTATCGATCTACACAACCCAATGAACGATTTAAGTGCAATACCTCGAAGTTTGGTCGCCAAACGACGGAAATCAGTTGTGAACCTTAAGCTCTCAAAAATGGCGGATGTGAGAAGAGAGGGAGAGAGAAACGAATGGTGAGGAAGAAGAAAAGAAATGTTGACCACACAAATCCCTTTTGTTTTCCATATATGTATGTATTAATACAAAAAAATACATATATATTTCTTCCTTCTCTCCTAAATTCTTTTCTTTTCTTCTCTTCTTCACTCAAGAAGGGACAAGTGTCCCTTCTCCCCATCTCTCCCATCCGCCCCATTCCCTTCTTTTCTTCCAAAATGCCCAAATATTACTCTTTTCTTTTCTTATACATATATATGTATTATTACATAAATACATATATATCTTCCATATTATTCTTTTCTTCCCTTTTCCTCATTCAACCAACAAGTGACACATGCCCTTATCTTATCTCTCTCTCATCCGCCCCATGCCTCCCTTTTCTTCTAAAATTGCCAATTCCCAATTATCTCACAAACTAACCAAACTGCATTTTCGTTCAGCCCGAAAATGCAACTTTTACCAAACTTACTCCGATCGGAACCAAACTTTAACCACATACTCAGGACATCACAAAACCCATAAAACCAATTTATCTCATCCAAATATAAATCCCGAGTCACTCAGAATCGCAAGTCCCGGGAATTACGTGCACACGCGTATAAATTCTAAATCCGTCCCGGGTTGCCCCAAAATTCACCAAATTAAATCCATAAAATCCGTCTTAAAAATATAACATACTTTACACCCAAGCCGTCGGAAAAATTCCATCCCGAGCCCCGGGATCCCCGTCTTGAGCCCCGGGAATCTCCCGGGACCGAACGTCCCGCCCCAGAAAATATACTCCGTAAAAAGATGCAGGACGTTCCCACGATTCCAAATATGTGAACGGTTTCCCAATCCGAGGTCCCGGGAACGCTACCGAGCCCGCTGTACGTCCCGAGACAAGTCCCGGCCCCGGAAAAATATTTTCGGCGGAAATGTCCGGGGGACCCACACGACCTCAAAACCCGAAGGAATCCCATAAATGATGCTCAGATAAGCCTCGGGAGCCGTTTAACCGCACAAAATCGTGACCCGCAGGCCAAAACCGGAGCCCCGGGTCACCCGGGTCACAACCCGCTCGGGGTGACCGTAACATTCTCCCCCCCTTAGAACTCTTGGTCCTCCAAGAGTAACTCGAACCATACAGGTGTCGCTACCAACCAGAATATATATACTTTCCCTTTACTCAGCATAATCGAACCACCGTTACTGGTGCGGCGGGAGTGGTAGTTTAGACTACCATCCAGAGCCTCTCAACGGCGTCCCACCCTCCGGGAGCATCTTGTTGCACCACGAGTCAGTTGCCGGTATTTCTACCTGACAACCCCAGACAGTACCGAATCTAAATCTAAATGATCCTCAACAGGCTATCCTGGAAGACATCACGTACAACAGAAATAGTCGGGGGGGTACGGCCAACCTATCAACTCACACTAGAAACTCATGAGAACAGATATAACTCGGGGTAACTTGCCCGCCTACCAAAACTGACCGTCCTTCAGACCGATGCTACCTCCAGCCAAACCCTGTTACAGACCTCAAATCCCAAATCCCTGCGACGTTTATCCATGTATGAGATGGTGCGGTCATTCGCAGTTTCCATCCGCTCCTGAATCATCCTGATCCTTGCTGTAGTCTCCTCAACAATCTGAATCAGCATCGCATGCCCAAAACCTTGTGAAAAGTACTGCAGACCCGTGCGGTAAAATGCAGATCATGATCAGACACAATGGAGTCCGGTACCCTCTGTAACCGCGCAATTCCCCCGAGGTACAGATGCGCAAGCGCCTAAAGAGAGCTTGTCACCCGTATCAGCAAAAAGTGATCACACTTAGACATATAAATGTCGATGTGTCTCCGCATATCTGGCCACCAAAAGCAAGTGCGCAAATCTTGGGATATCCTCTCCCTACCGGGGTGTATACTTAACCGGCTCAAATTTGCCTTCTCCAGCGTCTTATCCCGTAGTACCTGATCCTCTGATATTTACAACCAATCCCCAAAATATAACGATTCCTGCCTGTATTGAGATGTCAATAGTAGTACTCCTTTGCCCTCTCCGGACAACTTCCTTAAACCCAATTTCTTCTCTTATGCCTCACGCTCTCTATCCAGCCTCTCTAAAAGAGCGATCAAAGTGTTGACCTGAGTGTGCTCCCAAAACTCCCACGTGTGCCCAAGGTACACCGAGTCATCCTCCTGGGTCCGATCTTCCGTGTTGCTTCCTTTAACTAACCCGGTAACCTCTCTACGCAAAGTATCAGCAACTGCATTGCCCTTGCTAGCAGTGCCCTAAATACCACCATCCTAATTCTTAATGTCCTCGAGCCACCTATGCTACCTCATGTTCAACTCCTTATCTTGCATACTGAGGCTGGCTGCCTCCAATCCTATACAACCTTAATCCTCTTGGAACCCGCTGAAACCCATGTTCACTGATAATGTGCCCCAGAAAAGCAGCCTCTCGAATCCAGAAGTCGCACTTCGAAACCTTAGTATAAAACCAATGTTCCCAAAGCGCCTGCAGAATAACACTTGGTTGTTCCTGATGCAAGCCTTCATCCCGAGAGTAAATCAGAAAATCCCCGATGAACACTTCCCAAAAGAGTCTAAATATAATCGGTACACCCGATTCATCATGTCCATGAACGCTGCCGGTGCGTTGATCAGACCAAATGGCATTACCCTACTCCTAGTGTCCATACCCAATCCAGAAAACAGTCATATCCTTTTCCTTCATCCACACGGAAAGTATCCTGCTTGCAAGTCAACCCTGGAAAAGATCCTCATATCTCCCAACCGATCAAGGAGGTTATCAGTCCCCAACAACGGGTACTTATTCTTACTTGTGATGGCATTCATCCGCCTGTAGTCCATACCCACTCGGAGTAACCCATCATTTTCCTTAACAAACAGAACCGGAGCACCCCACAGTGAGGTGCTCGGGCGGATGAAACTCTTCTCCTGTAGTTTCACTAACTGCTTCTTCAACCCAATCATCTCCACTGCCAACATCCGATAAGGAGGAATGAAAATTAGAGTGAAATCCCACTGGAGACGAATCCCAAACACAATTTTCCTCTCTGGGCATCCCAGGCAAACCCTCTGGAAGTGCCTGCGGAAAAAAAATCCTGAACTGTTGGAATCCTATCCAGCTCCAACTGAGTATCTACCGTAGCCAGATCGTAGTACTCCTCCAAATCCACTATCGGAACCTGACCCAAAACCTGCTGCTCCATGCTGCTCCTTACCACCTCTACCCCATCAAAACCCATGAGAGGTAACACCTCTCCAGAAACCGTAATACTACGGTTAGCACGGTCAATGTGCACGGAACTCTTGAGCAGACCAATCATCCCAAAAAAATAACATCATACTTGGTGTGTCCAACACCAACAGACCTGACAGAATCTTGTGTCTGCCAATAGATAGCACGCAGTCCTGTGCCACCTCATAGAAAACAAAACCGGCTCCCAGCCGTTTGTACCAGAATCATTTGGCAGCTCACTGCTAGCCAAATGCAGAGATTCGACACACTTCTGTGCCGAAACCGAAACAGACTCTCCAGTACCAAATCACGCGGTTTGCGTGTAGTAACCCTTTCCTTAAACCAAAACCAATCAAATGCCAACTTAACCCATAACCAAAAGTCCAAACCAAATAACTCTCTCTCTCCAAAAGCTAGCAGCAGTATCCTAAGGCTCTGTAGTGTAATACAATGCATGATGCAGAAATTCTTTTCAGAATCACAGAACCAAATACCAAAACTTAAGCACAGAATCAGATCATGTTCATAACAAAGAACCACACCACAATACCAACCAACAAATAAGAGTACCCGGATTATGTCAGAAGCCCACACTCGAGCTTTGCGCTTCTCTACATGCTCCGAAGTCCAAAATCCCCCAAAATCTTGCCAAAGTACTCCAAACCTTCCAAAATGCTTCAAGTACCGCCCGCTGCTCCACACCCATTCCAAAGTGGTTCAAATAAGGAGGTGGCCAATCTCCGTACCGAACCGCCCCAGAATGGAGCACAGAACAGCAGCCCGCACTTCGAAGTCTTCTCCCGCAGACACTTATCCATGAACTGGCATGACTGCTCCAAAAGTCCACTCCTGGACTGGTATACTTGCCTCTAGAAACCCATACTGAAACTGATCATACCTTGTCTCTTGGGTCACACCGACCTGACCTGCTCTGATACCAACTTGTCACAGCCACCCCGCCCGGTTGCGAAGGCGAGGCCAACCGTGACGTTCGGAAGCCAGTAGCTGCGGCGGAAAACGCGGAAACGGTACTACAACCCGCAACCTACAACATTCATATACGGCAAGTATACAAACGCGCAGTTCATGGAAAATCACGCATAGCAACAGAACACATGATCACAAAATCAGTTTCCACATCAAAACCAGTATATCCAACATAGGCAAGTCGGGGCTCCGCCCTCGACTCAGAAGACAGTTCAACATCATCAGATATCCAGAATATATATATCATATACAAACTCATGATCCAATATATATGCATGCAACTACAGCTACAGAGCCATCAAAAACTAAAGCCCAAATATACCTAGTGCGGAATCGGAGAAACTGCTCTTTCTCAGTAGATTTCCGCACGCGGTACTGCTGTTGCTGCTGAAAACCCAAAAACAACCAAAGCACCGCAGATCTCTATCCCGCCGGCTGCTTAACAGGTCTGCCTGAAAGGTGGTAAACAAATAAGGGGTGAGTCCTCGGAAGGACCCAGTAAGGGCTGAGGTAAGATACAGTTTGTACAATGACCCATGAACCGAACCTGCAAAACAGAACAAACACAAACACAAATATACATATATATATATATATATGAATGTATGCAAAGTCAGAGGTGAGCCGGAACCCATCACATGCGGTCCAACCGCTGACCCACAAAACGACAGCCCTCTCCAAGAGGTCAGAAAATACGTAATGTAAGCACGGTACGGCTAGGGTCATGATCCGCAAACCGCCGTAGGTCACGAATATATCGGCACCCCGGTGCGGATATACACGTAATGTCGGCACCCTCCAAAGCGGACACGAAGCAATATCGGCACTCCCGGTGCGGATACGCAGAACATAACCAAGGAGCACCCGTGGCCTCTAAGACCATCCAGGTCTCGTCACAGAACAGAACATATCAGAATGCATATGCAAAACAGAACAGAATATATCAAAAATGTATAAGTATAAATATCGGCGCCTAGCGCGGATATGCAGAACAGAATATAAACCCGTGGCCTCCAAGACCATCCGGGCCTTGAAACAGAACAAACGTGCATCTTACCATATGACGGGTCTCGGGGTCACCGAACCACCGCCCTCACCCGGAACCCGCCTCAACTAAACCCGATATACATGCAAATACTCCCAGAATGCATAACGAGAGAAGTTGAACCCTTACCTTAGCAAAACCGCTCCGCAGCACAAATCCCGGAAAATCCCGGCTCCCGGCCCAAAAAGGGAAACCTTGACTTTTATGGTCCCACACTGCTCCACCAACGCAGAAACATACTGAACAACCAAAAACCAGTCAGAACTCACCAAAATAACCCCCAGAAGCCAAACCCGCACAATCCCGCACTTTCCCGCAAAAATCCACAGAAAGCTCGGTTTCTCAAACCGAGCTAGAACATTGTTACTTATACATCCATAAACACAACCAAACCTTTAAATCATACCTTCTTCCCAAATTGTTCACACAAGTCCGAATCGAAATTCTCGTTTAGCTGTCCCGGTACAAAATTCGGCAGAGTTTCAGCTGCGTTTCCGACTACCCCCTGTTCACAAATGATCCACAGATACAGAATACGCATTCAGAATTCACAGAATCAATCACTAACAATGGCGCCAAAACCGAGGCTCGGGCCGGGAAAAACGGCTTTCACACCGATCCTCTTTTAATGAACCGATTACACTAACAGAATCAGAATTCTACTCTGAACACGAAAATACCCTTACCTTTCACAAAATCCTCCGTCGGAATTTACACCCAAATTTTCAGACGCGAATCGGCACAACCTCGGGTGCGTTTCTTCCTACGTTCCTGTTATCAAACACGTACCAGGAAGTGCCGAGAATGCTTAGGAACCGAAAAATCAAACAAAGGAGGATATGACACTATTCACTCAAAAATTCAAATGCTCCTAACTTGCAAAATACACCGATTCTTCCAAAACAGACTTCAGATTATCGATCTACACAACCCAATGAACGATTTAAGTGCAATACCTCGAAGTTTGGTCGCCAAACGACGGAAATCAGTTGTGAACCTTAAGCTCTCAAAAATGGCGGATGTGAGAAGAGAGGGAGAGAGAAACGAATGGTGAGGAAGAAGAAAAGAAATGTTGACCACACAAATCCCTTTTGTTTTCCATATATGTATGTATTAATACAAAAAAATACATATATATTTCTTCCTTCTCTCCTAAATTCTTTTCTTTTCTTCTCTTCTTCACTCAAGAAGGGACAAGTGTCCCTTCTCCCCATCTCTCCCATCCGCCCCATTCCCTTCTTTTCTTCCAAAATGCCCAAATATTACTCTTTTCTTTTCTTATACATATATATGTATTATTACATAAATACATATATATCTTCCATATTATTCTTTTCTTCCCTTTTCCTCATTCAACCAACAAGTGACACATGCCCTTATCTTATCTCTCTCTCATCCGCCCCATGCCTCCCTTTTCTTCTAAAATTGCCAATTCCCAATTATCTCACAAACTAACCAAACTGCATTTTCGTTCAGCCCGAAAATGCAACTTTTTACCAAACTTACTCCGATCGGAACCAAACTTTAACCACATACTCAGAACATCACAAAACCCATAAAACCTATTTTTCTCATCCAAATATAAATCCCGAGTCACTCAGAATCGCAAGTCCCGGGAATTACGTGCACCCGCGTATAAATTCTAAATCCGTCCCGGGTTGCCCCAAAATTCACCAAATTAAATCCATAAAATCCGTCTTAAAAATATAACATACTTTACACCCAAGCCGTCGGAAAAATTCCATCCCGAGCCCCGGGATCCCCGTCTTGAGCCCCGGGAGTCGCCCGGGACCGAACGTCCCGCCCCAGAAAATATACTCCGTAAAACGATGCAGGACGTTCCCACGATTCCAAATATGCGAACGGTTTCCCAATCCGAGGTCCCGGGAACGCTACCGAGCCCGCTGTACGTCCCGAGACAAGTCCCGGTCCCGGAAAAATATTTTCGGCGGAAATGTCCGGGGGACCCACACGACCTCAAAACCCGAGGGATTCCCATAAATGATGCTCAGATAAGCCTCGGGAGCCGTTTAACCGCACAAAATCGTGACCCGCAGGCCAAAACCGGAGCCCCGGGTCACCCGGGTCACAACCTGCTCGGGGTGACCGTAACATCCACCACTAAAAGCCCTTGAAGATTTCGGCCAAAGAAGAACAGAGAAGATGGATGAGTTTTCTTCATGTTTTAATTTCAAGAACATGAAGATTCAACCAAAATAACTCAACCATACCTTAAATATTACTGATTTAGGAGGCCTAGGAAGTGGTAGAACATGGCTTTTTGAAGATCCAAGCTTAAAACTTCAAGAAATGGTTTTTGGAACCAAACGTGCTGCTGGACCCATCGGATTGCACAAGGGTTTTATTGACCTTCCTTCCACTTTTGGCTCTTTCTTCCTTCAGAAAGTTTGTAGCCAAGTCCTTGATGAAGATTTTCTCTGAAGACCCTAAGAGCAGATTTTACTAGGGCAGAAAGGCTGTAGAAGAGGAAAGAAGTTTTCTGCCAGCAAAGGAAGAGAGGTGTTTCTTTCTCTTGCTCAATAATGGAGATGAATGATGGATGAGAGATAAAGAAAAGAGTGAATGGTCAGGAAATAAGAGATGAAGTCTGATTAAATGGAAAGGGATGAGTGTGAAAAGAAGAGGTATGAGTTAAAAGAGAAGTGTAAGACTTTAAAAGAAATTGTTTTTCCTAAAAGCCATAAAATATCTCACTCCACTCACTAAAAACAAAACTATATCCTCCCTCCACACCATAAAATGCGCCGGTCAAAGAGAATTATAATCCAACATGTGATTTTCCAATTTTTCCTTCCTCGGTGACCATTTTGCCCTCCGAAACCGATTTTTGGCAAAACGTCCCGGAACTCAATAAATGTTATCCAACATATAAAACACATGTAAATAACTCCAAATTAACTCCCAAACACTGAATTCCAATAAATAATCACAAGCCCTTTGTGATCCGATAATTACAAAATTTGAACTTGCGGCCGAAATTCAACGTAAAAATTACAGAATGTCGGGGGTGGGTGTAACAACCTCCCCCCTAGGACTCTTGGTCCTCCAAGAGTGGTCTCAACCTTAAACTTGAAGGAAAACGTTTAAGAGACGGGTTTCGGGTCCACAACCCTTTTAAGAGAAATTATGTATTCATCCGCCGCAGATACTTCTAGCTTCCGCAACAAAGACGCTTCCGCTAACTTCCGGGGGCGGTGGGGTGACAGCCATGGAATTAATGTGGGCTAACGAGGCCACACTATGCAAGTGCTTTGAGGTACCTCTTGGAGGACTGGCTTAAGTCTGGTACTATTTGTTGCCCCTGACTCCGTCACGACATTCGAGGATCTCGTGACCAAGTTCACAACTCACTTCATCGGCTGCAAGAGGTCAGGCAAGAGAGCTATTTAGATGTTTTACATCAAGCAGAAACCAAATGAGACCATTCGGGAGTTCGTGGAGAGGTTCAACAGGGAGGCAGTTCATGCTTCCGACAAAATCAGGATCATGGCCTTTACCAAGGCTCTTCTCCCAAACTCTAGGTTAGCCTATGAGTTATCCCGAAAGAACATCACAAGCGTTGGAGATGTATGCAGTAACCCGGGAGCATATGATAGCACAAGAGCTGCTTTCCCAGAGGGAGGGGAAACAGGACACTAGGGATAATAGAGAAGAAAAGAGAGATCCTCCGAAGCCAATCATTATTAGGCATTCAGGTGGTTGGGGAGGGGGATAGAAGAAGTCATTTGAAAGGAACTAGAGCTTCACACCACTGAATACCACCTGAACCAGCAAAATGAAGATTAGTGGCAAATATAGAACTTTAGGAAAGATTAGTGACAATTTTACCTTTTTTTCCTAATTACATGGATGATTATAAGCTATTAATTTATTTATTTTTTATGAAATTAAACATTTTCTTTTTCATATTGATTTCTTTTTCCTTGAAATTTTTCACTCAATGTAAAAATAAATATTAAAATTCTATAAAGATCATTTGATATGTAGATACACTTGTGATTAAGAATAATGATTCAAAAAAATAAATTATAAAGCTTGAGCGTGTTGGCTTGAGAGGGTTCACCTTTCAGTAACCATTAACGTCAATTTTACCAATTTCACCATCATTTCCAAAGCACCATCATATGCACGAAACTCATACTTTAGAATATTACAACCATTTACTGTTCAATATAGATCGGAATGTTAAAATCTTACCCAACCCAAACAAGCCGCCCAAATCCAAACGGAACAAGAAAGTTAACCCGAAGCCGTATGTCCCTAACCCAACCTAACCAGCAATTAGCTCAATCCGAACACAGCCCAAACCTTAACCCAAATTTGAAATGACGTGAAACCCGGAATAACTTATACCGATCTGAACATAAAAATAACAAAGGGGGATGAACTTCAAATATTAATAGTTGAACATTGTTGCATTCGATTTAAATCCAACTCATATACATCAAGGTAGACCTTCATTAAAATAAACGATGTTAGTGACCTACTGCGTAAACGAGACTAACAGCGTTCCTGACTCCCTATTGATGTCAAGCTGCATCTTAGAGATCAATGGTAGAGGAGGTACCGCAATTACATGAGTGCTCCACGCTGATCGATGATGCTCTTGTAGATGTGAAACGACTAAGCCTATTCAATTTCAACCCTATGCAACTTGAAAATAAATGTCATTTTGATTCCAACGCGAACTCGGCCCGATCATGAAACCGAAACCTGAATGATCTAAACGTGAACTGAAATAAGCACAATCCAAAGCATTCCGAATGAACCGATCTTGACCCAAAAAACAGCTCGACCCGACCCACGATGACTCGAACCCGAACAAGACTGAAGTTGCACATATATATTAGTATCATCTTTCAAAAACCACACACTGAACACAGACTACATCAACCAACCAACGCTTAAAATTGAGGGCGGTTTCTATGATAACACTAAGAACAACATTACAGTTTTTTCTTCACCTTCAAAGTAGTGGCCAAATATCTCAACTTGCATTTTTCAAACGTGCAACCAGCTCATCCTGCAAATAAAAACATGTTTTATGTTAAAAAGTTTGGACTCTAGGATAAGTCATAAAAAATACTCCCTCCGTACCCCATTAATTGATCCATTTGTTTTTTGTGTTTCAAGGTTCAATGTTTGACTCAAATTTTCATAAATAAATAGTGAAAAAAATAATTAAAAAAAAAATTATTTAGAAACTTTGTATTTCAAATTATGATACGTATATAAATTATTTAACTTTACACGTCTAGATATTCCTAAATAAAATCATAGATTAAATACCGTGAAACAACCAAAACAAATGAATCAATTAATGGGGTGCGGAGGGAGTATTAATGCAGTGATACAACTGTATTCAATTGAACTGCAATATGATTGTATTCAAATTATCTGCAGTTATGTTGCATACATAAATGGATGCACAAAGATTTACCAGAACTGTTAATATCAAAACCATAATAAATACTCCCTCCACCTCTGAAAAGATACACAAACTGATTTTCACAGTTATGTTAGACTTCAATTTTTACTATGAAGATTTCGTTAAAAAAATTCTACAAAATAATATTTAGAAATTAGAGATGTTCATTTACCATTTGCATATAAATTATTAAACTTTATATATTAAAACATGAACAAAATCATAGATTAATGAAAAAGAATTGTAACATTGTTTTAGGTAAGGAAGGAGTAGTTCTCTAACAATTATTTAGATCATACTTCATCCGTCTTTATTTAATTTACATGATTTCTTTTTTCTTTTAGAAATCCTTTAAGAATTGTTATGTTTACATTTAAGAAAATTTTCCTCTCGCCAGATTATCGTTACATTAATTACCTTGCCATCTAGTCAGCACGATTTCCAGTAAAGTTAACTTTCTCTTTCCATCAATTTTACACCATCTTCAATCATGCTAATTTTCTTTATTACTTGCTGTACATTTTTTTAAGAGTAAAGTTGGAAAACTAAGAGTTTATTTAATTAGGAACTTTCCCATTTCCAATATTCTTTGTAAAAATTTGAATGTATAACTAGTTATTTAGGGATGAAAAATCTTGCTTTCCAAATCTTGGAAAACTCTATTATTAAGATGGAAACCTTACTTTGAAGTTCTACATCTTAATACTGAGTTATTCAAAGTTTGGAAAACAAGATTTTTAATATCTAAATAACTAATTATACATCAAAATCTTTACAACTGAAATTTAAAATAGAATTTTTTTTTTAGCTAATCAGACCCTAAGTTTTCTATTCTTAATCTTCATACCCAGTCAAACATAATAATGAAATAGACATGGTACCTTTTTTCCTTTTGATGAGAGGCCTTTTTCCTTGAGAAGGGCCCTTAGCCGCTCCACTGTTAAGCTTTGAAAGTCTTTGTCAGCTAGACGACTACTTGAACCCTCTGTAAATACAAAATAATTTGCAGAAACAGATGAGAGCAATAACAGTGACATAAAAACCATCTCATTGTGGTCGGCCGTCATCATCATCATCATACTACATCTGAACCCCAAATCTGTTGGGATCAATGACATAAAATCTAAAGTGCCAATTAATCATCTAAAATAAGCTAATACAATGAATTCATGAAAAAGCAGTAAAGCAACATATGTGCTAGCCCATAGTTGCTAATTATGTCTTTATTCTATTCTACCAGTGGATTATGCCGTTTGCTTTGCAACGTGAAGCCATGCCAAATTAGCTCTAAGATTTTCATGGCTGAATTTACATAAATGAAACTTAAAAGACCTATTTGTAAGACTAATAAAATGGTAATGGCTTACTAGTAAAACAAGGATGATGTTATTTACCAACTAGTTGGAAAAACCACTAGTTATGTTGTGTGTGTAAATACCCAACTAAAAGGGTATTTTAGTCTTTAAAATTATTAGTTAGTTAGTTAAATTAGTTAGATAGTATTAGAATCAGCTAGTGGTTTTACCAACTAGTTGGTAAATAGAAGAGCCGGTAAAACAACATAAGAAAACCCAACTTTTTTAGTCCGCTCATCTTCTTCGAGAGTCTGCTGCCGCCGCGACTCCAAAGAATGCTGGAAGCTTCCTCGACTGTCAGCTCCCGTAGCCTCTTCTTCTCCAACCGGTATGCATCCAAGGAAGAACCATTCGCGTAGCCCCAGCGAATTGTACGCTCACGTATTGCATTTTGTACGTACGTACCAATTTGCAATACACATACAAGTAGGCGAATCTGGTAACTATGTGGTTGTCTAGTGCTACCGTGTCCTGTTAGCCGGTGCATGTGCTACTTAAAAAAATTGGCTAGAGAACTTTTGTACCCATTTGTGTACAACTTTTTCAATTAGATGTAAAGTTTAACAATGCTATATATGTACATTTTAGCGTTTAGCTATAGCTTGTTTATCTGAACCACTAAAAACTTATCTAAAACACTACAGGTAATAGAGACATTTGTTTCAAAACAATCCATTTGAAAAACAGTTGAAAACGGTAAGTAAGAGTACAGCCAATGACATATCAAATGTACAGAACTTAATTCCTGTATAAAGAAATTAACAATGCATTTGATTGCACATCAAGAATATTTTACTGTCAGCAAGAGCAGTTGCTGAATGCAAATAAAACGAAACTCATGCACCGTGTCAAACACTAGTCTAATATCTTCAAAATGTTCACTTTTTCGGTTAGCAAATCTTCACCATCTAAAGATGCTTGAAAGGCACGAGTCAGATATAATTGCAAGTTCAAAACATGTGCATACCAGCTTTCATAGTGGCTTGACTATTTGCTCTCTTCGCCAAAGTTCTGCCATCAGAAGTCTTTTCAGCAGCCCTGCAACATCAAACACCAAAAATCAGGTGACCACACAACAAATTTGATACTGGCACCAATTAACTCGTAGAAAGAGCACAATAACCAGATCAAACCACAATCTCTAATGAGAACTGAATTGAAGACTCCATCAACAACTGAAGATGGACAAGGTACCTCTTTCTCGGAACATCACCTGCAGCCTTGTCCTTTGTGTTTGAGTCAGCCTTCTTGCTATTAATCATGAGTGATCTAATTAGTATGTTTTGTTGATTCGTCTTTATCTGTTGCCCCTCTGAATATATGACAAGTTCAGATACTTCACTTATTGATGGAGAATGGAAACTAATGTAAATCAAAGCTTATACGGGTTTGTGCAACTAAGTCAGAACAAAAGCTGCATTTTACAGCTTATTTTATAAATTATGTGCCAGTAAACGAGTAACCAGTGTAAACAGCTTATACGGGGTTCATGCAAAAGCTGTATGTTACAGCTAAAGCAGAGCAGGAGAATCAGATGTCATGATTGAGCCTTTGCCAAATGCTTAAGGTCCAAGGCCGAAGAATCAGTTTTCTCACCAGAGGTACATGTATTTATCCCATCATAATGAACTTAATCGTTTAAATGTTAACTACATTACAGTGATCAGAAATCAAGGTTATTAAAAGCGCAAAGCGCACTAAAGCGTTAAGGGTTCCAAAGTGCAAAGCGCAAAGCGAAAGCGTGGGCTTTACTGAAGTAAAACTCTAAATTGTAGACTCATAGATATAGGGGACTAAGTTGCACTTATAATAAATATAGGGACTCATATAGACATGGTGACAGAGTTGGTGGATGTACTCATTATTTAACTTTATTCTAAGCCAATTTTATCCCTTTTCTACTTGACCACCACCCCAAAAGTCCAAAAATAAAACAAATGCATTCTTCTCCTACAATGCTTCCACCCAATTCAAATTTGGAAGCTTCTTCTCCAGTGACGCTACAACGGCGACCCACCGGGATGACGGAGAGAGGAGAGAATCCGCCGAGCAACATGGTGGCCTCAGTTTGACGATGCTGGCCAGAAGAAGCAAATTTATCACACAACAGAGAAGAGAAGAGGGAGCGGCAACAACTGGCTTGCAAACATAAGCAGCCCACCGCCGCCCTTTTCTTCACCGTCGGCATCGTTCCTTCTCTGAACCAGCGTCCCACCCCTCTTCTTCTCTCTGGTCAATTTGAGCCTTTAAACTACAAAAGCGCAGACTGGCGCTTCAGATGAAGCTTGCGCTTCACTGAAGTGGCGACACTTCGGAGGCAAAAAGCTCTCCAGGCCACCAAGCGAGCGCCTTGCGCTTACGTCAAAAGTATACAGAATGATGAGAGGTTTGAGCCATTTAATGAAGCTTGAAAAATTGATGAATGTATGTTACAGTATTCCATATCGAAAAGTCAACAATCTGTTTCAGGATGTCTTTTTTTTTTTTTTGAAAGGCAACAATAATTTTATTAAACATCATTAAAAAAATTACCTCTAATGCAAAATTACACATAATTCAATAAACCTGCTCACCAGATTAAAATCTCATACGGGACATTGGCATATATACATGACACAAGCATATTTTACGAATCTCACAAAAGATTGAACATGTAGTAGCTTAGATAAAAAACAATTGACCATTCACACCTGGAAGCTAGCAAAGTCAAAGAATAGGACAGTGTGAATGTTTTGATATCAATCATTACAGCCACTGGGATAATTGAAAAAATCCTTGGGAGTAAGAACTCACAAAATTCTTCTCCTTCCTATAGACAACTGGTCTATTCTACACCAGTCAACGTAACAAATAAAGCGCTTTGTTGATAGACAGATACCTAGCTTAAAGCAATTCATAAAATCCCAAATACCACATGAACATGAAGGAAGTCTCATTAATGTAACTTAAACAATACATATTTCTCGACAACATACTTTAAAAAATTTCTAGCATGCAACTTGCATGCATTTCCAACATTGTTTCAGACTTGGATGTCTCTCTGTGTCAGACAATTACCATGCGCGTACTATGCCGTTTCAGAGAACATTGATAAAACACAATTCTTATACATCCACATCTTCTACAATAATGTGATAAAACACTTCACAGATGTAGTAGAAGCTCAACATTTTTGTTTATAAGTCTTGAACCCAAAATCAAGTCTTCCATTCCTTTCATCAAAATCAAATTGTACAAAATTAGAGTATTAATATGGACTCAATTGCTATACAAAAGAACATAATAATTGCCAGCAATAGATCCATTTTTATTAAATAATAAGGGCAAGGTCAAAAGTCAGACATGACGTATCCTATTCTTTGGACACTCATTTATTTTCTTAAGACATGATCTAACCTTTTCTCTTCCTCTGAAAACCTGTACTTTTGTCATCATTTCTTCTCTGGATCCTTGACAGAATTCCTTTAGGTTTTCTCAAAAAATGTGAAAAGTTATGTTCCCAATTTCAAGCATTCAGGAACTACAGGTTCCCTTTCTTTAGTAACTAGCACAATACCTCAAATCCTCAATAGGCCAATTATTTCAGCTCGTAAATGTAATGTCATTTCTCCATTCATGTAAAGGAAATCTATGATATAGACGGTTTAGATATTTCATCTTATTATTCAATAAGAGTGCTCCATCTGTAAGTGTACATCCATACCTATTATGTCCTTTTCACATCAATTTATACTTACAACTAACGTTGACAGCTATTAAGACTATAATCCTTGTTTTGCTGACCCTAGAGGTAATTGGGATTAAGGTACAATAGTATGACGATCATGATGACAACAATTGCCTAACTAGTCTTTTACAAAAAAACATATAACAAATCTCCTAACCTACTTATTTCCACTTCCTTTCTCTGCCTTCCACTTGCATATGAACCAACAATCTCCAAATGGTTCGGGCTAGCTTTAGTAGAAGTACTATTTTTTGACATGTTTATTATTCAATTGTTAAACTGAAAAAGATCTTGAAGAGGACTTATGCTAAACATATTTTAGTTTTAAACTGGTCACTCTTTTCTAACACTCCAAGATTAAACACCTGGTCCTATAACACTAAACCCATTAAGTCAACGGCTATATTTTATATATTTAACAAACTATTATATATATATATATAGACCATAAAAACTAAGTCAAACAACATACGAACAAAGCAACATCTCTAGACTCTAAATCTTAAAACTTCCAAACAAAAACTAAAAATAATGAGTGGAACTAAGCATCCGTAGTTTAAATCACAAAACACGGCTTAACTTCATTGTGTGGGATTAAACCACCAAGCAATTTACTTAACTAGGTATCTTCAGCCCCTGCTTCGCATGGGGAGAAATTTATAGAAAAGTGAAATATAATAAAATTCTTAAATAAAAAGCCTTAATGAAATAAATATTTGAATGATTAATTAAT
This sequence comes from Stellera chamaejasme, assembly GCA_024586325.1. Taxonomy (NCBI): domain Eukaryota; kingdom Viridiplantae; phylum Streptophyta; class Magnoliopsida; order Malvales; family Thymelaeaceae; genus Stellera; species Stellera chamaejasme. Next base: position 15,473,744 of record CM044985.1, on the reverse strand, counting down.
GTAATATTCAAGAAATCTTAAACCTTTTTATGATTGTTGAGGAAAAATTCAATAGGTCCACTCAACTTTAAAACAACTTTTGGATCTTATAGGTTGAAACAAAGACGATTTAAAAGAAACAAAACAACACACTTGAATATGTTTTGATTACAACACAATTAAATTAGGTGATTCATATGTAAGAGTCTAAAATTATATTGGTTTATATCTAAATAAAACTGAAACAGAAAACTCTTATATCCACAAAAGAAATATATAAACATTTTCATTCAAGTTTCAAACAGACTCTAATAGGTTATTTGAATTCAACACCCTATCAAAATTGGCTTAAAAAATAAAAATATAAGAACTATATATGTAATCATGTTGAAGAAGATAAAAATTAGAACTCTTATCAAGATCCTCCAACCAAATTTTATTATTATATAAATTCCTCTTAGAAAACAATATAAGAAAAAGATAGATATGTACATGAACTTTACTGTTCAAAATAAAGACTCTAAAAATTAAGCATCTATGAAATGAGAAACATTTGAAATGATAAATCAGTAGTCAAAATGAAAAATCATAACCTAATTGAAAATGGAAATGGAACATGAGAAAAGTCAAGGTTCATATTATGAAATAAATATTAAAAATGAATCTTTAAGTTTAAATTGAAAGAAAAAAAGTGAAACATCTAAAAAAAAAGTTGAGGTACTAAATTTGATGCAAAAAAACAATCAATGAAAGATTTGAGGTTAAATTGATTATAAATTGCAAAATGAAAAGTAAAAAGAATTGAAACATGTAGGTAAAAAATTCGATTAAAAAAAAGGTTAAATTAAATATTTGAGGTTAAGAGTGAATATTGAATTGGAAAATGCAAGATAAATAAATGAAATTGATTTTTAAAGAAAGTTGAGCTAGAAAAAATCAAAGATTCGAGGCTTCATTGAAAACAAAAATTGAAAATTGCAAAAAATAAAAATAAAAATAAAATGAAACATGTAAAAAAGGTTGAGGTACAAATTTTGATATTTCTAACTTTTAAACATGTTTTTTGTGCATATTTTGTTTCGTAAATTAATATTAATTAATTAAAGTTACTTAACACATTAATTTAAATTTTGAATAAACCCCAAACAAAATCAAAGCCATTGATCATAAGGATGAGAGTACAAAGAAACTATGAAACCACCCACACCACCAAAACCCATCAATGAATAGTGCTCAAATCTCCTACAAATGTATAATTGTATAATGTGAGGAACATAACACAAATGCAAAAGAAGTACAAGATGAATGAGCTGGGAGTTTCTCCATAAAACGAATCCAATGCACACAAAGGCAAAGCCGTTAAGAAAGTTCAAATTTCTATGAATGTGCCAATTATTTACTTGATCCCAATAATCATAGCTGAGTTCAAAATTTCACTCAGGAGATCTTTCTTTCCACAAGAAAACAATCAACTTTCCAAAAAACGCACTGCCATGTTTCTTTGTTTGGATTGACATGATAAATAATTACTAAAATATCCACAGCTATAATGGGAAAAGAAAGCAACAATGGAACATTATTATGCTGCAAAAACAACAGACTAAAAAGCAGTTCAAATTTCATGAGAAACGAAAAGCTAATATACCTGGAGGTGACGTGTCATGCTCACATAAGTATACTCGCATCCCACCCTGAAAATAATTAACGTGTAAATAACACTTCTATTTAATACTTTAAGCACTTAAAAGAACAATCCAGTCACTGGAAACACTCTTAAGAACATGAACACAACTCATCTAAGGCGTATGAACAGCCTGTTTGCTAGCAGCTCAAAGAGATAAGAGCATGCAAGTAAAATGTTGGAAATTGTTAATTAATTTTTTAAAGCTAAATAACTGGAAATCAAACATTCAGCTCGTCCTAAACTCAATAATTGCTTTCTTGTTTTAAGGCCATTATCACATTACATCAACTTGGTACAAAGTGCTAAAAACCTTATGAAATGTACAAGGCTGAAAACCAACATAACTTCTTCGTTTATTACATCTACAATATTATACTCCCTCCGTACCCCATTAATTGATCCATTTGTTTTGGCTGTTTCACAGTATTTAATCTATGATTTTATTTAGGAATATCTAGACATGTAAAGTTAAATAATTTACATACGTATCATAATTTGAAATACAAAGTTTCTAAATAGATTTTTTTTAATTTTTTTTCACTATTTATCTTTATGAAAATTTGAGTCAAACATTGAACCTTGAAACACCAAAAACAAATGGATCAATTAATGGGGTACGGAGGGAGTACTTACAAGCCACAACCATGAAACTTTGCCACTATACTTTTGCATGAATTTATAGTGTCAACTAATTATTGACAACTAATTGCCACTATAAAACTAATTACCCCAACTTGCTGTTGCTGACGCTGATGAAATCACAACCATGGAAAATAAGCATACTCTGAATCATGAGTATCTGTCCATCTAAGGTAACCAATTCGTATAAAGCTATACGAATAGTAGAGTACAAAAAATTTTCTTCTGCCTCATTGCTCACAAATGAACAACATTGTAGAGTCCTATTGTTTCTCATTGAGTATTTACCAATTTTTATATTCCACAGTGTATCAAGAAAATTTACGTAGTTACGTACTACTGAATCTAAACAGAAATTAAAAAAAAAATAACACATTCAACTAACAGAAATTAAAGAAAAGAACACATTCAACTACCAGGCATGAAGAATATCCTATTCGTCTAGGATATCTCTAAATGCACTGCGTACTTTACTAACGACCCTTGTTATAATCTTAAATCGACGTTCACAAAGGGATAAGTACGAACGTCCATTAAGAATTCCCCAAGCAACAAAATCTACTCTTCAAATATGGGCACACCAAAGACTTCAATTTCAATTTCGCTTTGGCTCTGGCATTCAAGTGTAGGAATCAACTATGAACAAGCAAAACTGAGGAAGAGAAAAGAGAGATCACCGGATTTGAGGAGAGGACAGCAGAAGAGAAGAGACCGCGGGAGGGAAGGTTGGAGAGAAAATTGGAGACACCAGAAGCCATGTCTTCGCGATCGGTCTGCTACCAAGTGAAAGGGTCCAAGCACGGACCAAAACCCTCGTTCCGGAAAACAAGAATTCGAGACGGATGAGTCAAAGTGGGCTGTCCGCCGAGTCGTGCGCTATGGTGGATTTGGACGGTGAAGTTATATGAAAACTTCGGCTCAAGTACAAAAAATAACCTTCCACTTATAGGTATTCAATTAATGTATTCAATTAATGGAGAAACGGTCCTTTTAAAATTTTCTAATTTTACCATCAATCGTTTTTTATCTAATATTTCATTTAGGGTAAAATTTTCACTAAAAAAGATGATCGGCATCTGTGGCTTAATGGAATCGTTAGTTTTTACATACGTGGAATGATTGTATGAATCAGAGTTGTTTGGCTCATTTAAAATTGGGTATTTGTCAACGCTGAGGTGTAGAATACGTTCTAGGGTTTGATGGAAATTGATTGTCAGTATAATTGAAGAGATTGGGAGACGATTCAGTGTAATTCGCTCCAAGAAAATTGTTTTCTTGGAATTTATAGTCAATCGCCACCGTCGATGACCTCTGATTGTAGTGATGATAATTATCAAGCAAAGGCCTCTCAGCTCAGTGCCATTATTACCACCGTACCTCCGGGGGCTTTCGCTTGCCCGGTTCACCCGATAACAACATTACGATAGCCCGTGTCTCAGTCTGGAAGTCCCTTAGCGCAGTCTACTGAGCACCCTAAATGTCTCAGACTGTTTTCTCAAACATTCATTGATGAGCATGCAAGAATGCTATATTTCCACCAAAAAACTATGCTTTTATGATAAAACGCTAGTTCTTACCATGTGCCAAAGCATCTGGTGGCGGTTTTGTGGTTGTCGCCACTGTTTGTTGCTGACGTTTCAGCCTGGTCCTGACATTGTTGGATGCCATGTGTCCTTTCCGGCGAATCTGCAGAAGAAAGGGTGAGCTATAGACCAAACAAGGAAAAATATGGGTTGCCCTCTATCTGGTACTTCGACACTCAAGTAAGTATTGGTGAATTATGTGAGGGAATATGTCAACACCAGGGTTGAGAGACTAAATAGTTACTTTGAAATGAGTGTATGTTAAGTGCTTTTATAGTCCCTTCTAATAGAGTGGCATTATTGTAATATCTCAAGCTGAAGAGGCGGCGTGTGTCAGAGGATACGTGGCAGTGATATCCCGAATGTATACCTTCAGGTGAATCCCTTAAGGTGTTCGGGTAGTGGATTGTTCAGGTAGCGGGTTTTTCGGGTTTCAATGGGTCCCCTCTTCTGAGCTACTGACTTGGCCTTTCTAGGCTTTTTTATCTGGTTGATTGGGCATAGGGGCCATTAAGTCCCCCCTAATCGCTCAGCCGACTAGAATGAGTCCGAATGTCATTAGCACTTATGTCTTGAATGTGTTGAGACCTTTTTACTTATTCCCCTGGCTTTTGATCTTTCAGGGCATGTCGCGAAATGCTCCTGAATTTATCGTATTCGGTCATTTGAATCGTTGGGATCTGGTTTTCCTCCCTTTAGTATCCCGAATATGTAGTATTCAATCATTTGAGTTTATGGGAGCAGATTTACCCTCTGTAGTATCCCGAATAAAAGGTATTTGGTCATTTGAATTTTTGGAAACTGATTTGCCCCCTTTTAGTATCCCGAATACATAGTATTCGGTCTTTTGAGGTGGTTTCTTGACGTTTCCGCTTCTCAGCATGGATCTCGATGCACTTTAATTGCACTTTTTTCATCAACGGTCAAGATTGGGTTACTAGCGACGTTTCATCTTCCCGAACCCTTTAAAATAGTGAGTGAGTTTTGCTCTCTAGTTCTTGCTTTTCTTTCTCATTCTTTGTTTTCTAAGCAATAATTCATCCACGATGGACAATTTGATGCTCAAGGAGGCGGTTAGTTTCTTTAAGAAGTGGCAGTCGGTCGAGAAAGTTAACGACGATGAGTTTTTGCCACCGTTCCTGAGCCAAGCCAACATCTCTGCCGAGGGTCACGAAGGGTCTTCCTCTATTCACGAGTTTTACCGTCATCACCATTCAGCGGTTGACGCGGCGGCCTTAGCAGTTCTAGAGTTCCTCCGTCTGTTACTCGTCCTTATAGGGTGGATCTTTTAGTTACTAATGGGTCAGTGCCCGAAGAATGGTGGTCTGAGATAGAGCATTTCCGAAGTAGAGCAACTCCGAATTTAATAAGAAACTGCCAGTCGACTTAATTCCTACCTCGAATAATTAACACCAGGGTGTCGTTGCCCGAATGTCGGATCTATCAGCTAGGCGTTAGCAGTTTTGTAGCCTTCAAGGCCCAATTGGAGTGCAGGCTTAGGTTTCGCCCGCACCTTTTTGTTCAGCAATTGGCTGAATCCCACGGATTGGCGGCCAACCAGTTTAGCCTGAACATATGCTGCCACATAAATGCATTCTATGTGCTGTATGCAGTGTTCGTGTTAGAGCCCAAGACTTCCACATTTTTGCAGTATTACAAGATGATACCGAGCCCCTGGAATCGTTTTTCCTACTTCGGAGCTAGGGGAAGCCCTGTTATAAAGTAAAGCTTTATATGGAACTACCCTTTATGCAGGAATGGCTGACATCGGGAGTTTTTCTTCATGGAGACTGATGCTTCTTGGGACCTTCAGACTGCCCAGAAGGTTGGGGACCTTGTTGATGTCAAGAAATCTAGGCATCTGTTGAAGATGCATGGATCTAAGGACAATTTTGATAGTTTTCACAATAAACTTTAGGGTCTTGTCAACTGGTTCGCTGACTATCCCGAAGAAGTGTTCCATGTGCCCATATATTAGAAGTTACTAACCCAGAGTGTGTTCTCCCATTTGGGACTTATTTCCGGGAATTTGGGAGAGCTCGAAATTTGAGAAAGTCCCCTTCGTCCCGAGAACTGGCATTAATCCAACGTCTTCGAGTTGAAATATCTCACAAGGACTTCATTCGAGGTTTTATTTCTACCCTTGAATCCCATTTGCATTCGTTTTGTATTAACTCTAATTATCTTGTCTTCTTGCAGAAATGGGTCCTTGTCTTGACTTGGAGGCTATCTTCAAAAGTATGCAAAAGGGCCCGAAGGGCTCGAAAGGTCCAGGTCTTTCTAAAGCTGGCCCCTCAAAGACTTTGGTTGCTAAGCCGAGGAAAAGGAAGAGGGATGGTGCACCATGGGACTTCGGGATGGCCGAACCAATCGAGCCTGAAGCTCCCGCTGCCGAAAATCAAGCGCAAGATATACCCTCCCCACTTGAGGTCGAAGGAGGACTTACCGTCGATGATGTTTTTGACATCTTGGAGACCTCCCCTGAGAAAAGGAATAGGTTTCAGGGGAGGTTCAAGGCTGCTGCTGTGGCCAAAGAGCGCGCTCCTAAGGTCCTTCCTATAGACTTCCAGATAGGTAATAAAAATGTGAAGTTAAATAATTTGTGTTTCTGGAATATCTTTGAGAACCTTTCCCGTATGTTTGGTGACAATCATCTAAAGGACGTTGCCCGAACGCACTTTTACTGTCTAGGTTCGGATTGGAGGGATGCCCAAGATAAGAAATGCTAAGAGCGTGATGCCGAGCTTGCTCGGTTTGGTGAAGATCACATCCCTCGGTAGCCATGGGGCTCATCCATAAGGATCAAAACCTCATGGATATAGAGGATGTCAAGGAGATGGCTTCTGAGCTGTGGAAGGGGTCCACCACAGCTAAAACCATGGAGTGCTTGGAGCACTCATTCCTGGACCTAGACGTGGCTATGTCTTTGATGAGGACATCACCGAGGTCCAACACACTTGGCCAGATGGCAATCAAGATGGGATCCCACAACTTCATCAAATGGGCATTCACTTGGAGAAAAAGGCGCCAAACACCTTGAAGGGACTCAATGTCGCTACACTTGTGGCCAAGGGCACCATCTCGCGTCCCACACCCCATTTCAAGGCCCCTGCGCGAAGCTGCCCAGACAAAGGCGAAGCCGACCAGGCAAAGGCGAAACCTCCATGTTGCAGTGAAGCTTCAGTGCGAAACTGCCCAGGCAAAAGCGAAGCCCCCGTTTTCCAGCGATGCCCGGTGCGAAGTCGCCCAGGTACGGGCGGAGCCCCAGGAGAAGCCATCCTAGCGAAGGCCCTAAGCGAGGTCCCTGTGCGAAGCCTCCAGGTGACGGTGAAGCAGCCCACGCGAAGCCTTCAAGCAACGCCCCCACAAGGAGACTCCAGGCGAGACCCCCGCGCAAAGCTTCCAGACAAGGCCCCCGTGCGGAGCCACCAGGCGCAGGCGAAGCTCAAAGGCGAAGCCATCTAAGCGAAGCCTCCCAGTGAAGCCCCCGTGCAAGACTTTCGGGCGCAAAGGTCCAAGGAGAAGCCCTTCATGCGAAGCCTCCAGGAGAAGGCAAGAACCCCTAGGGCGAAGCCATCCTTGCGAAGCTGCCAGAAACTGGCGAACCCCCCAAAGCGAAGTCAGTCCAGCAAACCCTTCTTTTCCTTCAGTTTGTTCGGCTACCCAAGGCACCCGAGAAGACGCTCCGCTTTTGTGAAAATACTCGGGAAGACAAATGTCAGCTTTACGTGTTAAGGACATAAGATTACTTTTAGGATAACTTTTACCTTTTCTCTCCTTTTTGGAAGCTTTTCGGCTGACATGCATGCAAAAGTACTTTATGCTTTTTGCATGCATGCAAGGAAGGAGGCGCCGTTTTGCCTTCTCACGCACCACCCCTCCCCATTTAAGCTAGTTTTCCACACATTTGTAAACAACTTGAATTACAACTTTGGAATATCAGAAATTATCTCCCATTGTGATAGTGTTGGTTCAACTTTGAACTCTTCCTTTTATCTCCATCATCCCCTTGTTTTCCATTGAAGTGGATTCAAGCTTGACATCTAGTGTTGCTCTTTATTTGAGAAGTGAGGTGCTAGATCCCTCACTCCTAGGCAATTAACCTTTCCATTGCTCTCCATTTGAGGATTGAGGTGGTTAGGAGCCGACCCGGTTACGTTCGTATTCTGTCACCTACAACAGCTAGATCCCCCAAAGGTGAACGATCCATCTCCTTGGAGTGGATTCGTATCAAGTGGTATCAGAGCCTTGGCGCTTGTTGACAGATTTGTTGTTGTGTTTTCTTCAAGTAAGCCCTTTGTTTATTTTTAATCTTGAAGAACACGTTTTTCCGTAAAGCTTTGTTCAAAACCGAAAAGTTCAAAACATTTACGTTCAAAGTGTTGGTGGAAAAGTTCTAGTCGAAAAATTTGTGTTTTCGGATCATAAATTAAAAGAGAAGTGTTTATTATTGTCAAAGATCAAAAAAGGAAAAGAAAGAATGAAGAACAAGTTCATGTGTGTTCATACGTGTTCTTAAGTGTTCTCGACAAAACTCAAGTGAGTAGTGCTATTAATCCGAAAAATCTGTTGCTAAACTTGCACAAAAGTGTTTTTGCACCTTAAACCCTTTTTCAAAACTCACCCTTTATTTCTTTCATCCCCCATCTACCTTCTAAACACTTATCTAGTTTCAAGTAACTAGTATCTCTTCTTTTCAAAGGAGTACGCTTTTTCATTTCTAGCTCATTTCCACTTTAATGCGCGAAACGTTTTAGGGTTGAGAGTGGAATATAAGTTAGAGTACTTCGTTAAATCTTGAGCGAATGGCCGAAAGTACTTTTGTCCCTATCACAAATGGAGTGCCCACCTAAACACGTGAGGAACTCGAGTGGTACTGATTTTATTGTCTAAGTGTGTAGGTGTGCCAAATGGAGGGAGAAGGCCTATATTTCTTTGGGTTTAATCCACTGAAAGGAAGGCACCAAGTTGAAAATGATTTTTGGTATTGGATTGATGACTTGAAGTACTACTTTTGGTATTACCAACTTCTTGAACGTGAAAAGATAGACTTTGCCATAAAGTCTTTCGAAGGAGAAGCTAGAAGATGGTGGAGCCAAGAGTTTGTGCTAAGAGAGCAATTTAGCCAAAATACCGTTCGGACTTGGAGTGCCTTGAAGAAGGTGCTAAGGCAAAGATATGCCTTCTACCTAGAGGAGCAATGTCTTCCGCCATACTCTAGCCCAAGAAGGCCCCCCTCACCCCATACCCCCAGCACCCCCACCGCAAAAGTTCCATCGACAATCCAACTCTCTTCTACACTTTCGGAGCCCTCGCCACACGAACACCCGAACCTTCCATGTGACTCGCAAGACTCTCTTTACATCGCCGACACCCTAGAAGAACTCAAGAGGAAAATGAAAGAGACTCAAGAGGAGTATAACAAATGGATGAGTGAAGAGAGTGAGAGACTTAAAAGAAAGAAAGAGAGAAAACAAGCAAGAGCCCTCCGACACCAAATGAGTGAAGAAAGGAGAACACCCGAGCCTTCCACCAAAATCCAAGAAGAACTAACTATTACATCTTTTAAACCATGTTGTTCTTCTTTGGTTGTGCAGGGCAGTGATGAAGGAGAGGCCATGGTTCTCCAAAGAAAAGGTGAAAGGGAGGAGGATCTACACTCTCCTAACTTGGGGAAAGGTAACTTATCTTCTTCACCTAGTAATGATGGGTATGAGCATGAATGCAAACCACTAGCATCCTTAAGCGTGCATGATGAAAACCTTGAGGATGAACCCCACCCATTCGGCCAATATGTGGAATTAGAGAGGAAGGGAGACCCTTATGGTAGTATTGTTTATAACCCCCAAATCTCTTGTTGTGGTGAAGAGTCGATAACATTGAGGCTTAAATGCATTGACCTTGAGAGTGACGAATGTAGCTCTTCATTTGTTGATCATGCGATGAGTCTTTCTGACCATGATGTGTTTTGTGCCAAAAGTAATAAGTACACGCCTACTTTAGCTAGGAAGTACTCTTTCAAGAATGAATCCTTGTGTGATAGAGCTTTAATCACGCCATGTACCCTAAATGATGAACCTACCCGAACTTACAAGATGATTATGATTGGGTTGAACATGTTTCAACTGATTGTAAAACTTGTTAAGGTTAGGTTCATACATGATCCTGGTTCACGTGCCAATGATTCGTTTGAAAATGAGCATGCCATGAGTTCTAACATTGAAAATCATGTTGAAAACATGTTAAGTAATGTGAATGGCATGAAGATTGTTGTTTATCATGAGAAGCTCAATTCAACCGTGAAAGGGTCAAGGATAAATGAGCCTGATTTGACATGTGATGTTTTACTAGACTTTAATGGATTAAGTATGCATGATTTCTTGTGGAACACGTCTAGTGAAATGATCGAGTATGATGAGGTTGATGATGGATTGAGCTTACAAAGCCCGTATGTTTCAGCTTTGCATGAAAATGATGTGAAGATGGTTTGTAATTCTTTATTTGAGTTTGAGCCATCTACTTTTAGTGAAACATATTGGAATCCATTGTTTGATGAGGAACACATGTATGATTTTAAGTATCTACCCGACATGCTTGGATATGAGTTTAAAGTGATTCTTGGTACTGAGCATGATTTGGTTAGTCATGAGATTGAAGATGATCTTACACTTGTTTCGGTTGTGAGTGATAACCCTGAAAGTATTTTTGTGTTTAAAGGAAAACATGCCATACTCTTCCATGATTCTATCTCCGGCATAAATGAGAAATTCTTCCATGTTGAGAGAGCAAGAAAGAACGGATTGTACATCTTGTTCCCACTCGTTGCTTCCTTGATTGCTACCATGCACATCATGTTTTGAACATTGGCACATTTAGTAGCATGTCTAGTGTGCCGCATTTTGCCATGAGTTCTTTGTTTAGGGGTAGTAAGGCTTATGATTTATTCTGTGGCTATTTCGGCCATGTGCTTGCTTATATGGAGAATGTGCAAGGTGCCATGAGTGTTAAGTTTGAAGTTGTGCATCACTTTGCCATGAATTCGAGTGACCAAGAACTTGAGCCACATCGCCATCATGACTTCCTAGAGTTTAAGTTCCTTTTTTATCATACCATTTTCTATTGGAAGTGCATCATGAATTGTTTTAGGCTTTTGTTCATTCTCGCCATGTGCATCGGTGTGCTTATGCTTGTTCGCTTGAGCATTTCCATCACATTGCAGTCGGTGGCATTCCTTGATACCTTCCCACGTTTTGAGTTTAGTTTACTAACTCCTAATGCTCTTCCAAGTTTGTTATCCATGTCTTCGTTTGAAGGAATCACCCCCTTAAGATTTGAGGACGAATCTTTCCAAGAGGAAGGGTTTGATGAGGACATCACCGAGGTCCAACACACTTGGCCAGATGGCGATCAAGAAGGGATCCCACAACTTCATCAAATGGGCATTCACTTGGAGAAAAAGGCGCCAAACACCTTGAAGGGACTCAATGTCGCCACACTTGTGGCCAAGGGCACCATCTCGCGCCCTACACCCCATTACAAGGCCCCTACGCGAAGCTGCCCAGATAAAGGCGAAGCCGACCAGGCAAAGGTGAAACCTCCATGTTGCAGCGAAGCTCCAGTGCGAAACTGCCTAGGCAAAAGCGAAGCCCCCGTGTTCCAGCGATGCCCGGTGTGAAGCCGCCCAGGTACGGGCGGAGCCCCAGGAGAAGCCATCCTAGCGAAGGCCCTAAGCGAGGTCCCTGTGCGAAGCCTCCAGGTGACGGTGAAGCAGCCCACGCGAAGACTCCAGGCAAGGCCCCGACGCGAAGCCTTCAAGCAACGCCCCCGCAAGGAGACTCCAAGCGAGACCCCCGCGCAAAGCTTCCAGGCCAGGCCCTCGTGCGAAGCCACCAGGCGCAGGCGAAGCTCAAAGGCGAAGCCATCCAAGCGAAGCCTCCCAGCGAAGCCCCCGCGCAAGACTTTCGGGCCAAAGGTCCAAGGAGAAGCCCTTCATGCGAAGCCTCTAGGAGAAGGCAAGAACCCCAGGGCAAAGCCATCCTTGCGAAGCTGCCAGAAACAGGCGAACCCCCCAAAGCGAAGTCAGTCCAGCAAACCCTTCTTTTCCTTCAGTCTGTTCGGCTACCCAAGGCACCCGAGAAGACGCTCCGCTTTTGTGAAAATACCCGGGAAGACAAATGTCAGCTTTACGTGTAAAGGACATAAGATTACTTTTAGGATAACTTTTACCTTTTCTCCTTTTTGGACCCCTTTTTCACCAAACTTCCAAATCAAACCATTCAAGCTACCAACCACTCACTTTAACCACCAATTCCACATCTTAAGCTTGATTACTAACCAATTACACGTTAAAAACCAAAAATCAAACATGAACCCTAATCTCAAATTCAGCCAAATTGGGGGTTTCTTACCCAACATGTTTTCCATCAAATTGAAACCATACAACATCTTAGAATCATGCTAGGAACCATATATCCAAAGCATGATTCAAACACACAACTAAACACCAACTTTAGAAAACAACTAAAATTTCGCCAAATTAGGTTTCCACCATCCATGATGTTTTTCCAAAATCTAAACCTAGATTCTTACTCCTCTCCATGCCAAGAACAACATACTAAAAGATGGAAGCAAGAGGATCATCAAAACTCATCGCAAAGAACAAACACAAATTTGGTTCTAAACCCATTTTCCACCAAAACCTAAGCTTCCAACTTGCAAAATCTTGAAGAGGAGAAGCTTACCAAGAATTGAAGCCCAAAACCTTGATGTTTCCTTGCCAAAAGTTGAAGAACACATGGAGCTTGGAGAGAAGCAACCATGGCGGCACAAGTAGAGGAAGAAGAAGAAGGAGAAAATGAAAGAAAATACCATTTTTCTTCCTTTTATATTTTTCCATTTCTTTTCTTCATTTCTTTCCATCTTTAACCATTTAATGACAAGTGTCCTTATCCTTCCATTACAGCTGACTTCCTCTTCTTCCCTTTTCAAATATTACTGCTTTTTGGGTTAATTATAACTTAGTCCTTACACTTTCCCAAAAAGTTGCAATTTAGCCCAACCGCAGTTTTCAACCTCCAATTGGAGCGAAAACTGAACACAACCCTCGGAATATCATATCACACCCAAATCCTGTTTCCCATGTCCAATTGAAAATCCAGAGTGTCTTACCGTGCCCGCTGAACCAGAGCAAAACCCGACGTGCGCCCGTACTAACCCGGACCAGAAATCACACCGTGCCAAAAATCCTCAAATATTACCATAAAATCCGTCTCAAAATATACCATACTTCACACCGAAGCCGTCGGAAAATTTCCATCCCGAGCCCCGGGATTCCCGTCCCGAGTCCCGAGAGTCGCCCGGGACCGACGTCCCATCCCAAAAAACATACTCTGTTAAAAGATGCGGGACGATTCCACGATTTCAAATGAGCCAACGGTTTCCTTTTCTGAGGTCCCGGAAGCGCTACCGAGCCTGCTGTACGTCCCGAGACAAGTCCCGGCCCCGGAAAAATATTTTCGGCGAAAATGTCCGGGGGACCCATACAACCTCAAAACCCGAAGGATTCCTAAAAATAATACTCAGATAAGTCTCGGGAGCCGTCTTACCGCCCAAAACCGTGACCCGCAGGCTAAAACTAGAGCCCCGGGTCACAACCTGCTCGGGGTGACCGTAACATTTGTAGTCTACACAAAGTCGCCACTGGCCTCCTTCCTTATCTACGAGTACTATATTGGCGACCCACTCAGAGTAGTGAACTTCCTTGATTATATTGGCCTTAAGCAATTTTTGTACTTCCGCGCGTACAAAATCCTTACGATCTGGGGCCATCCCCCTAGTTTTCTGCCTAACCGGGCTAAAGCCGGGGAGTACACTTAGTTTATGGGAGATAATGGAAGGGTCCACTCCTGGTAAGTCGTTAGGGTCCCCTATTTGAGTCGTGAAGCAAGAATTCTCTAAGTTTGCCTTGAGCGAGCATGTCTCCGATCATGTGTTTGAGCTCGAAACAATCCTCAGTGTCGTGACCTTTGTCGCGATGGTAGCGGCAATACTTATTACTCTGCCTAATCATCTCCTAGGAGAGGGGGCGAGGCCACTTGGGGATCTCCCTCTTCTGTTCCAGGGCATGAAGGATGTTGGTGCGAGATTCTCTAAGAGGTGGGAGGGTCGGATACGTCCTTTCTTTGTTGAACTGCGTAAGGTACTGCCTCTGGGACCTAGAGTACATTCGCGGGTGCTGCCCCTTCACATCTGTTGGGGTGGTCCGGGCAAGTGGTCGAGTGACTTCTTCTGTGTTCATGAACCGGGATGCCGTGTTCAGGAACTGCTCCATGTTGCAGGGGGGGTTGGTGTGTGCATCCATGAAGAAAAGAGAATCTCACCGGAGGCCTTGAATGGCTGTGAGCAGACGGGCCTCCTCCCCCAGATTTGGAACTTGGATGGATTCCGCCTGAAATCGCTGAATGTATTCCCTGAGGGATTCTTCTTTCTTCTGTCGTATCTTCAGGAGGTGTCCTGCCAATTTGGGGGAGGCTTGGACACCACTAAGTGATTGGAGAAATTGCGGGAGAGTTCCTCAAAAGAGTCAAAGTGCTTTTCGCGAAGGGTGGTATACCAGTTTGCCGCGGCCCCCGTGAGTGTGGAGCTGAAAGCCCTACAGAGGGTGTTGTCATCTGCCCTCGCGATGGCCATCGCGGAGACGTAGCGTTGCAAATGAATATATGGGTCTGACAGACCGTCATAAGCGTCTAGCTTGGGCTGGCGAAACCGATCCGGAAGAGGGGTCTCCAAGACCCGCTGAGTGAAGGGCTGGGTCCAGAGGTGATCCAAACCCATCCAGGTGATGTTATGGACACTAGCCCTCTCCTCCCTTTTCTCCATTTCTTCTAACCGTCTAGTAAGTGTTATAAGTACAGACGAAGGAGGAGGGTCAGGATGACTTACTTGTTGAGGCGGGGTGACAGGGCGTTCGAGTTGACTGGTTCGTAGTGTTCCCACACTATCCAAAACTCCTCTGAGAGTACCAGCGAGTGTTTCGCGCAGGTTCTGAGCAACTGCCTCCGTGATTGATTGCAGGACGCCCGGATCAAGGCCTGTTGGTGGAGGATTTGCTGGTGGGGTGGTGCGCTCCTGAGGCACGTTACGGTTAACGTGGGAGGAGCTCTCCTCCGTCGAATGAACCGAGAGTTCCCCTGGTTGTGGGCGGACGTTGTTCGGGGATGCTTCCATTGGTGGGTCGTTGTTCGTGACCGTGACGGGTGGATTCCTCCTTCAATGGCGGCTATGCCTACTTGCGCTTCGGGTAGTTGGCATGGCTTGTTTCTTGTGGTTTTCTTTATGGGTTTTGATGATAACTTTCGTTCCCACAGACGGCGCCAATCTGATAGTCTCGTTCCTTTGCAAGTCCGGACTCTCAGAAGATTTGTTGATGGTGTTATGTTTGTGAGGACTCCAAGCTTGCTGTTCAAAGTGGTCTGCAAGAGATAAAGAGAACACTTAGTGTCACGACCACCCCACCCGGTTGTGGAGGCGGGGCCGGCCGCGACGTTCGGAAGCGGAAGCTACGGCGGAAAGCGCGGTAACGGTACTACCGAAACCCGCTACGTGCAGTGGTCCCATGAACCGGCCCGCAATAACAGAATGGTCGTACTACGACCTGCAACCTACATAACACATACATGGCAAGTATACAAAACAACTTAACAAACCAACATGCAGTTCATGGAATACCTTTCATTACTCATGACAACCAAATCACAGAAACCATTTCGTACATAAAACCTATATAGGCAAGTCGGGGCTCCGCCCTCGACTCAGAAGACAGATACAGTCCCAACGCATATTCCAGATCATACGTCATAAATAAAATCATGGTCCAATATACATGCATGCAACTACACCAACAGAGCCGTCGAAGTAAACCCTAGAATACCTACGTGCGGAATCAGGAAAACCTCTCGCCCAGAAGATTCCCGCACGAGGTACTGCTGCTGTTGCTGCTGAAATCCAAAACACAGAAAGCACCGCGAATCCCTAGTCCGTCGGTTGCTTGTCAGGTAGACCTGAAAGGTGGTAAATAGAAAGGGGTGAGTCCTTGGGAGGACCCAGTAAGGGCTGAGGTAAGATACAGTTTGCAGATGTGCTGCTGAACCGAACCTGAAAAACAGAACAAACACAAACACATATATATACGTATGCATGTATGCAAAGTCAGAGTGAGCCGGAACCCATCATACGCGGTCCAACCGCCAGAATGACCCAAAACGACAGCCCTCTCTAAGAGGTCAGAATATACAGAACAAAACGAGTAATGCAATGCGAGCGAAGCACGGCATCGGGCCGGGGGTCGCGATCCCCAAACTGTCGTAGGGTTACAGAAGTATACCTGCACTCCCGGTGCGTGTATACGTAAAGTGTCGGTACTCTCCAGTGCGGACACACAGAACAGAACCAAGGAGCACCCGTGGCCTCTAAGACCATCCGGGTCTCGTCACAGAACAGAACATATCATAATAATAATGCATATGCAAAACAGAATAGAATATATACCAAAATGGCATAAGTATAAATATCGGCGCCTAGCGCGGATATACAGAACAGAATACCAACCCGTGGCCTCCAAGACCATCCGGGCCTTGAAACAGAACAAATACAAACATGCATCTTACCATATGACAGGTCCCGGGATCACCGAACCACCGTCCTCAACCCGGGAACCCGCCTCAACTAAACCCGTATACATAAAGTCCCATACTAGTTTGTATAACGAGAGAAGTTGAACCCTTACCTCAGAAATACCGCTCCGCAGCACAAACCCCGGGAAATCCCGGCTCCCGGCCCGAAATGTAGCAACTTGCCTTTTAAGATCCCGCACTAATCCACCACTGCAGAAACAAGCTGAACAACCACACACAAGTCAGAACTCACCAAAACAGACCCCCAGAACCAAACCCGCACAATCCCGCACTTTCCCGCAAAAATCCACAGAAAGCTCGGTTTCACGAATCGAGCCAGAACATTGTTATTCCAACACCCACAAACACATTCTAACCTTTAAACCCGTCATTCCCGACATTTTCCCGGTAACCCCGCATAAAGGTAACTTTTCCATTTCTTACCCGAAAACAACATTTCAAACACCATACCGCACCTGAATTCAACCCCGATACCAAATTACCATCCAATTTAACCAAAATACAACACCAACATAGAGAAAGATTCATTTCTTCAATTCGGCCCTTTTCCATATTTTCACCCAACTTCCAATTCAATCCACTCAAGCCACCAAACAATCATTCTAACCACCAATTCCACTTCCTAACCTTGATTACTAACCAATTTCACCCAAATCACCAAAATTCAACATAAACCCTAATTGCACTATTCACTCAATTTGGGGTTTTTCTACTCAACCAATTTTCCACCAAATTGAAACCATAGAAAGCCTTAGAATCATGCTAGGAACCACTATCCAAAGCATGATCCAAGAACACAACAAATGATCAACTTTAGAAACAACCCTAATTTTTGCCAAAATATGTTTCTATCCTCCAAGATGTTTTTCCAAAATCCAAACCTAGATTCTTACTCCTCTCTATCCCAAGATCAACATACTTGAATTTGGAAGCAAGAGAATCATCCTAACTAGTAGCTAAGAACAAACACCAATTCCATAAATCCTTCTCTTTTTCCCACCAAATCAAGCTTCCAACTTGAAAAAGAGATGAAGGGAAGAAGCTTACCACTTTTGGAACCCAAATCCTTGTTGATTTCAGTCA
Organism: Stellera chamaejasme; assembly: GCA_024586325.1. Taxonomy (NCBI): domain Eukaryota; kingdom Viridiplantae; phylum Streptophyta; class Magnoliopsida; order Malvales; family Thymelaeaceae; genus Stellera; species Stellera chamaejasme. The sequence continues at coordinate 15,456,084 of CM044985.1, read as the reverse complement.
AGAATTGAAGAGCACCATGAGCTTGAAGATGAGCAACAATGGCGGCAAGAGAGGGAGGAAGAAGAAGAAGAAGAAGAAAGGTGATAAAAATAACTTATCCATCCTTTATATATTTCCTTCTTTTAATTCTTTTCTTTTCCATCTTTTACCAAAAGTTGACAAGTGTCCCTTGTCACTCTCACATAACCGACTTCAGCTCTCCCCTTTTCCTATTATTGCTGACTATTGGCCAAATTACAACTTTAGTCCTCAATCTCTCCCAAAAGTTACAACTTTGGGCCAACCGCAACTATCGGACTATAATTGAAACAAAAATTAGACACAACCCTCGGGATATCATAACATTCACAAAACATGTTTCAAATTTTTATTTACAAATCCAGAGTGTCCTACCGTGCTCGCTGAACCCGAGCAAATCCCGACGTGCGCGCATAATGACCTGAACCGAAATCCCGTCATGCTAAAATTCCACAAATATTTCCATAAAATCAATCTTAAAATATAACATAACTTACACTGAAGCCGTCAGAAAATTTCCATCCCGAGCCCCGGGATTCCCGTCCCGGGCCCCGGGAGTCGCCCGGGACCGAACGTCCCCACCCAAAAAATATACTCCGTAAAAAGATGCAGGACGTTCCCATGATTCCAAATATGCAAACGGTTTCCCATTCCGAGGTCCCGGGAACGCTACCGAGCCCGCTGTACGTCTCGAGACAACCCCCCGGCCCCGAAAAATATTTTCGGCGAAAATGTCCGGGGGACCCACACGACCTCAAAACCCGAAGGATTCCCATGAATAAAGCTCAGATAAGTCTCGGGAGCCATTTAACCACCCAAAAACGTGACCCGCAGGTCAAAACCGGAGCCCCGGGTCACAACCCGCTCGGGGTGACCGTAACACTTAGGAGTAGCAAGAGAGGAGTGGGGGGGCGTGTAGTGTCTTACCCAGTTTAAGGTGGACATCACCCTATTTATAGGGTGACGCCAGAGCCTCCCCCAATTGAAGCCTTTCAATAAAGTGTGTCAGGCTGTTTGAGATAAGTGTGTAAGGCGGCTGATGATGAGTGTGTCAGTAAACCGCCTTTGTCAATTCGTTTGTGGTACACTACCCAAGCAAACGCGTCCTCGCGTCGCATCAGAATCATACAAGGCCTCGTAGGTCTCACTCCCACGGTCTCCAGTATCGCCTTCCCAAGGTCTCACCCTTATGGTCTTCAGGCAAGGTCTCACCCTTGCGGTCTCCAGTCTCACCTTCGCGAGATCTCCAGTCTCACCTACGCGAGGTCTTGCTCTCGCGGGCCGTAAGTCTCGCTTTGGCGATGTCTCACACTCGCCTTCGCGTCTCTTAGGCCTTCGCGGGTTGCCCTCGCGGTCTCAGGTCTCGCCCTTGCGATCTCACTTGCCTTCGCGGATCTTGCTCCCGCGGTCTCAACTCGCCTTCATGAGGACTCTCATGCCTATATTGGTCCCGCCCAGATAAGGCCCTTACACTCAGGTTCGTGCGACCCTCGCTCCTTATTTGGTTGTATTCTAACCTTCGCCCCTTGCAGGCCTTCGCCTGCCACTTGCTCCATTGGGAGATAGACCACTTGGTCATCTGACATCAAGCAGCCAATAAGGAGGTCAGCACGAGCCTGGGAGATCTTCACCAGATTCATACGCCAGACATTCTCTGACAAGCGAATCACTTAAGGCGGTTTGCTGAGATCTTCATCATCACAGCCGCCTTATCTCCAATCAGTCTGACACAGACTTGTCTCATAGCCTGTCCAAGGCTTCAACTGGGGGAGGCTCCTCCTGGCATCTCTCTATAAATAGAGAGATGTCTACCTTAAACTGGGTAAGCTACTACACGCCCCCACTCCTCTCTTGCTACTTCTGAGTATTCTCTTTATCTTTTCACAGATTACTCTGAACAGCAAGCTTGGAGCTCTCAAGAACACCATCATCATCAACCACTCAACTGAGATTCCACTCCTGTTCTGGAGACGAGGATATCAGTTTGTCAGAGGATATCTGTCGTGTGAATCTGGTGAAGATCACTCAGGCTTGTGCTGACCGTCTTCCTTATTGGTCGCTTGATGTTAGATGACCAAGTGGTCTTCCTTAGTTGAGCATGAAATTGCGAAGGCCAGCATAGGACGAAGCCAATAAAGGTAAGAGTAAGGGTTGCATAAACCGTGAGTGCAAGGGCCTTGTCTGGGGGGCCAGTATAGGCATAAGGGACCTTGAGAAGGCTGGCTGTGAGACCGCGAGGGCGAGACCCACGAAGGCGAGATTTGATACCGCGAGGGCAAGGGCCCTGTGTAGCGGGGCCTTGTCTGGCTGGGCCAGTGTAGGCATCAGAGACTTGCAAAGGCGAGCTGTGAGACCGCGAGGGCGAGACCTGCGGATACGAGACTTGAGAATGCCATTGTGGGGAGGGGGCGATGGTAATGCTGATCCTTGTCTAATTCTGATGTGATGCGAGGGCGCATTTGCTTGGGTAGTGTACCACAAACTTTCATCCTGCATTTGGTAACTTCTAAACCACTTCTCATATTACTTATTAATCACTTTTTCAGCACAAGATACTCTTTGTAAGTCTCTAAACTTGACTAATTCGAGACTTGTATGCTAAGAATGCCTGTCATGCGACTTGTGATTCTTGCATGACTCTAGCATGATGTTGTGATGTTGAGAACCATCCTCTGATGTACTGATTCTACCAATTATTCATTTTGAGCTTAAATTTCATAAAAATGGGAAGCATGACATCTTTTTGACATGATTCATAGGATTTCACTTTTGGCTTGCATCACTTGCTATGTCATTACTTCTCATACACATAAAGCATGTTTAGTTTAGTAGGTAGTGTCTGTATGTCACTTGTATGCATAATTTGAGATGCATATCCATTTGATACAAGTGCATAGCGCTGGAGAAGAGGAGCCTGTGCGCTCTAGTGCCCGCCCAACTAGAGCACGAATCAGTCCGCACATGAACAGATGCAGAACACCAAAATTTTGTCATTTCACCCAAACTTTCATCCTGCCTTTGGTAACTTCTAAACCACATCTCATATCACTTTTTCAGCACAAGATACTCTTTGTAGGTCTCTAAACCTGACTAATTAGAGACTTGTATGCTAAGAATGCCTGTATTGTGACTTGTGATTCTTGCATGAGTCTAGCATGATGTTGTGATGTTGAGAACCATGCTCTGATGTATTGATTCTACCAATTATTCATTTTGAGCTTAAATTTCATAAAAATGGGAAGTATGACAACTTTTTGACATGATTCATATGATTTCACTTTTGGCTTGCATCGTTTGCTATGTCATTACTTCTCATACACATAAAGCATGTTTGGTTTAGTAGGTAGTGTCTGTATGTCACTTGTATGCATAATTTGAGATGTATATCCATTTGATTCTTGAGATTGCTTGTGATATTCTTTTGGATGCTTGCACCGGTATTACTTGCTTCTTTTCTTTTGTAGGTGCAATGCTGATGGAACCTTGGTGACCACCATACCTCTCCAAATTCAAGAGCTCCAGGTCTGGCCTTAGCCTTGCCCCAACTCCATAAGGCATTCCAGGAGCCTACTTTGACTCCCAAGGCATTATCTTCTTGTCTCACTCTGTTTATTGCCTTCCCCTTTGTATGATTGATCAAGGTTGTTTTCACCTCCTTTGCAAAGCACCTAGTGCTTTACATTGGATCAAATACATTTATAAAACACCTCACAACCCTTGAACTTGTCAATTGTAGTGCAAGGCATTGAGTGAGGGATTGAACCCAAGGGAATCGGAGCGCCCCTAGATTGGTGTGCCAAATGTGTGCAAGTAAAATGCAACTACATGAAGCGAATAGAGACGTGATATGCATATGTGAGCATGATTTCAGGCTTGTGGATTCTCAACTATAGGGTTTCCTAGGGTGTTCATGCATGCTAAGGTTAGGTGAAATCTCTCGCTGCCCCGTTAACAACACTAATCCCTATGAGAAAGAGACCTCTACCTACTCCTACTCATGATACTACATCGAAACAGCGAGGGTGTTGCAAGTTCTATGCAATGTCTAGAGGTGAGTTTCTAACATAAAGCTGCTACCATCTCGAACTAGTAGCCTTTCTATCTCTCACAAAGTGGCTGGACCGTTCTTTCGAGGTCTCCAATCACACTCCAGAGTCATTAATCGGTGTTGAACCTGTACCACCAACTTGCTCCTATGGTTATCTCTAACTCGTAGTCTGCAAGTTCAATCAAATGCCCTCTCGAGCATTCAATCAAACACCTAGAGGTGGGTAGTATGTGATCAGCAAACTACTCATCTAAACATGCCAGAGTTCGAAGGAATCAACATCATAGATAATCATCATGCATAGAAACAGGCAATCTAACCTTAAGCAAGCTAGATACTAAGACATAGATCTAAACTCACTCCAAAAACATGTTGTAATAGGAAAAGACAACAAGCATAGGCACAGATAATGAGAGTAAAAGTGAGAGAGAGAGAGAGAGAGGCGGAGAAATCTCCCTATAATCGAAGATCCACAAGAGCCTCCTTCAATCCCTCGTGCTCCAGGGATTGAAGGGGCTAATAGCCCCAAGAAAGGAGAGAAAACTAGAGCCAAACAGCTGTTGTATTGCTCCGAAACTCATGGATCTCAAAATCTCTAATTCCAAAGTTGTCAAAACCTAAAACATAGTGTCTATTTATACTAAAACGATGACTCCAAAGTGCCCTTAACAGGTTGGCCAACTTGGACTACTAAAATAAGGCTAAAGGGTCCTAAAACCTTTTTGGATGTGAGCTAGAACAGATAAGATCGGAGGTTTCCTCGCTACTGACGGAGTATGCGCACTCAGTGGGTGTGCATGTTGAGAGCGCATATGGCTCCGCGTAGGCCATTTCTTCATGCACCCTTGGTCCGTTTAGCTCCAGATGGCGTGCATAGCGCGCGCACAGACCCTTAGCATCATGCGCGCTCTATCTGGTCGCGCATGTCCTATGCATAGAGCGTGCATCACCTTCAACTACTCCTTCGAGGTCTTCAACCTTCATGTCTCGTACGCATGAGTTTGAAAACCTTAGGTGCTACGTCATTAATGAGAGGAGGCCACGCACGTGCGCACACATAGGGCGCGCATAGAGCGTGCATAGACTCTGTCACCTCTTTTCTTCATCTTCTACTCTCCATTTAATTCAAGACTTGCTGTGGGCTTTCTCAAAACTGCTTCGACATCCTTTTAGTCTTAATCTTGATGCAATTAGCTCCATTTCCATCACATATGTTCTCCTACAGAGATCTAAACCAATAATAAGCAAAACAACATCTATAATCATAAAATAAGCTTAAATGATGAGTAATTATGCCTTAAACATAGGAGAAATGGGTGTGTTTGCACGCACAACACACCCCAAATCAAAAATATTGCTAGTCCCTAGCAACTCAAGCATCCAAGAATAAAACTACAACTATTACTACAAGCAAAATATTTTTGGTGTAGGCAACTCAATAAGATCAAAGTGTTTAAGCATTCCAGGAATTTACCCATTTATACTAGCTTGAGTGATCTTAAAGAGGGGTCTAACTTTTTCAGAATATACAGCTTAACAATGTGTGAAAAATTGCGAATAAGTTTGCATAGTCCATCGAGGAGACTCATTGGTTCTTAACACTTATTATGTGTTAAAGAAAACATCAGACTCCTAGTTTAATGACCTTTGTTGTAGCCACAAGATTCAACAAGTGAATGTAGATTGCTCATTGCCTCTTACTTTTATTGCCTCCATCTCTTATTTGGCACATTGGCCATCTTTGTTATTTTTTCTCTTTTTTCACTTCTTTTATGGGGCTTGGTGGCTTCCTAAGTATTATAGTTAGGATTCCAAGAGAGGAACACAAGATCACTAACCCTAGTATAGCAAGTGCTATGCGTATCTCTTAACCTCAATTAACTCAAGATGTGATTAAACACGTATTTGTACTTTCAACTTGCATACAAGGGAGAGGTAAGAGGCAACAAAAACGGGGTCTCTGTTCCCATGTCTAAAGCATCACTTTGTATGTGTTACGGGTGTGCCCGCGCCCAGTTGCGGAGGCGGGGCCATCCCGCGACGGTGGAAGCGGAAGCTATGGAAACGGAAGCGGAGAATGGTGGTCCCGTGTCCCGGCAAGCAAAGTCTCGTTCTCAAAGGCCCGGTGCCTGAGAACACTTTGCTCACAGAGTATGCAGACAGAGTATACAATATAACCTACAATTCCCAAACATGGCAAGTATACAGTATAACCCTAGCTATCCATGGTGAGCCCCGCCCCACTGAAATAGGCGAGCACTCCACCATCACCAAACATACAGTTCATGGATAACATCATACATAAGTTCAATAGAACCATAATGATACAGAGTATGTCTCAACCATCAGAATATGATCACATCCTAGGTCCCGCCTTCCACTGTCATGGGTCCCGATCCTACAGAGTATCCATACATATATAAAGAAACAGAATGTATCTAGGATACATAGCATGATCAGACAGATGGCATGCATATATATTGGTACACTACCCAAGAAAATACCCCTCGCGCATCGCCGCTTGCGTTATCATCACTAGCAGCCAAGGAAACGCACCGCGATACCACCGCATCTCGCGAAGGCGCTATCAAGGGAGCTTCGTGCCTGCTGGCTTCGCTAGGATCTCGCTGGTTCGCATCTCCTGGCTTTGCCAGACAGGGCCTTTGCCTCACTTGGCCTTCGCCATATATCACTTAGCAACGTCAGACTGGGGAAAGGAAGCTGGGAAAGGTCGTCCCCACGACTTACCCACGTTCTCCATAAAACCTTCAGTCTTCCACTACTCTGGAAAGTGGGGGAGCACTCCACCACTACAAATCATGGGACAACCGCTACCTCAACGCCTCCTATAAAAGGACGGCTTGGGAAAGGTACACCCTATCTACACACCTCCACTCCTCTTTTTGCTGCTGAGTATTCTATTTTGCATCCTGCAGATTACTCCGGAGCTCAACACCGTCATTCTGGTCATTTCCTCACCATCCAAGTATCTGGAAGCCCAGTCCTGTCAAGGAACCAGGCTATCAGATTGGCGCCGTCTGTGAGAACATCAACACTCCCACGTAGAAACCACCGAAGAACAGAAGCCATGCCTACCACGAGGAGCGCAAGCCGATACAATGGCCGTGGGAGGAGAAATCCACCCACCGCCGCTGCAAACCATGGAGCATCAGTCCACTCAACAAGGGAAAGCTCATCCCATGGCGACCGCAATGCCCCTCCCTCCAGAGAAATCGTTCACCCGGCGAGGGCGGATGCCGCTGTGAGGTCAGGGCGTGTTGCCCTCTCGACGAACCGCAACCAGTCAACCGGTGTGGTGGGTGCGCTGCACAATGTCATCGTTCAGAACTCAGCGATGGCTGGTATCGATCCCACAATCCTCGCGGCGATTACTAAGGTTGTCGTCGAAAATCTGCGCAGCGCCCTAGCCGCAAGAGGTTTCCAAACAATCCAACAGCCACTGAATCATCAGGAACCTCCTCTACCTTTGCTACAGCAGGAAGCCCATCCTGATCCGGCTCACTCCGCCGCACTCGCCGCCATCGCCAGGCGCCTGGAGCAAATAGAGAAAAGGGAGGCAAGGGCGAACACTCCCTAGTCCACCAGCCTGGGACTGGACCCAGCCCTTCACCAAGAGAATCCTGGAAGCACCACTACCGGAGCAATTTCGCCAGCACAAGCTGGACTCCTACGACGGTCTCTCAGACCCCGACATCCACCTCCAGCACTACATCTCTGCGATGGCGATCGCTAGAGCTGATGACAACACCCTCTGTAGGGCTTACATCTCTACTCTCATTGGAACTGCCGCCAATTGGTACACCACCCTCCGCGGTAAGCAATTCGACTCATTGGAGGAACTCTCTCGTGTTTTCTCCAACCACTTTGTCGTCTCCAAGCCTCCGCCAAAAACTACAGGGCACCTGCTTAAGGTGCGACAGAGGAAGGATGAGTGCCTGAGGGACTACATCCAACGCTTCCAAGGAGAATCCATCTAGGTTCCAAACCTGGGTGAGGAGACTCGTCTCCTGATGGCCATACAAGGTCTCCAGTGGGATTCCCTGATCTTCATCGACGTGCACACCAACCCTCCTCGCAACATGGAGCAGTTCCTAGACAGGGTAACTAGGTTCATGCACACTGAGGAGGTCACTAGGCCCTACCTCAAGAGCTCAACAACCGACGCGAGGGGGCAACCCCGGGCATGCCAGATTCCAGGGGCCAGGGACAGCGGAGGCAACCACCTCCACAGGGCAACAGGGATAGGGCATATCCAACCCTTCCCCCACTCAGAGACTCTCGCACAAACATCTTCCATGCCCTAGAGCAGAGGAGGGAAATCACCAAATGGCCTCGCCCACTTCCCAAGGGCGTTGCGAGGCCAAACAACAAGTACTGCCGCTACCATCGCGACAAGGGCCACGACACTGAGGAATGCGTGGAACTCAAGCGCATGCTGGCGGGGATGATAGCTCAAGGAAAACTCACCGAGTTCCTTGTTCGTAACCCCTCCCCGCGAAGGGGTTCCCCCAGGGGGTACAAGCGCGAAGGCGATCTGGAGGATCGCGGTCGGGACCATCACAAGCAGAACAGAGCCCCTGGGGGAGCTGATCAGATCCCACCTGCCAGACCTCACATCAATGTGATCACTAAATACGAGGGCACAGCTGCGAGGAGCCGTTATATGAGGCAGATCTATCCGCTGGACCACACAGCCAGCCATCTCATCCACCGCCGTGATGGGACTTCTGTGGCGATCCCTCACTCGGACCCACTCATCATTACAGCTCGCATCGCCGGATGGGAGATTGGCCGGATCTACATGGATACAGGGGCTAATGCCAACGTCATTTACAAGCACACACTTGTTGAGGCGAAGGTACCCCTGTCCCAAATCAAGCCGGCGAAGGGAGCAACCTTTGGAATCAGAAGGGAAGAGATCCCAACCTTGAGGGCCATCACGCTGCCGTTCATGATGGTTGGTGCACCAAGGATAACAGACAGGTCTGCCACTCTAGCTTCGTGGACTTCATTGTCCTCAACCTCCCCTCATCTTACAATGCCATTGTTGGGCGCGCCACACAAACCGAATTCCACATTCGCGGTGACGTGCGCACCCTAACACTAGTGTTCCGCACCGCTGCTAGAGATGCCTACATCTATGTCAACCAGAATGTGGCATGGGGCAACTATATGAACGCGCTCACTGGCCCCTCTCAACTGCCTCAATGCATGGAGCCAAAGAGAAAGAAACCAGCTGAAGAGCCTGTGCCAGAAAGCGAAGTGGCCCCAGACCTATCTGGTGACTTTGAGGAGGTCGAGGTATCTCCGGGGAAGAAGTTCCACATTGGGAAGGACCTCCCAAAGAAAGATAAGGAAGCCCTCATTCACCTACTACAGGCCAACATTGACGTCTTCGCATGGAGCCCAGCTGACCTCCCAAGCGTAGATCCTTCTGTTATCTCCCACAAACTCAATGTACTCCCTAGCTTTAAGCCAGTTAGGCAGAAAACAAGGGGCATGGCCCCAGACCGAAAAGAGTTTGTACGCACTGAGGTGCAGCAGTTTGTACTTTGAGTGGGTCGCTAACATTGTACTTGCTAACAAGGAAAATGGTGAATGGCGCTTGTGTGTGGACTACAAGGGGGTCAACAGGGCCTGCCCTAGAGATCCATACCCCTTACCTCCCATAGACCAACCAGTGGATTCAACTGTGCAATACCCGGTACTTTCTTTCCTTGATGCGTACAGTGGCTACCATCAAATCTTCATGGATCCTGAAGATGCCATGAAGACTGCCTTCACAATCGGTGAAGCGGTCTACCACTACATTCGCATTCCTTTTGGCTTGAGGAATACAGGGACGACTTTTCAAAGGTTGGTGAACAGGGTGGTCACAGATCAAATTGGGAGAAATCTTGAGGCATATGTTGACGACATAGTAGTGAAGAGCAAAGCCACCGCCAAACACCTGGAGGACATAGAAGAGACCTTCGCCAACTTCCGCGGATAGAACATGCGCCTGAACCCAAAGAAGTGCATCTTTGGCGTTGGCGAAGGGAAATTTCTTGGTTACCAAGTCTCAAGAGGAGGGATTGGCGCCAATCCCAAAAAGATAGAGGCCATCGCCAGCCTTCGCATCCCAAGAGGCCTAAAAGATGTCCAACAACTAACAGGAAGTTTAGTCGCCCTTGGCAATTTATATCAAAGCTCAACGACCGTTGCAAGCCTTTCTTCAACCAAATCCGGAAGAAGAAAGCTTGCAAGTGGACGGAGGACTGCCAGGCGGCATACGACACCATCAAGCAGCACCTGCAGGAGCTGCCCACCCTCAAGTACCCTAGGCCCGGCGATGACCTTGTCGTCAATTCTTATCAAGTATCTCTCCACCAGCCACACCTTACAATCAGAGTAAAAAGCTATATTGTCATTGGTGGCGTCAATTCTTATCAAGGAGGAAGGTGATCGAACTTAGCGGGTACAACATCAGCTATGAGCCCCGCAAGGTCTACTACACCACGCCACACCTTACAATCAGCATCGAGACAAGGTAATCCTCCTTTACAAAAACGCTATGAAGCCCTTGTCATTGGTCTATGCAGCAAGGAAGCTCAAGCCCTACTTCCAAGGACACACGAACGGACCTCCCAATCAAGGAGATCCTTCAAAGACCGGAGCACTCAGGCCACCTCACAAAATGGTGCATCGAACTTAGCGGGTACAACATCAGCTATGAGCCCCGCAAGGCAATAAAGGGTCAAGCCCTTGCAGACTTCTTGGCGGAATTCTCAATTGGTGAAGATAACATCCTCCAAAATCATCAAGTTCCTAGGAAAAACATTGTCTGCCGATATGCACGCATCAAGAACAAGAACGACAACAAGATTCGCAGTATGCCCGAGACACCGTTCTCCTCAAGAAGCGGTCTATGGCAACAACAAGAACGCCAACAGGCGAGACACCGTTCTCCCTGGTCTATGGCACTGATGCACTCCTCCCCATTGAGGCAGACTTAACAACAATAAGGATGTCACGACCACCCCGCCCGGTTGCGGAGGCGGAGTCGCCCGCGACGTCGGAAGCGGAAGCTACGGCGGAAAGTGCGGAAACGGTACTACCGAAACCCGCTGCGTGCAGTGGTCCCATGACCCGGCCCGCAAAGTCTCGTTCTCGAAGGCCCGACGCCTGAGAACACTTTGCTCACTGAACAGATTGGTCGTACTACGACCCGCAACCTACAAAACTCAAACACGGCAAGTATACAAAATAATCCTAACTATCCATGGTGAGCCTCGCCCCACTGAAATAGGCGAGCACTCGACCATCACCAAACATGCAGTTCATGGAAATATCATTCAATCTAACAACATCCAGCATACAGAATCCATCCGATATACATACCCAATATGCACATATCCACATACAGACTCAGAGATCATTCAAGAATTTGCAGAATATACAACATCATGATCTGATCTACATGCATGCAAATACATCTACAGAGCCGCCAAAGTAAACTCTAGAATACCTAGGTGCGGAATCCGGAAACTTCTCGCTCAGAAGATTCCCGCACGTAGTACTGCTGCTGCTACTAAAACATAGCCAAAAGAGAGAAAAGAGTCAGTTAACCTCAAAACCAACAGAATAGAAGTCTGATACACCAACAAAAACCTCTACCGAGACTAACCCCTTAACTTAATAGAACAGAAGTTCCAAAATGGAACTATCGATACCTGAAATGTCACCCCACTGCCCCGGAACTGGCGGAAGCGTCGTAGTTGCGGAGGTTGGAGGTATTGACGGCGGGTGATCGCGGATTTTTCTCTTAAAAGGGTGTGGACCCGAAACCCTTCCCTTAAAACATTTTTCTTTCAGTTTTAAGGTTGTTTCGTGTTTGCAGATTTTAAGACGTCTTACTAGTCCTAAACCTGCACCCGAGACACGTTAGTGGTTTTTACAGGATATCGCGCGTAAAAATAATAATGAAGCAGGAAAATAAAGATACAGGCCGAGGAAGTTCCGCCCTCTGCGTAGGGTCGGGAACTCCCACAAAATATACAGACCAATAGTATGTATGTACTAAAGTATCTACATGCACTACTTCTACAGAGCCGAGCCACAGTGCGGAATTATACCTGGCAACTAGGCGCGGCTGCTGCTAAACACACACACAGAGAAGAACGTCAGACTTAACAGAAAGATAATAACACAGAAGGGATTTTAACGAGAAATTCCCCCAAACACAAATATACCTCAAAATAACAGAAGTGCAGAACGAGCACCGCGGAAATCTAGTCCGCAGGTCGTTTTCCCGGATCCCCTGAAAAAAAATTGTCAACATGGGGGGGGGTGAGTTCTCGAAAGAACCCGTAAGGGGGGTGGTACGAAATGGTCAAACCAATACTTTGAAAACGTTTTTGCCTGCACAAAGGGTTAGCGTGCAATGATCTAGCAGAAATAGCAACCCTAATAAATGCTATGATATGCAGAAACATGATGCTCAGAAGTCCCGTCGGACTGGGTTAACAGAGGTAAGCCCATACAAGTGGTCCCCGACCACTGACAGCACCCTACGGCGGCTTGTTAAGCTCACACCGATTATCGGGATCAGAACCGCTTGGTACCAGCGAAAGGGGCGTACGACCCCTAACTGTCACAGAAACGGCCGAAGCCGGTACAGAACAAACAATGGGTCCGTCTTCGACCCCCGATAAATATAAGTCCGAAACCAAAAAAAACCTGCGAACCACTACGTACCAGTAACTAGTCCCGGGAGTCACTGGGCCCACCCTCGACCCGAGAACTCTCCCTTAACTAACCTAATACACATTTAATGCGCATTAAGAAAGTTAAACCCCTTACCTTGTGTAAAACGGATATCTACCGTGGCCCCTCGATGCGAGGCAATATCCTAAGACGCAGATTTAATCTGCCAGAATCAGAGACACACAAATAACTTTAGTTACTTCACTAAAGTTCCTTATGTTGGAAATTTATCCTTAATTACAACTTAAGTCCCTCAACTTTCACAAAGTTGTCAAATTTACCCGATTTGGTCAACTTCACCAAAAAGTCAACTTTTATCCAATTTTCACCCAAAATTTCGGCCCAAGCCCAAATTCGGCCCAAACCTTTATTATTTACACAAACTTGTACTTAACCACTTAAATCAAATCCTTTTCCATCAAACATCAAATAAATAACTTTCCAATACTTTCTTCAATCCAAAAATTTTGCAAATTTTTCCTTAAGTTGATTATTCCATAAACATGCTTCTTTCATATTTTTAACCACTTTTCATCAACCAAAATAATTCTTAAAAATGTCCATAGTTGCTGCCTAACACAACTTTTCCACTAATCATTTTTTCCAACATCTTCAAGAACAAAACATGCTTCCACAACAACCATGAACATGAATATCCCATAAAATTTCATACTTTCTCCAACTAATTCCGAAAAAATCAAATAAAATACCAAATCACCTCACCTTGGTATATTATTGATTTCCAAGCTTGTATTAGCTTCTCTTTGAGCTAGATCATCTCCAAAAATCCCCTTTTATTTTCAGAAAATGTGCACACGTTGTCAGCCGATCAACTATAACCCAGATGGCGTCATGCTGAGCTCTAGTCAGAGGAAGACCAGTCAGGAAGTCCATCGTGATATTGCCCCATTTCCTGACAGGAATAGGTAGAGTCTGCAGTGTACCCGCTGGCTTCTGATGCTCTACCTTAACGCGCTGACAAGTCGCACACCTCGACACATAGGCGGCTATGTGCCTCCGCATCCCCGGCCACCAGAAGTGAGATCGAAGATCATGGTACATCTTCTCACTTCCAGGGTGGATGCTCAAGCTACTCGAGTGCGCCTCCCCCAACAGTCGATCTTGAATCGATGAATCATCCAATACATAGAGGCGACCCACAAGTACAAAGCAACCCCTGCCTGTACTCAAAGAACGGTTGCAGAGTCCCTTTGTCCTCACCCGAGAGTTTCTTCAGCCCTGCATCTCTGGCCTGTGCCTCTCGGATCTCGGTCAACCACTCCAACTGAACGGTCAAAGTGTTAACCTTAGTTTGCTCCCACTGCTCCCACTGATGCCACAACAACATCAGATTTGAACCCTCAGCCTTGTTCCCAGAATCTCCACCGCTAACAATCCCAGTATACCTCCTGCTCAATGCATCTGCCATCAATTCCCCTTGCTTTGCGGTGTACTCGATAGTGCAGTCATAGTCCTTCATGTATTCGAGCCATCGTCGCTGTCTCATATTTAAATCCTTATGGGTAAACAGATACTTCAAACTCTTGTGATCGGTGAAAATCTGGAATCTACTGCCGAGTAGATAATGTCTCCACTGCTTGAGAGCATAAATGACCGCAGCCAACTCCAGGTCGTGCGTAGGGTAATTCTGTTCGTGTGGTCGCAATTGTCTTGACCCGTACGCAACGACGTGGTGCCCTTGCATCAACACACATCCGACTCCCGTCCTTGACGCATCTGTAGATTACGTAAGGTAGTGCAGGTCCGGTTGACTCGGGAATCGGAGCGTGTGTCAAGAATCGCTTAAGTTCCCGTAAGCTGTCCTCGCAGGTGAGGACCGGACAAACGGCTGACCCTTCTTGGTCAATCGAGTAAGTGGTGATGCAAGTATGGAGAATCACAGTGCACGAATCTGCGGTAATATCCTGCCAACCCCAGGAAGCTCCGTATCTCCTTAGCAGTCCGTGGCTGCCTCCACTCCTCAACTGCCTTGGTCTTCTCTGGATCCACAGATATACCATGCTCCCCGACGATGTGACCCAGAAAAGATACCTCCCGCAACCGGAAATCACACTTAGAGAACTTAGCGTACAGCTGGTTGTTCGTAAGTGTCTCCAATACAGTTCTCAGATGTCCTTGATGTGATTCCTCATCGGGATAATAGACAAGAATGTCATCGATGAAGACTATCACAAAGGAATCTAGGTACGGGCGGAATACTCGGTGCATCATGTCCATAAATGCAGCTGGTGCATTCGTCAAACCAAATGGCATTACGGTACACTTGTAATGCCCATACCGAGTACGAAAAGCTGTCTTGGGAAAATCTTCTTCTCTGATGCGTAGTTGGAAGTACCCAGACCGCAGGTCGATCTTCGAGAAAACCTTAGCTCTTCTGAGCTGGTCAAACAAATCATCGATCCTGGGTATCAGATACTTATTCTTAACAGTTATGGCATTCAGCTGCCGATAGTCGATGCAAAGTCGGAGAGTCTCATCCTTCTTCTTAACAAACAACACTGGGGCTCCCCACGGTGAAGTACTTTGGCGGATGAATCCCTTCTCTAGAAGCTCATCAAGCTGCTTCTTCAGTTCAGCTAACTCCACAATCGGCATCTGGTATGGAGGGACGGAGATTGGAGTTGATCCCGGCTGTAACTGAATCTCAAATGTGATATCCCGCTCCGGAGGCATACCCGGTAACTCTTCCAGAAAAACATGAGGAAAATAACGAACTACAGGAATCTTGTCTAACTCGTGCGCTGCACTGTAATGTTAAGGCCGAAGTACTCCTCCTCATCGATCACCGGTATGTGCTCCGACGCTCGGCTCCATGCTCGCTCCACCGGTTTCGGTGGATAGCCAATCGTATGACTTCCCGGATATCGAATTTGCCGCTTGGCACACCAATCCTCACATCATGCCACGATAACCAGACCATCCCCAAAAGAATATCGTACGTGGACGTATCCAAAATCAGTAACTCAGACACAATCTGATGACGCCCGATACTCAAGATGCATTCTTGAGCAATCTCATTCGAATACAATCGCATCCCACCAGCAGTGCGTACCATGACTACACTTGTCGTGTGGGCGATAGGCAAAGTCCGAGATGTCGCACATTTAAGAGAAATAGCAGAAATTGAAGCTCCGGTATCGAAAAGTGCATTAACAGGTACATTATTTAAAAGGATGATACCTGCTAATGCTCCTTCTTCTCAAGTACCGCCCTGCTCCAACCGGTAGACTCGTCTTGGTTGAATCGCCCGCCGTACCGGCGGTGCTGTAATAAGTGGTCTCTGTGGTGGAGCTCTTATGCCTCCCTGAGTAAAACCTCGGCCCTGACCGGCCCTGATCTGACTCCGCTGTGGTCCTCCCGGCTGAAACCTAGCTCCAGGTACCTGAGTCACTGGGCAATCATTGACCCAGTGATCATTCGCTCCACATCTCAAGCACTGCCCTCGAGCCCTGAAGCAAACCTGTCCTCCGTGGCGTCGGCCACATTCCCGGCAGATCGGGAACTCGAATGGGGCCCTTGCCCTTTCGAACCCGCCTGGTCTGCTCTGTCCCGGTCTGTTCGGTCCGACTCTGTCTTCGGCCTCGCCGCTCGAAGGTCTCCCGCCACTGGGGTCGGGAAGGTGAAACCATCGCCCGGTCATCTCCGTCTCCAGCAGTAGGGCCTTCTGAATGCCCTCATGATAGACGGTGATGCTGTGCCCAATCATATGCTCTCTGATCTGTGGGCGCAAACCCTGAATAAATCTCCTAGTCTTCTCCCGCTCAGAAGAGTCAAACAGTGAGAAATGACGGATAAGCCGGCTGAACTCAACCTCATAATCAGTCACCGTCCGGCTCCCCTGAGTAAGTGCATCGAACTCAGTCTGACGGCGCTCCTGGATGGCGTACTCAGCCATCGCTCATGGAACAAACGGGAGAACTCCTCCCAAGGCATCCCCGGATCAACACGTCTCGCCACCGCATATCGCATCGCTCTGCCTCGCCACTCCCTGCTACCAATTGTGCGCCGCATCTCTCAGATAGAAGGTGGCCAAAGAGACCATCTCCTCAGATGGTATATGGAGCCTCAGCAAAAGACGCTCAATATCGGTCAGCCAAGTCTCGGCTGCGTCCGGTCCAGATCTGCCAGAAAACTTGGGCGGGTTGAAGCGCTGCAGGCGCTCCATCATCCTAACCTCGTCAAAACCCATATTACTCCCGGTATGCGGCCTCGGGATCTCTCGGATGTCTCCAGAATCAGAATCAGTGTCGTCCCTGGGTCGGCGACGACCAATCAGTGAAGCCTCTACCCGTGCCTGGCGGGTAGCCTGTCTAGGGCGGGCGGAACTGACCGCTGCCCGAGTCCTCCTAACGTGAGGGCGTCCTAACAATCCAGACTGATCCTCCTCAACAGTAGGAGTACGGCGATAACGTCTGGAGACGGTATAAGTGGTCTCCGAGTCGAGGGGTGTAGCAGTCGGGGCCTAAACATACCTAAAGTTCAAGAATAATTTTAGTAAAAGTTAGCTACGCTTTTATTTAAATTACACCAGAACTACGCTACTAAAATTATTCTTGAACTTTAGGTATGTTTAGGGTTGGTTAGTTAACACCAGAACCTAGCATAATCTGAAACTCAAATAAGTGGTTAAAACAAATATCGCGCTTTGAAACTTCATGAAGGATATGGATTGTTATTTTTCTCTCAAAGTAGGCAAGCAAAGGAATTGTTGCCGAAATTTTCTGTTAAACATGCATATCATCTACACTACAGAGCCATTAGGAGTCTGCTGTTTGCTAACATAGAGATTAACGATATTTCCGTATGTTTTGTTGGGAATTTCAGATGGTACGTACGAGGTATGACCGTGTTACTCATACCAACGCTTCCGACCCCTCTCCCGATAGCGATCCGGAGAGGAGGGATCACCATCAGTTTCGACAGCCTATTCCGCGACCTCCTCCACAGCCCCGATTCCGATCAGTGGACACACTGGGTCAGATTCGCACCCTTCTGAACGGTGTGTTCGCTCAGACAGATACCGCGTCGGACCATGAGAGCGATGCTGATTTTTCTACACCGACTGTTACACCCCTCGACTCGGAGACCACTTATACCGTCTCCAGACGTTATCGCCGTACTCCTACTATTGAGGAGGATCGATGCTGATTGTTGGGACGCCTCACGTTAGGAGGACTCGGGCAGCGGTTAGTTCCGCCCGCCCTAGACAGGCTACCCGCCAGGCACGGGTAGAGGCTTCACTGATTGGTCGTCGCTGACCCAGGGACGACACTGATTCTGATTCTGGAGACATCCGAGAGATCCCTAGGCCGCATACCGGTAGCAATATGGGTTTTGACGAGGTTAGGATGATGGAGCGCCTGCAGCGCTTCAACCCGCCCAAGTTTTCTGGCAGATCTGGACCGGACGCAGCCGAGACTTGGCTGACTGATATTGAGCGCCTATTGCTGAGGCTCCATATACCATCTGAGGAGATGGTCTCTTTGGCCACCTTCTATCTGAGAGATGCGGCGCACAATTGGTGGCAGGGAGTGGCCAGAGGCAGAGCGATGCAGTATGCAGGGCTGAGACGTGTTGATCCGGGGATGCCTTGGGAGGAGTTCTCCCGTTTGTTCCATGAGCGATGGCTGGGGTACGCCATCCAGGAGCGCCGTCAGACTGAGTTCGATGCACTTACTCAGGGGAGCCGGACGGTGACTGATTATGAGGTTGAGTTCAGCCGGCTTATCCGTCATTTCTCACTGTTTGACTCTTCTGAGCGGGAGAAGACTAGGAGATTTATTCGGGGTTTGCGTCCACAGATCAGAGAGCATATGATTGGGCACAGCATCACCGTCTATCATGAGGCCATTCAGAAGGCCCTACTGCTGGAGACGGAGATGACTGGGCAAGTGGTTACACCTTCCCGACCCCAGTGGCGGGAGACCTTCAGGCCAGCAGGCCCGAAGACAGTAGCCCGGACCGAACAGACCGGGACAGAGCAGACCAGGCGGGTTCGATAGGGGCAAGGGCCCCATTACTGAGTTCCCAGTCTGCCGGGAATGTGGCCGACGCCACGGAGGACAGATTTACTTCAGGGCTCGAGGGCAGTGCTTGATCGAGCTTTGGTTTCTCTTTGTAATACATGCTTACTTGTTCGACATGTTTATATGAAGTATGATACATGTTAGTTGAATTTGAAATAACATGTATGAATGTATGATTGTATGTAATCGGACTAAACATGGATACATGTAAAATTCGGCTGAAACATGCAAGTTTAAATGAAACATTGAATGTACCGGGGGTCAGCGAGACCCCCGGTTAGGTTATTCGAAGGGGTCATGTTCGTTTAAATGGAAAAGGGAAGCATGAATGTTGTATGATGAAAATGGTTGTATAACATGTTGACTTGCCTATTTGTTCCATGAATGATTAAATGAACCTAAAGAAAATGTGTGCCAAAGTTCTATATCACATTATACCTTGAGGTAATTGCCGGAATGTGCTCTGTCTAGGAGGTGGGTTTTAAGTGGGACCGTCTGTGACCCTCCATCTTTCCCCGGGAGCGCTCCTCTCGTGGTTCCTAA
The DNA here is from genome assembly GCA_024586325.1 of Stellera chamaejasme. Classification (NCBI taxonomy): domain Eukaryota; kingdom Viridiplantae; phylum Streptophyta; class Magnoliopsida; order Malvales; family Thymelaeaceae; genus Stellera; species Stellera chamaejasme. The sequence continues at coordinate 15,436,662 of CM044985.1, read as the reverse complement.
GGTCCATGTGTGACGTAGACTTGGCATGCATGTGACATTTATTCTTTACCTAATTTAAGAATTTCAGCCCCTTGATAGTCTTAATATCGGTTTTGTACCACTATCATGGACTTGAGGGAATTGAAGCTTAAATTAAGTGAGGGAACATACGTCAATTGAAACAAGAGATTCTACCTTAAGATAGTTCAAGTACTTGTACGGTGAACTTGAAGGACTTGAAACTTGATTCAATTGATGAGACACTTCATTAAACTAAGGTCTCTAGGGACCCTGTCAAGCCGATATAATGCTGTCTAAGGAAGTGGTACTTAAGTGAGACCGTTTGTGACTCCACCAACGACCTGGGCATTGTATTAAGGAGACTTATGGGTGATGAGACTAAGGTTTAAGTGAAGTGCTATGGTTGTTACGATAACGCATGAGTGCGTGATTCAGGCCTTCTTGGAAGGTCAAGTGAGGTTATAAACTGATGTATGTTTGGTTGCCCTTGATTGATTGAATGTATAGGCTTGTTAAGGGTATGTTCATAAAATGGCAAAGTTATGCTTAGGCGTTTCTGATCGGATGCTATATGCATACCTTTTGCTACGTCTGGGTATAAACTAAGTTATTTCATGAACATATTGCTTGAATAAGTCTAATTGTGTGAATTGGAATCTAAAACATGTGAATTGCATATTTGTAGATGGCTACTAAGAACATAGTAGCAGAGTTGAACCGTGACCTCAAATTGGATGGTGAAAACTATCTAATTTGGCAGCGAAGGTCAAGTTCATCTTAATCGAGCAAGAGACACTTGAGGTGCTCGATGCCGAGGTCAACCCCGCAGGAAGGGGGAAGTAGGGTGGCTTATGAAGCCTACCTTAAAAAGAACTCTATGTGTAGAGTCACACTCTTGTCCACAATGGTGGATGAGATCATGGTGGAGTTCTCCATGCTACCCTCGGCCAAAGGCATCTGGGATGCTGTGAAGGCCAAGTATGGAGATGTTTCCGTGGAGAAACAACGCTCAATGATACTAAGGTTTGAGAACTATGGTAAACGAGCAGATCACACCATGAGTGCCCACCTTCGTGAGATGTCACGAATGATTCATCAGCTTAAACAAGCTGGGCACGACCTCACCGACGAGCAGCAAGTGCAAGCAATAATAAGGTCCTTACTGATGAGGAGTGGCAGTTGATGAAGGTCAACTTACGCCACAACCTCGATTAAGACCTTTGATGACATCGCCCGTCACCTTTACTTGAGGCTGAAGTAATGGCTCTCAAGGACCACTCCAAGGCATATGTTGCCAATACCTCCGATAACAACGGGGGTAAAAAGAAGAAGTGGTTCAAGGGTGGGAAAAAGGGCGGCTTCAAAGGCAAGGGTAAGGGAAAGGGAAAAGGAAACGGGCCCGAAAGAAGAAAAGGGACGCTTTCAAGCTCAAGTGCTTCAACCGTGGCAAGAAAGGACACTTTGCAAAAGATTGCAAAAGTGCACCTAAGGTACATTTTGAACCTTCTACTTCAATAGCACATGTGACGTCATGTACTATGCTAATCGAAAGCAATTCTTTGTGGATTGTAGACTCAGAGCAACAGACCACATAGCTCGGGACAAGTCCTGGTTTGTGGCGTACGCAAGCTCCCAAGAGGTGTGAAGCACGTCTCGGTGGGGAATGATGCAAAATTAGAAGTAGTTGGTATAGGAACCTGTAAGGTTCCCTTGTGTAATAGATATTTGTATCTTGTGGACACATTATATGTACCTAATATTTGTAGAAATTTAATTTCTATTTCTGCCATGTTGAAGTACAATTATTGCTTTCAATTCTTTAATGATAGTGTAACTATATTAAAGGATAATCAAGTTCTCACAAAATGCTTAGTTAATAATGGACTGTATGAGTTAAGGCCCGATGGCCATTCTGTTGCAACTCCTAGTTGCCACGTGACTAAAGTCATAGATCAAAATCATGTCATGAACGGTTGGGACATATAGGACAAGATAGGATGAATAAGTTAGCCAAAAGTGGCTTGCTTGAATCCTTGACCAAGGTTGTCCCGCTAACTTGTCAACCTTGCTTAAAAGGCAAGGCAACGAGAAAGCCCTTTGATGTGGAGCGAATGATCACTAGGCATTGGGTCAATGATTGCCCGGTGACTCGCACCGAGTACTGAGCTAGGTTTCAGCCGGGAGGACCACAGCGAAGGTCGCAGGAATGCGGCTGAGTATCCTCCTTTGGGTAGTCAGATCGGGCCGGTCGTGGCCGAGGTTTTACTCATCATTGGTGCGAGTGGGAGTTTGTTGGAATTCTTGCGCACCAAGATGAGGCATAAGAGCTCCACCACAGAGACCACTTATTACAAGACCGCCACTGAGCTAGGTTTCAGCCGGGACAATGGACAGTTCAGCCAAAGACGGGTCTACCAGTTGGAGCAGGCGGCATTTGAAGAAGGAGCATTAGCAGGTATCATCCTTTTAAATAATGTACCTGTTAATGCACTTTTCGATACCGGCGCTTCAATTTCTGCTATTTCTCTTAAATGTGCGACATCTCGGACTTTGCCTATCGCCCACACGACAAGTGTAGTCATGGTACGCACTACTGGTGGGATGCGATTGTATTCGAATGAGATTGCTCAAGAATGCATCTTGAGTATCGGGCGTCATCAGATTGAGTCTGAGTTACTGATTTTGGATACGTCCAAGTACGATATTATTGTGGGGATGGACTGGTTATCGCGGCATGATGTGAGGATTGACTGTGCCAAGCGGCAAATTCTGATATCCGGGGAAGTCATACAGATTGGCTATCCACCGAAACCAGTGGAGCTGAGCATGGAGCTGAGCGCTCGGAGCACATACCGGTGATCGATGAGGAGGAGTACTTCGCCTTAACACTACAGTGCACGCGCACGAGTTAGACAAGATTCCCGTAGTTCGTTATTTTCGTCATGTTTTTCTGGAAGAGTTACCGGGTATGCCTCCGGAGCGGGAGATCACATTTGAGATTCAGTTACAGCCGGGATCAACTCCAATCTCCGTCCCTCCATACCGGATGCCGATTGTGGAGTTAGCTGAACTTAAGAAGCAGCTTGATGAGCTTCTGCAGAAGGGATTCATCCGCCAGAGTACTTCACCGTGGGGAGCCCCAGTGTTGTTTGTTAAGAAGAAGGATGAGACTCTCCGACTTTGCATCGACTATCGGCAGCTGAATGCCATCACTGTTAAGAATAAGTATCCGATACCCAGGATCGATGATTTGTTTGACTAGCTCAGAGGAGCTAAGGTTTTCTCGAAGATCGACCTGCGGTCTGGGTACTTCCAACTACACATCAGAGAAGAAGATATTCCCAAGATAGCTTTTCAGATTTTCGTATGGGCATTACGAGTGTACCGTAATGCCATTTGGTTTGACGAATGCACCAGCTGCATTTATGGACATGATGCACCGAGTATTCCGCCCGTACCTAGATTCCTTTGTGATAGTCTTCATCGATGACATTCTTGTCTATTCTCCCGATGAGGAATCACATCAAGGACATCTGAGAACCGTATTGGAGCCACTTGCGAACAACCACCGTACGCTAAGTTCTCTAAGTGCGATTTCTGTCATGGAGGTATCTTTTCTGGGTTACATCGTCGGGGAGCATGGTATATCTGTGGATCCAGAGAAGACCAAGGCAGTTCAGGAGTGGAGGCAGCCACGGACTGTTAAGGAGATACGGAGCTTCCTGGGGTTGGCAGGATATTACCGCCGATTCGTACCAGGATTCTCCATACTTGCATCACCACTTACTCGCTTGACCAAGAAGGGTCAGCCGCTTGTCCGGTCCTCACCGCGAGAACAGCTTTCGGGAACTTAAGCCGCATCGACACACGCTCCACCCCGAGCCAACCGGACCTGCACTACCTTACGTAATCTACAGATGCGTCAAGGACGGGAGTCGGATGTGTGTTGATGCAAGGGCACCACGTCATTGCGTACGGGTCAAGATAAATGCGACCAGATGAACAGAATTACCCTACGCACGACCTGGAGTTGGCTGCGGTCATTTATGCTCTCAAGCCGTGGAGACATTATCTACTTGGCAGTAGATTCCAGATTTTCACCGATCACAAGAGTTTGAAGTATCTGTTTACCCAGAAGGATTTAAATATGAGACAACGACGATGGCTCGAATACATGAAGGACTATGACTGCACTATCGAGTACACCACCGGCAAGGGGAATTCAGTAGCAGATGCTTTGAGCAGGAGGTATACTGGGATTGTTAGTGGTGGAGATTCTGGGAACAAGTCTGAGGGTTCAAATCTGATGTTGTTGTGGCATCAGTGGGAGTAATGGGAGCAAGCTAAGGTTAACACTTTGACCGTTCAGTCGGAGTGGTTGACCGAGATCCGAGAGGCACAGGCCAGAGATGCGGGGCTGAAGAAACTCTCGGGTGAGGACAAAGGGACTCTGCGACCGTTCTTTGAGTACAGTGCAGGGGTTGCTGTACTTCAGAGTCGCTCTATGTACTTCATGATTCGTCGATTCGAGATCGACTGGAGGCGCACTCGATTAGCTTAAGCAACCACCCTGGAAGTGAGAATATGTACAATGATCATCGATCTCACTTCTGGTGGCCGGGGATCCGGAGGCACATATCCGCCTATGTGTCGAGATGTGCGACTTGTCAGCGCGTTAAGGTAGAGCATCGAAGCCAGCGGGTACACTGCAGACTCTACCTATTCCCGTCAGAAATGGGGCAATATCACGATGGACTTCCCGACCGGTCTTCCTCCGACTAGAGCTCGGCATGACGCCATCTGGGTTATAGTTGATCGGCTGACAACGTGTGCACATTTTCGCCAATGCGAGTGACGGACTCGCTAGAGAAGCTTGCCCAGCTTTATATTCGGGAGATCGTGCGACTACATGGGGTACCAGACTCCATTGTGTCTGATAGATATCCACGGTTTACCGCGAGGTTTTGGGTTGCCTTCCATAAGGCTCTGGGCATGCGACTTCACCTGAGCACGGCGTACCATCCTCAGACAGACGGGCAGTCCGAGAGTGTTATTCAGATTGTTGAGGATATGCTCAGGAGTTGTGTTCTGGATTTCGGGGGACAGTGGGATCGCCACCGCCGCCGGGAGAGTTTTCCTACAACAACAGCTTATCGACTACTATCGGCATGGCACCCTATGAGGCACCGTATGGTCGGAGATGCATGACACCTCATTGTTGGACAGATGCCTCGCATAAGATGTTTATTGGCCCCGAGTTGTTGGAGGAGACGACGGAGAAGATCCGTCTGATTCAGATGCGGATGAAGGCTGTAAATGACAGGACCACCTCCTATGTTAATAAGAGACGACGTGATCTGGAGTTTGAGGTAGGAGACAGAGTTTGGCTGAAAGTTGCACCGACTCGTGGGACCATTCGTTTTGGTAGGCGGGGCAAGTTGGCTTCAAGATATGTTGGTCCTTACGAGGTTTTGGAGCGTATAGGCAGAGTCGCTTACAGATTGGCCTTACCTCCGAGCATGTTCATGTGCACAACGCTTTTCATGTCAAAGATGTCAAGAAATGCATTTTGGATGACACTCGATCATTCCGACAGAGGAGATTGAGTTAGAGGCGGATCTATCCTACTGAGAGGTACCGATAGCTTTTCTGGCCAGGGATGTTCGGAGGCTCCGCAGCAAGTCAATTCCGATGATCAAAGTTCAGTGGTCAGATCATTCTGATCGTGAAGCGACTTGGGAGACAAAGCAGGAGTTGTTGAGTAGATACCCGGAGGAGTACCGAAGGTTGTTAACACTCTTGGAGGACCAAGAGTCTTAGGGGGGAGATTGTTACACCCACCCCGACGTTCTGTAAATTTTCTGGCGAATTTCGGCCGAAACTCAAATTCCTATAATTATCGGATTTGTTTTGGAATATGAGTAATTATTGGAATTCAATATTTGGGAGTGACTTTGGAGCTAATTATAAGTGTTTCGGGCGTTGGATAACAATTCTCGAGTTCTGGGAAGTCTTGCGGAAATTGGGTTCTGAAGGGCAAAATGGTCACCGTTGGGAAAATGTGGGAAAAACTAAAATGTTGGATTAAATTCCTTTTGGACCGGAATTTTAATTGGGCCATGGGAGGATTTTTTGTTTTAGCCTTGTTTGAAGTGGAAGGAGATATTTGTGTCTTAATGCCTTTACTTACCCCTTTGACCAAATACCCACCTACCCTAATTAATCAACTACCCATTCTTATCCATTACCACCAAGAAAAATCAGACACTCAGTCTTATTTTCGGACCAAGCCTTAACCATTTAACTCATCTTTTACTTCTACCAATATTCAGAAAAAGAACCTTCTCCTCCTTTGCTGCCAGCAACTTTCCGCCGCCTTGCACCGCCATTTCTCCCAGTAAAACGTCCGAATTAGCTCTTGAGTTCTTCTACAAAGATCTTCCTTTATGTCCTGGCTACAATTACTCTGAAGGAAGCCAGAGCCAAAAACGTCGGGAATACCCTCAAACACGTGTTGGACGCCAGCGGGTATTGCAGCAACTTCAAGCTCCAAAAGGCCATCTTTTGGGTTTTAAGCTAGGATTTGTGATAAACAAGTCCTACCACCTTCTAGGAAACTTAAACCAGAAACTCTCAAGGTGAGGTTGGTTTTGTTTTAAGGATGCTAAGCTTGTTCTTGAAGAAAAGTGTTGGAAAGAACACTAACTCTATTCTTTCTCTTAAGGCCGAAAATAAAAGGGGATTTTTGGAGATGATCTAGCTCAAAGAGAAGCTAATACAAGCTTGGAAATCAATAATATACCAAGGTGAAGTGATTTGGTATTTTATTTGATTTTTTCAGAATTAGTTGGAGAAAGTATGAAATTTTATGGGATATTCATGTTCATGGTTGTTGTGGAAGCATGTTTTGTTCTTAAAGATGTTGGAAAAAATGATTAGTTGAAGAGTTGTGTTAGGCAGCAACTATGGACATTTTTAAGAATTATTTTGGTTGATGAGAAGTGGTTAAAAATATGAAAGAAGCATGTTTATGGAATAATCAACTTAAGGAAAAATTTGCAAAATTTTTTGGATTGAAGAAAGTGTGAAGGCCGAATTATTGGAGGATTGATTGTTACATCCACCCCGACGTTCTGTAAATTTTCTGGCGAATTTCGGCCGGAAACTCAAATTCCTATAATTATCGGATTTGTTTTGAAATATGAGTAATTATTGGATTTCAATATTTGGGAGTGACTTTGGAGCTAATTATAAGTGTTTCGGGCGTTGGATAACAATTCTCAAGTTCTGGGAAGTCTTGCGGAAATTGGGTTCTGAAGGGCAAAACGGTCACCGTTGGGAAAATGTGGGAAAAACTAAAATGTTGGATTGAATTCCTTTTGGACCGGAATTTTAATTGGGCCATGGGAGGATTTTTTGTTTTAGCCTTGTTTGAAGTGGAAGGAGATATTTGTGTCTTAATGCCTTTACTTACCCCTTTGACCAAATACCCACCTACCCTAATTAATCAACTACCCATTCTTATCCATTACCACCAAGAAAAATCAGACACTCAGCCTTATTTTCGGACCAAGCCTTAACCATTTAACTCATCTTTTACTTCTACCAATATTGAGAAAAAGAACCTTCTCCTCCTTTGCTGCCAGCAACTTTCCGCCGCCTTGCACCACCATTTCTCCCAGTAAAACGTCCGAATTAGCTCTTGAGTTCTTCTACAAAGATCTTCCTTTATGTCCTGGCTACAATTTCTCTGAAGGAAGCCAGAGCCAAAAACGTCGGGAAGACCCTCAAACACGTGTTGGACGCCAGCGGGTTCTGCAGCAACTTCAAGCTCCAAAAGGCCATCTTTTGGGCTTTAAGCTAGGATTTGTGATAAACAAGTCCTACCACCTTCTAGGAAACTTAAACCAGAAACTCTCAAGGTGAGGTTGGTTTTGTTTTAAGGATGCTAAGCTTGTTCTTGAAGAAAAGTGTTGGAAAGAACACTAACTCTATTCTTTCTCTTAAGGCCGAAAATAAAAGGGGATTTTTGGAGATGATCTAGCTCAAAGAGAAGCTAATACAAGCTTGGAAATCAATAATATACCAAGGTGAGGTGATTTGGTATTTTATTTGATTTTTTCAGAATTAGTTGGAGAAAGTATGAAATTTTATGGGATATTCATGTTCATGGTTGTTGTGGAAGCATGTTTTGTTCTTTAAGATGTTGGAAAAAATGATTAGTGGAAGAGTTGTGTTAGGCAGCAACTATGGACATTTTTAAGAATTATTTTGGTTGATGAAAAGTGGTTAAAATATGAAAGAAGCATGTTTATGGAATAATCAACTTAAGGAAAAATTTGCAAAATTTTTGGATTGAAGAAAGTGTGAAGGCCGAATTATTGGAGGATTTTTGTGAATTTTTGGAATTTATTTGGTGGAAGAAAGTATTGGAAAGTTATTTATTTGATGTTTGATGGAAAAGGATTTGATTTAAGTGGTCAAGTACAAGTTTGTGTAAATAATAAAGGTTTGGGCCGAATTTGGGCTTGGGCCGAAATTTTGGGTGAAAATTGGATAAAAGTTGACTTTTTGGTGAAGTTGACCAAATCGGGTAAATTTGACAACTTTGTGAAAGTTGAGGACTTAAGTTGTAATTAAGGATAAATTTCCAACATAAGGAACTTTAGTGAAGTAACTAAAGTTATTTGTGTGTCTCGATTCTGGCGATTAAATCTGCGTCTTAGGGATCTTGCACGTGCGTCGGGGGCCACAGATAGATATCCGTTTTACATCAAGGTAAGGGTTTAACATTCTTAATGCGCATTAAATGTGTATTAGGTTAGTTAAGGTCTAGTTCTCGGGTCGAGGTGGGGCCCGGTGACTCCGGGACTGAGTTCTTTGAGTACGTAGTGGTTTGCAGATTTTTTTTGGTTTCGGACTTATATGTATCGGGGGTCGAAGACGGACCCATTGTTTGTTCGCATGCCGCCGCCGTTTACGCAGCGATTACGGGTCGCCCCTTTGGTACCAGCGGTTACGATCCCGATAATCGGTGTGAGCTTAACAAGCCGCCGTAGGAGTCTTTGTCGATGGTCGGGGACCACTGATGGGCTTACCTCTGTTAACTTGATCCGACGGGACTTGAGCATCATGTTCTGCATTTCATAGCATTTATTAGGGTTTCTATTTCTGTTAGATCATTGCACGCTAACCCTTTGTGCAGGCAAAAACGTTTTCAAAGTTTTGGTTTGACCATTTCGTACCTACCCCCCTTACGTGTTCTTTCGAGAACTCACCCCCCCATGTTTACAATTTTTTTTAGGGGATCTTGTCAAACGACTTGCGGACTAGATTTCCGCGGTGCTCGTTCTGCACTTCTGTTATTTTGAGGTATATTTGTGTTTGGGGGAATTTCTCGTTAAAATCGCTTCTGTGTTATTATCTTTCTGTTAAGTATGACGTTCTTCTCTGTGTGTGTTTAGCAGCAACAGCGCCTAGTTGCGAGGTATAATTCCGCACTGTGGCTCGGCTCTGTAGAAGTAGTGCATGTAGATACTTTAGTACATACATACTATCGGTTTGTATATTTTGTGGGAGTTTCCGACCCTACGCAGAGGGCGGAACTTCCTCGGCCTGTATCTTTAGTACATAGATACTTGAGTACATACATGCACTACTTCTACAGAGCCGAGCCACAGTGCGGAATTATACCTCGCAACTAGGCGCTGTTGCTGCTAAACACACACACAGAGAAGAACGTCAGACTTTACAGAAAGATAATAACACAGAAGGGATTTTAACGAGAAATTCCCCCAAACACAAATATACCTCAAAATAATGTAAGTGCAGAACGAGCACCGCGAAATCTAGTCCGCAGTCGCTTGTCCGATCCCCTAAAAAATTGTAAACATGGGGGTGAGTTCTCGAAAGAACCCGTAAGGGGGTAGGTACGAAATGGTCAAACCAAAACTTTGAAAACGTTTTGCTCGCACAAAGGGTTAGCGTGCAATGATCTAGCGTAAATAGCAACCCTAATAAATGCTATGATATGCGTAAACATGATGCTCAAGCCCCGTCAAGCTAACAGAGGTAAGCCCATACAAGTGGTCCTCGACCATCGACAAAGACTCCTACGGCGGCTTGTTAAGCTCACACCGATTATCGGGATCGTAACCGCTTGGTACTGGCCGAAAGGGGCGATTTACCCCTAATCGCGCGTAAAACGGCCGGCCGTGCGTAACAAACAATGGGTCCGTCTTCGACCCCGATAAATATAAGTCCGAAACCAAAAAAACTCGCGAACCACTACGTACTCAAGAATTCAGTCCCGGAGTCACAGGCCCCACCTCGACTCCGAGAACTAGCTCCTTAACTGACCTAATACACATTTAATGCGCATTAAGAAAGTTAAACCCTCACCTTGACAAAAACGGATATCTACCGTGGCCCCGACGCACGTGCAAAAGATCCTAAGACGCAGATTTTATCTGCCAGAATCAGAGACATATAAATAACTTTAGTTACTTCACTAAAGTTCCTAATGTTGGAAATTTATCCTTAATTACAACTTAAGTCACTCAACTTTCACAAAGTTGTCAAATTTACCCGATTTGGTCAACTTTACCAAAAAGTCAACTTTTATCCAATTTTCATCCAAAATTTCGGCCCAAGCCCAAATTCGGCCCAAACCTTTATTATTTAGACAAACTTGTACTTAACCACTTAAATCAAATCCTTTTCCATCAAAAATCAAATAAATAACTTTCCAATACTTTCTTCCACCAAATAAATTCCAAAAATTCACAAAAATCCTCCAATAATTCGGCCTTCACACTTTCTTCAATCCAAAAATTTTGCAAATTTTTCCTTAAGTTGATTATTCCATAAACATGCTTCTTTCATATTTTTAACCACTTTTCATCAACCAAAATAATTCTTAAAATGTCCATAGTTGCTGCCTAACACAACTCTTCCACTAATCATTTTTCCAACATCTTCAAGAACAAAACATGCTTCCACAACATCCATGAACATGAATATCCCATAAAATTTCATACTTTCTCCAACTAATTCCGAAAAATCAAATAAAATACCAAATCACCTCACCTTGGTATATTATTGATTTCCAAGCTTGTATTAGCTTCTCTTTGAGCTAGATCATCTCCAAAAATCCCCTTTTATTTTCGGCCTTAAGAGATAGAATAGAGTTAGTGTTCTTTCCAACACTTTTGTTCAAAAACAAGCTTAGCATCCTTAAAACAAAACCAACCTCACCTTGAGAGTTGCTGGTTTAAGTTTCCTAGAAGGTGGTAGGACTTGTTTATCACAAATCCTAGCTTAAAACCCAAAAGATGGCCTTTTGGAGCTTGAAGTTGCTGCAGAACCCGCTGGCGTCCAACACATGTTTGAGAGTCTTCCCGACGTTTTTGGCTCTGGCTTCCTCCAGAGAAATTGTAGCCAGGACATAAAGGAAGATCTTTGTAGAAGAACTCAAGAGCTAATTCGGACGTTTTACTGGGAGAAATGGCAGTGCAAGGCGGCGGAAAGTTGCTGGCAGCAAAGGAGGAGAAGGTTCTTTTTCTCAATATTGGTAGAAGTAAAAGATGAGTTAAATGGTTAAGGCTTGGTCCGAAAATAAGGCTGAGTGTCTGATTTTTCTTGGTGGTAATGGATAAGAATGGGTAGTTGATTAATTAAGGTAGGTGGGTATTTGGTCAAAGGGGTAAGTAAAGGCATTAAGACACAAATATCTCCTTCCACTTCAAACAAGGCTAAAACAAAAAATCCTCCCATGGCCCAATTAAAATTTCGGTCCAAAAGAAATTTAATCCAACATATTAGTTTTTCCCACATTTTCCCAACGGTGACCGTTTTGCCCTTCAGAACCCAATTTCCGCAAGACTTCCCAAAACTCGAGAATTGTTATCCAACGCCCGAAACACTTATAATTAGCTCCAAAGTCACTCCCAAATATTGAATTCCAATAATTACTCATATTCCAAAACAAATCCGATAATTATAGGAATTTGAGTTTCCACCAAATTCGCGTAAAATTTACGTAACGTCAGCGGGTGTAACAATCTCCCCTAATACTCTTGGTCATCCAAGAGTGATAACAACCTTCGGTACTCCTCCGGGTCTCTACTAACAACTCCTGCTCTGTCTCCCAAGTCGATTCTCGATCAGACTGATGAGACCACTGAACTTTGATCATCGGAATTGACTTGCTGCGGAGCCTCCGAACATCCCTGGCCAGAAAAGCTATCGGTACCTCTCGGTAGGATAGATCCGGCTCTAACTCAATCTCCTCTGTCGGAATGATCTGAGTGTCATCAAAAATGCATTTCTTCAGCATGCTGACATGAAAAACGTTGTGCACCGTAGACATGCTCGGAGGTAAGGCCAATCTGTAAGCGACTCTGCCTATACGCTCCAAAACCTCGTAAGGACCAACATATCTTGAAGCCAACTTGCCCCGCCTTCCAAAACGAATGGTCCCACGAGTCGGTGCAACTTTCAGCCAAACTCTGTCTCCTACCTCAAACTCCAGATCACGTCGTCTCTTATTAACATAGGAGGTGGTCTGCCATTTGCGGCCTTCATCCGCATCTGAATCGACGGATCTTCTCCGCTGCCTCCTCCAACAACTCGGGGCCAATAAACATCTTGTCTGAGGCATCTGTCCAACAATGAGGTGTCATGCATCTCCGACCATACAATGCCTCATAGGGTGCCATGCCGATAGTAGTTTGATAACTGTTGTTGTAGGAAAACTCTACCCGCGGCAGGTGGCGATCCCACTGTCCCCCGAAATCCAGAACACAACTCCTGAGCATATCCTCAACAATCTGAATAACCCTCTCGGACTGCCCGTCTGTCTGAGGATGGTACGCCGTGCTCAGGTGAAGTCGCGTGCCCGAGCCTTATGGAAGGCAACCCAAAACCTCGCGGTAAACCGTGGATCTCTATCAGACACAATGGAGTCTGGTACCCCATGTAGTCGCACGATCTCCCGAATATAAAGCTGGGCAAGCTTCTCTAGCGAGTCCGTCACTTGCATTGGCAGAAAATGTGCACACTTTATCAGCCGATCAACTATAACCCAGATGGCGTCATGCTGAGCTCTAGTCGGAGGAAGACCAGTCAGGAAGTCCATCGTGATATTGCCCCATTTCCTGACAGGAATATGTAGAGTCTGCAGTGTACCCGTTGGCTTCTGATGCTCTACCTTAACGCGCTGACAAGTCGCACACCTCGACACATAGGCGGCTATGTGCCTCCGCATCCCCGGCCACCAGAAGTGAGATCGAACATCATGGTACATCTTCTCACTTCCAGGGTGGATGCTCAAGCTACTCGAGTGCGCCTCCCCCAACAGTCGATCTTGAATCGACTAATCATCCGGTACATAGAGGCGACTCCTGAGGTACAGCAACCCCTACCTGTACTCAAAGAATGGTTGCAGAGTCCCTTTGTCCTCACCCTAGAGTTTCTTCAGCCCTGCATCTCTGGCCTGTGCCTCTCGGATCTCGGACAACCACTCCGACTGAATGGTCAAAGTGTTAACCTTAGCTTGCTCTCACTGATGCCACAACAACATCAGATTTGAACCCTCAGCCTTGTTCCCATAATCTCCACCGCTAACAATCCCAGTATACCTCCTGCTCAAAGCATCTCTCATCTGAATTCCCCTTGCCGGCGGTGTACTCGATAGTGCAGTCATAGTCCTTCATGTATTCGAGCCATCGTCACTGTCGCATATTTAAATCCTTCTGGGTAAACAGATACTTCAAACTCTTGTGATCGGTGAAAATCTGGAATCTACTGCCGAATAGATAATGTCTCCACTGCTTGAGAGCATAAATGACCGCAGCCAACTCCAGGTCGTGCGTAGGGTAATTCTGTTCGTGTGGTCGCATTTGTCTTGACCCGTACGCAACGACGTGGTGCCCTTGCATCAACACACATCCGACTCCCGTCCTTGACGCATCTGTGTAGATTACGTAAGGTAGTGCAGGGTCCGGTTGACTCAGAATCGGAGCGTGTGTCAGTAACCGCTTAAGTTCCCGAAAGCTGTCCTCGCAGGCTGAGGACCAGACAAACGGCTGACCCTTCTTGGTCAACTGAGTAAGTGGTGATGCAAGTATGGAGAATCCTGGTACGAATCTGCGGTAATATCCTGCCAACCCCAGGAAGCTCCGTATCTCCTTAGCAGTCCGTGGCTGCCTCCACTCCTCAACTGCCTTGGTCTTGTCTGGATCCACAGATATAACATCCACCCCCCAGGGAGCCCAGCGTCCTCGCTGGCACATGTGCACTGTACTACCCGGGCTCTGATACCAAATTGTCACCCCACCGCCCCGGAACTGGTGAAAGCGTCGTAGTTGCGGAGGTTGGAGGTATTGGCGGCGGGTGATCGCAGAGTTTTATTGTCACAGACCGTGTACAGTGCAAAGATATTGTCCGCTTTGGGGTTATGGCCCAGCCATTTCCCCCTCACGGTTTTGTTTCTAACGGAATGGATGGTCTTGGGGTTACGGCCCAGCCTTTTCCCCCTCAATCCAACATCCGTTAAAAGGCCTCTCGAAGGGAAGGAGGGTGGTGTACATTATATATACCATAATCCCCCTTTAAACCTTCCATGTGGGATATAACATCCATTCCGCGGTGCTCGTTCTGCACTTCTGTTATTTTGAGGTATATTTGTGTTTGGGGGAATTTCTCGTTAAAATCCCTTCTGTGTTATTATCTTCCTCGGCCTGTATCTTTATTTTCCTGCTTCATTATTATTTTTACGCGCGATATCCTGTAAAAACCACTAACGTGTCTCGGGTGCAGGTTTAGGACTAGTAAGACGTCTTAAAATCTGCAAACACGAAACAACCTTAAAACTGAAAGAAAAATGTTTTAAGGGAAAGGTTTCGGGTCCACACCCTTTTAAGAGAAAAATCCGCGATCACCCGCCGCCAATACCTCCAACCTCCGCAACTACGACGCTTCCGCCAGTTCCGGGACGGTGGGGTGACAATTTGGTATCAGAGCTCGGGTAGTACAGTGCACATGTGCCAGCGAGAACGCTGGGCTCCCTGGGGGGTGGATGTTATATCCCACATGGAAGGTTTAAAGGGGGATTATGGTGTTTATAATGTACACCACCCTCCTTCCCTTCGAGAGGCCTTTTAACGGATGTTGGATTGAGGGGGAAAAGGCTGGGCCGTAACCCCAAGACCATCCATTCCGTCAGACTTAACAGAAAGATAATAACACAGAAGCGATTTTAACGAGAAATTCCCCCAAACACAAATATACCTCAAAATAACAGAAGTGCAGAACGAGCACCACGGAAATCTAGTCCGCAGGTCGTTTGCCCGGATCCCCTAAAAAAAATTGTAAACATGGGGGGGTGAGTTCTTGAAAGAACCCGTAAGGGGGGTAGGTACGAAATGGTCAAACCAAAACTTTGAAAACGTTTTTGCCTGCACAAAGGGTTAGCGTGCAATGATCTAGCAGAAATAGAAACCCTAATAAATGCTATGATATGCAGAAACATGATGCTCGAAGTCCCGTCAATCCGGGTTAATGAGGTAAGCCCATACAGGTGGTCCCCGACCACCGACAAAGACTCCTACGGCGGCTTGTTAAGCTCACACCGATTATCGGGATCGTAACCGCTTGGTACCCGGCCAAAGGGGCGTACGACCGTAATCGCATCACGGCGAAGCCGGGCATGTAACAAACAAAGGGTCCGTCTTCGACCCCCGATATGCAGAAGTCCAGATAACCTAGCAGAAATGGGTCCGTCTTCGACCCCCGATACATATAAGTCCGAAACCAAAAAAACTCGCAAACCACTACGTACTCAAGAACTAGTCCCGGAGTCACCGGGCCCCACCTCGACCCGAGAACTAGCCCTTAACTAACCTAATACACATTTAATGCGCATTAAGAAAGTTAAACCCCTTACCTTGACAGAAAACGGATATCTACTATGGCCCCCTGACGCACAGGCAGTATCCCGGAAGACGCAGATTTAATCTGCCAGAATCAGAGACACACACAAATAACTTTAGTTACTTCACTAAAGTTCCTTATGTTGGAAATTTATCCTTAATTACAACTTAAGTCCCTCAACTTTCACAAAGTTGTCAAATTTACCCGATTTGGTCAACTTTACCAAAAAGTCAACTTTTATCCAATTTTCACCCAAAATTTCGGCCCAAGCCCAAATTCGGCCCAAACCTTTATTATTTACACAAACTTGTACTTAACCACTTAAATCAAATCCTTTTCCATCAAACATCAAATAAATAACTTTCCAATACTTTTCTTCAAGAACAAGCTTAGCATCCTTAAAACAAAACCAACCTCACCTTGAGAGTTGCTGGTTTAAGTTTCCTAGAAGGTGGTAGGACTTGTTTATCACAAATCCTAGCTTAAAACCCAAAAGATGGCCTTTTGGAACTTGAAGTTGCTGCAGAACCCGCTGGCGTCCAACACGTGTTTGAGAGTCTTCTCGACGTTTTTGGCTCTGGCTTCCTTCAGAGAAATTGTAGCCAGGACATAAAGGAAGATCTTTATAGAAGAACTCAAGAGCTAATTCGGACTTTTTACGGGGAGAAATGGCGGTGCACGGCGGCAGAAAGTTGCTGGCAGCAAAGGAGGAGAAGGTTCTTTTTCTGAATATTGGTAGAAGTAAAAGATGAGTTAAATGGTTAAGGCTTGGTCCGAAAATAAGGCTGAGTGTCTGATTTTTCTTGGTGGTAATGGATAAGAATGGGTAGTTGATTAATTAAGGTAGGTGGGTATTTGGTCAAAGGGGTAAGTAAAGGCAATAAGACACAAATATCTCCTTCCACTTCAAACAAGGCTAAAACAAAAAATCCTCCCATGGCCCAATTAAAATTTCGGTTCAAAAGAAATTTAATCCAACATATTAGTTTTTCCCACATTTTCTCAACGTTGACCGTTTTGCCCTTCAGAACCCAATTTCCACAAGACTTCCCAGAACTCGAGAATTGTCATCCAATGCCCGAAACACTTATAATTAGCTCCAAAGTCACTCCCAAATATTGAATTCCAATAATAACTCATATTCCAAAACAAATCCGATAATTATAGGAATTTGAGTTTCCGGCCGAAATTTGCTAGAAAATTTATAGAACGTCGGGGTGGGTGTAACAATCTCCCCCCTAAGACTCTTGGTCCTCCAAGAGTGATAACAACCTTCGGTACTCCTCCGGGTATCTACTCAACAACTCCTGCTCTGTCTCCCAAGTCGTTTCCCGATCAGAATCCCTGGCCAGAAAAGCTATCGGTACCTCTCGGTATGATAGATCCGGCTCTAACTCAATCTCCTCTGTCGGAATGATCTGAGTGTCATCCAAAAAGCATTTCTTCAGCATGTTGACATGAAAAATGTTGTGCACCGCAGACATTCTCGGAGGTAAGGCCAATCTGTAAGCGACTCTGCCTATACGCTCCAAAACCTCGTAAGGACCAACATATCTTGAAGCCAACTTACCCCGCCTTCCAAAACGAATGGTCCCACGAGTCGGTGCAACTTTCAGCCAAACTCTGTCTCCTACCTCAAACTCCAGATCACGTCGTCTCTTATTAACATAGGAGGTGGTCCTGTCATTTGCGGCCTTCATCCGCATCTGAATCAGACGGATCTTCTCCGTCGTCTCCTCCAACAACTCGGGGCCAATAAACATCTTGTCTGAGGCATCTGTCCAACAATGAGGTGTCATGCATCTCCGACCATACAGTGCCTCATAGGGTGCCATGCCGATAGTAGTCTGATAACTGTTGTTGTAGGAAAACTCTACCAGCGGCAGGTGGCGATCCCACTGTCCCCCGAAATCCGTAACACAACTCCCGAGCATATCCTCAACAATCTGAATAACACTCTCGACTGCCCGTGCTCGAGGATGGTACGCCGTGCTCGGGTGAAGTCGCATGCCCGAGCCTTATGGAAGGCAACCCAAAACCTCGCGGTAAACCGTGGATCTCTATCGACACAATGGAGTCTGGTACCCCATGTAGTCGCACGATCTCCCGAATATAAAGCTGGGCAAGCTTCTCTAGCGAGTCCGTCACTTGCATTGGCGTAAAATGTGCACACTTTATCAGCCGATCAACTATAACCCGAGATGGCGTCATGCCGAGCTCTAGTCGGAGGAAGACCACCAGAAGTCCATCGTGATATTGCCCCATTTCCTGACAAGAATAGGTAGAGTCTGCAGTGTACCCGCTGGCTTCTGATGCTCTACCTTAACGCGCTGACAAGTCGCACACCTCGACACATAGGCGGCTATGTGCCTCCGCATCCCCGGCCACCAGAAGTGAGATCGAAGATCATGGTACATCTTCTCACTTCCAGGGTGGATAGAATCATCCGGTACATAGAGGCGACTCTTGAAGTACAGCAACCCCTGCCTGTACTCAAAGAACGGTCGCAGAGTCCCTTTGTCCTCACCCGAGAGTCTCTTCAGCCCTGCATCTCTGGCCTGTGCCTCTCGGATCTCGGTCAACCACTCCGACTGAACGGTCAAAGTGTTAACCTTAGCTTGCTCCCACTGATGCCACAACAACATCAGATTTGAACCCTCAGCCTTGTTCCCAGAATCTCCACCACTAACAATCCCAGTATACCTCCTGCTCAAAGCATCTGCCATCGAATTCCCCTTGCGGCGGTGTACTCGATAGTGCGTCATAGTCCTTCATGTATTCGAGCCATCGTCACTGTCGCATATTTAAATCCTTCTGGGTAAACAGATACTTCAAACTCTTGTGATCGGTGAAAATCTGGAATCTACTGCCGAATAGATAATGTCTCCACTGCTTGAGAGCATAAATGACCGCAGCCAACCTGTGTCGCGTAGGATAATTCTATTCGTGTGGTCGCAATTGTCTTGACCCGCACGCAACGACGTGGTGCCCTTGCATCAACACACATCCGACTCCCGCCCTTGACGCATCCGTAGATTACGTAAGGTAGTGCAGGTCCGGTTGACTCGAGAATCGGAGCGTGTGTCAAGAATCGCTTAAGTTCTCGTAAGCTGTCCTCGCAGCCGAGGACTGGACAAACGGCTGACCCTTCTTGGTCAACCGAGTAAGTGGTGATGCATGTATGGAGAATCTGGTGCGAATTTGCGGTAATATCCTCGCCAACCCCAGTGAAGCTCCGTATCTCCTTAACAGTCCGTGGCTGCCTCCACTCCTCAACCGCCTTGGTCTTCTCTGGATCCACAGATATACCATGCTCCCGACGATGTGACCCGAGAAAAGATACCTCCCGCAACCGTAAATCGCACTTAGAGAACTTAGCGCACGGCTGGTTGTTCGCAAGTGTCTCCAATACGCTTCTCAGATGTCCTTGATGTGATTCCTCATCGGGAGAATAGACAAGAATGTCATCGATGAAGACTATCACAAAGGAATCTAGGTACGGGCGGAATACTCGATGCATCATGTCCATAAATGCAGCTGGTGCATTCGTCAAACCAAATGGCATTACGGTACACTCGTAATGCCCATACCGAGTACGAAAAGCTGTCTTGGGAATATCTTCTTCTCTGATGCGTAGTTGGAAGTACCCAGACCGCAGGTCGATCTTCGAGAAAACATTAGCTCCCTTGAGCTGGTCAAACAAATCATCGATCCTGGGTATCGGATACTTATTCTTAACAGTCGATGCAAAGTCAGAGAGTCTCATCCTTCTTCTTAACAAACAACACTGGGGCTCCCCACGGTGAAGTACTCTGGCGGATGAATCCCTTCTCCAGAAGCTCATCAAGCTGCTTCTTCAGTTCAGCTAACTCCACAATCGGCATCCGGTATGGAGGGATGGAGATTGGAGTTGATCCCGGCTGTAACTGAATCTCAAATGTGATCTCCCGCTCCGAAGGCATACCCGGTAACTCTTCCGGAAAAACATGAGGAAAATAACGAACTACAGGAATCTTGTCTAACTCTGTGCGCGTACCTGTAGTGTTAAGGCCGAAGTACTCCTCCTCATCGATCACTGGTATGTGCTCCAGAACGCTCAGCTCCATGCTCATCTCCACTGGTTTCGGTGGATAGCCAATCTGTATGACTTCCCCGGATATCAGAATTTGCCGCTTGGCACAGTCAATCCTCACATCATGCCGCGATAACCAGTCCATTCCCAGAATAATATCGTACTTGGACGTATCCAAAATCAGTAACTCAGACTCAATCTGATGACGCCCGATACTCAAGATGCATTCTTGAGCAATCTCATTCGAATACAATCGCATCCCACCAGCAGTGCATACCATGACTACACTTGTCGTGTGGGCGATGGGCAAAGTCCGAGATGTTGCACATTTCAGAGAAATAGCAGAAATTGAAGCTCCGGTATCGAAAAGTGCATTAACAGGTACATTATTTAAAAGGATGATACCTGCTAATACTCCTTGCTGCGAAGTACCGCCCTGCTCGAACTGGTAGACCCGTGCTGGCTGAACTGTCCGTTTTACCGGCGGTGCTGTAATAAGTGGTCTCTGTGGTGGAGCTCTTATGCCTCCCAGAGTAAAACCTCGGCCCTGACCGGCCCTGATCTGACTCCGCTGTGGTCCTCCCGGCTGAAACCTAGCTCCATGTGCCTGAGTCACTGGGCAATCATTGACCCAGTGATCATTCGCTCCACATCTCAAGCACTGCCCTCGAGCCCTGAAGCAAATCTATCCTCCGTGGCGTCGGCCACATTCCCGGCAGACTGGGAACTTAGTAATGGGGACCTTGCCCCTATCGAACCCGCCTGGTCTGCTCTGTCCCGGTCTGTTCGGTCCGGGCTACTGTCTTCGGCCCTGCTGGCCTGAAGGTCTCCCGCCACTCTGGGGTCGGGAAGGTGTAACCACTGCCCAGCCATCTCCGTCTCCAGCAGCAGGCCTTCGAATGGCCTCATGATAGACGGTGATGCCGTGCGCAATCATATGCTCTCGATCTCGTGGCGCAAACCCCGAAAAAATCTCCTAGTCTTCTCCCGCTCAGAAGAGTCAAACAGTGAGAAATGACGGATAAGCCGGCTGAACTCAACCTCATAATCAGTCACCGTCCGGCTCCCCTGAGTAAGTGCATCGAACTCAGTCTAACGGCACTCCTGGATGGCGTACCCCAGCCATCGCTCATGAAACAAACAGGAGAACTCCTCCCAAGGCATCCCCGGATCAACACGTGTCAGCCCTGCATACTGCATCGCTCTGCCTCGGCCACTCCTCGCCACCAATTGTGCGCCACATCTCTCGAGATAGAAGGTGGCCAAAGAGACCATCTCCTCGATGGTATATGGAGCCTCAAAGCAAAGGCGCCAATATCGGTCAGCCAAGTCTCGGCCGCGTCCGGTCCAGATCTGCGTAAAACATGGGCGGGTTGAAGCGCTGCAGGCGCTCCATCATCCTAACCTCGTCAAAACCCATACTGCTCCCGGTATGTGGCCTCGGGATCTCTTGGATGTCTCCAGAATCAGAATCAGTGTCGTCCTTGGGTCGGCGACGACCAATCAGTGAAGCCTCTACCCGTGCCTGGCGGGTAGCCTGTCTAGGGGGGGCGGAATTGACTGCTGCCCGAGTCCTCCTAACGTGAGGGCGTCCCAACAATCCAGACTGATCCTCCTCAACAGTAGGAGTACGGCGATAACGTCTGGAGACGGTATAAGTTGTCTCCGAGTCGCGGGGTGTAGCAGTCGGTGTAGAAAAATCAGCATCGCTCTCATGGTCCGACGTGGTATCTGTCTGAGCGAACACACCGTTTAGAAGGGTGCGAATCTGACCCAGTGTGTCCACAAGGTTGACGCGCTCCTGGCGTCCAACTGATCGGAATCGGGGCTGTGGAGGAGGTCGCGGAATAGGCTGTCGAAACCGATGGTGATCCCTCCTCTCCGGATCGCTATCGGGAGAGGGGTCGGAAGCGTCGGTATGAGTAACACGGTCATACCTCATACGTACCATCTGAAATTCCCAACAAAACATACGGGAATATCGTTAATCTCTATGTTAGCAAACAACAAACTCCTAATGGCTCTGTAGTGTAGATGATATGCATGTTTAACAGAAACTTTCGGCAGCAATTCCTTTGCTTGCCTACTTTGAGAGAAAAATAACAATCCATATCCTTCATGAATTGTCAAAGCGCGATATCTGTTTTAACCACTTATTTGAGTTTCAGATTATGCTAGGTTCTGGTGTTAACTAACCAACCCTAAACATACCTAAAGTTCAAGAATAATTTTAGTAAAAGTTAGCTACGCTTTTATTTAAATTACCCCAGAACTAGTAGTGTTGTTTATGTCGGGTAGTCTAACCATTCCTAACTCTAACCTTAAGCTCTGATACCAAATTGTCACCCCACCGCCCCGAAACTGGCGGAAGCGTCGTAGTTGCGGAGGTTGGAGATATTGGCGGCGGGTGATCGCGGATTTTTCTCTTAAAAGGGTGTGGACCCGAAACCGTTCCCTTAAAACATTTTTCTTTCAGTTTTAAGGTTGTTTCGTGTTTGCAGATTTTAAGACGTCTTACTAGTCCTAAACCAGCACCCGAGACATGTTAGTGGTTTTTACAAGATATCGCGAGTAAAAATAATAATGAAGCAGGAAAATAAAGATACAGGCCGAGGAAGTTCCGCCCTCTGCGTAGGGTCGGAAACTCCCACACAATATACAGACCGATGGTATGTATGTACTAAAGTATCTACATGCACTACTTCTACAGAGCCGAGCCACAGTGCGGAATTATACCTCGCAACTAGGCGCTGCTGCTGCTAAACACACACACAGAGAAGAACGTCAGACTTAACAGAAAGATAATAACACAGAAGGGATTTTAACGAGAAATTCCCCCAAACACAAATATACCTCAAAATAACAAAAGTGCAGAACGAGCACCGCGGAAATCTAGTCCGCAGGTCGTTTGCCCGGATCCCCTGAAAAAAAAAATTGTAAACATGGGGGGGTGAGTTCTCGAAAGAACCCGTAAGGGGGGTAGGTACGAAATGGTCAAACCAAAACTTTGAAAACTTTTTTTGTCTGCACAATGGGTTAGCGTGCAATGATCTAGCAGAAATAGCAACCCTAATAAATGCTATGATATGCAGAAACATGATGCTCAGAAGTCCCGTCGGACTGGGTTAACAGAGGTAACCCCATACAAGTGGTCCCCGACCACTGACAACACCCTACGGGGGCTTGTTAAGCTCACACCGATTATCGGGATCATAACTTCTTGGTACCAGCGAAAGGGGCGTACGACCCCTAACTGTCATAGAAACGGCCGAAGCCGGTACAGAACAAACAATGGGTCCGTCTTCGACCCCCTATAAATATAAGTCCGAAACCAAAAAAAAACCTGCGAACCACTACGTACTCAAGAATTCAGTCCCGGAGTCACCGGGCCCCACCTCGACCCGAGAACTAGCTCCTTAACTGACCTAATACACATTTAATGCGCATTAAGAAAGTTAAACCCCTCACCTTGACAGAAAACAGATATCTACTGTGGCCCCTGACGCACAGGCAGTATCCCGGAAGACGCAGATTTAATCTGCCAGAATCAGAGACATACAAATAACTTTAGTTACTTCACTAAAGTTCCTTATGTTGGAAATTTATCCTTAATTACAACATAAGTCCCTCAACTTTCACAAAGTTGTCAAATTTACCCGATTTGGTCAACTTTACCAAAAAGTCAACTTTTATCCAATTTTCACCCAAAATTTCGGCCCAAGCCCAAATTCGGCCCAAACCTTTATTATTTACACAAACTTGTACTTAACCACTTAAATCAAATCATTTTCCATCAAACATCAAATAAATAACTTTCCAATACTTTCTTCCACCAAATAAATTCCAAAAATTCACAAAAATCCTCCAATAATTCGGCCTTCACACTTTCTTCAATCTAAAAAATTTTGCAAATTTTTCCTTAAGTTGATTATTCCATAAACATGCTTCTTTCATATTTTTAACCACATTTCATCAACCAAAATAATTCTTAAAAATGTCCATAGTTGCTGCCTAACACAACTCTTCCACTAATCATTTTTTCCAACATCTTCAAGAACAAAACATGCTTCCACAACAACCATGAACATGAATATCCCATAAAATTTCATACTTTCTCCAACTAATTCCGAAAAAATCAAATAAAATACCATATCACCTCACCTTGGTATAATATTGATTTCCAAGCTTGTATTAGCTTCTCTTTGAGCTAGATCATCTCCAAAATCCCCTTTTATTTTCGGCCTTAAGAGAAAGAATAGAGTTAGTGTTCTTTCCAACACTTTTCTTCAAGAACAAGCTTAGCATCCTTAAAACAAAACCAACCTCACCTTGAGAGTTGCTGGTTTAAGTTTCCTAGAAGGTGGTAGGACTTGTTTATCACAAATCCTAGCTTAAAACCCAAAAGATGGCCTTTTGGAGCTTGAAGTTGCTGCAGAACCCGCTGGCGTCCAACACGTGTTTGAGGGTCTTCCCGACGTTTTTGGCTCTGGCTTCCTTCAGATAAATTGTAGCCAGGACATAAAGGAAGATCTTTGTAGAAGAACTCAAGAGCTAATTCGGACGTTTTACTGGGAGAAACGGCGGTGCAAGGCGGCGGAAAGTTGCTGGCAGCAAAGGAGGAGAAGGTTCTTTTTCTCAATATTGGTAGAAGTAAAAGATGAGTTAAATGGTTAAGGCTTGGTCCGAAAATAAGGCTGAGTGTCTGATTTTTCTTGGTGGTAATGGATAAGAATGGGTAGTTGATTAATTAGGGTAGGTGGGTATTTGGTCAAAGGGGTAAGTATGTTGAATTGATATCATCTTGGTTCATGCTTTGGATATGTTGTTCCTAGCATAGTTAGGAGTTGATATTAGGGTTCAATTTGAAGGTGAACATGTTGGGTGAAAAGTACCTAAATGGCCGAATTCTTTAAGTATGAATTGGTAAGATTTTGGGTGAAGTATGTTAGTAAGCATGCTTAGAATGTTTAAGTGTTGAATTAAGCATGAAAATGGAACCCTATTTGGATTGGAAAGATTATAGGTATAAGAATCATGTTGAGGCCGTAATTGAAGAAGGGTATGTTTATGGTTGTGGTGTGTTTTGGGGAGGTATTGATAATGAAATGGTATCGGGAATTAAAGTAGGTAACAATCGATTTTCGGAACATCGTTTTCTGAAATTGTGAACGTAACCGACCTACTTGCTTGCTTGCGTATATTTCGGGAAAGTTTGATTTAAATGCTTAGTTGTGCATGTGTAAGTATAGATATCAATGTTCTGGCTCGGTTTGAGAATCTGAGCTTTCTGTGGAATTTTGCGGAAAATTGTGGAAATGTGCGGGATTAGTTCCCAGGGGTCTGGATTGGTGATTTCTGATTAGTATGTGGTTGTTCAGTTTGAATCAGCAGTTGTGGAGTAGTGCGGGACTTCAAAAGTCACACTACCGCGTTTCGGGCCGAGCGTCGGGATTTTCCTGTGATTTCGCTGCGGATCCGTAATAGTAAGATAAGGGCTCAACTTCTCTCGTTATACATTCTGGGAGGGATATAATGTATATCGGGGTTAGTTGAAGCGGGTTCCGGGTTGAGGGCAGTGGTCCGATGATCCTAGGACCAGTTATATGGTAAGGTACAAGTATGCAGGTTCAAGGCCCGGGACGGTCTTTTTGACTTCGGGTTCCTTATCGGTACTATATAACTGCACTAGGTGCTGATATTTTGTATATACCCTGCGGTATATTCTGTTTTGCTTCATGGCCCGTGTTGATCTTGGAAACCTTGGGTTCTTCTTCGGTAACCTATATCTTCACTGGGTGCTGATATTCTGTATATACCCTACGGTATATTCTGTTTTTCTTCAAGGCCCGGGATGGTCTTGGAGACCTCGGGTTCTTCTTCGATATTCTATATCTGCATTGGGTGCTGATATTCTGTATATTTCTTGCGGTATATTATGTATGTTGTATACCCTACGGTATACTCTGTGACGCCCGGGATGGTCTCGGAGACCTCGGGCTGTTCGGAACTCTATATCTGCACTGGGTGCTGATATTCTCTATATACCTTGTTGTATATTCTTTTGTATACCCTGCGGTATACTTAGTCTGCTATATACCATGCGGTATATTCTGACTTCAGTTTGCTATATCTGCACTGGGTGCTGATATTCTGTATATACACTGGGGTATATTCTGTGACCCATGACATTTATGGGGATCGCGACCCCGGCTGGTACCATGGCTCTGATAGCTTCGGCTTTTGACCTCTTGGAGAGGCCCGCCGAGCGACCATGAACGACGACCCTCAACAGAGGTCGAATATACGGTCGAGCATGCAATGTATAGCACGGTACCGGGGGTCGCGATCCCCAAACTGCCGTAGGGTCACGTAATGTATCGGCACTCCCGGTGCGGATACGCAGAATGTCGGCACCCCTTCAGTGCGGACACAGAACAGAAGTATCGGCACTCCCGGTGCGGATACGCAGAACAGAATCAAGGAGCACCCGTGGTCTCTCCAACCATACGGGCCTCGCCACAGAATCAGAACATATAAATAAAGCATGCAAACACAGCAGAGATATCATACCTGATAACACATATGGAGCAGAACAAACGTACATTTTACCAAGTTAAGCCCTTACCTCTGAAACGCTGCCCCGCAGCCCAAAACTCGGAAAATCCCGACTCCCGACCCGAAATGCACAACTTGGCTCCTACGGATCCGCGCTACTCCACCAACGCAGAATCAAGTCTGTACAACCATAGTTGGATCGTAACACACCCAAACAAACCCCGAGAAAACAATTCCCGCACAAACCCGCACTTTCCCATAAAATTCCACAAAAAGCTCGGTTTTACAAACCGAGCCTGAACATTGCTATTCATACACCACCAAACCCATTTCAACCTTTAAACCCGCATTCCAGACACCTTTCATGGAAAACCCGCATAAACCTAACTTTTCCTACCATTGTCCGAAAATGATGTTTCAACCACCATTATGAACCTATTTTCACCCACAATACCAATTTAGGATCCAAACCAACCTAAACACAACCTTAACATGGAAAAAGTTTCATTTGAACATTTTGACCCTTAACCAATTTTTCACCACACTTCCAAATCAAACCATTCAAGCTTCCAAATAATCATATTAATCACCAATTCCACTTCCTAAGCATGCTTACTAACCAATTACACCAAAATCAACAAAACCCCTTCACTTATCAATTCGGCCAAAGAGGGGTTTTCTCACCCAACTTCCATTTCAATCCAAACAAAGTTCCATTAGCTCTCTTTAATCACCAATTACAATTATTAAGCAAGATTGCCAACCAATTGCATCAAAATCAACAAACCCCTTCCTTAATAATTTCGCCAAAATGGGGATTCCTACCCAACAAGTTTTCCATCAAATTGAAACCATAGATAGCCTTAGAATCATGCAAGGAACAACATATCTCAAGCATGATTCAAGAATACAAACACACACAATTTTAGAATTTTAGGCATAATTTCGGCATTTAGGGCTTTTGCCTCCAAATTGTTTTTCCAAAATCTAACCCCAAATTCTTACTCCCCTCCATGCCATGAACATCATACTAGAAACTTGAAGCAAGAGGATCATCCAAACACATAGCCAAGAACAAATTCAAATTAGTTTGAAGCTCTCTTTTCCTTCTCTAATCCTTGTTTCAACCTTAAAAGAGAAGAAAGGAGGAAGCTTACCAATTCTTGCACTTAAATCCTTGAAGTTTTCAGCAAGAGAGATGAAGAACATGGAGCTTGGAGATGAAGAAGAATGGCGGCAGAGAAGGATGAAGAAGAAGAGAAGAAATGTTATGAATTATTATGAATTATTAAGTAATTTTGGCTTTTATATCACTTCCCTTTTAAGTTAAATGATAAATGGACATGTGTCCATTCCCAGCCCTTGCTGCCGACTTAAGCCCATGCTGATTATTATTTTTATCATTTTTGTGGCCAATTACTAATTTACTCCCAATTTTTCCGAAAGTTCCAATTCTTTTTGCCCAAAAATAATTACCGAATTCCAAAATTAACGAAACTTGGACACAACCTTCAGAATATTATAACATTCACAGAACATTTTTCAGAAATTCATTTACCTTTCCGGAGTGTCCTACCGAGCTCGCTGAACCCGAACCAAAACCCGACGTGCGAGCGTGTCAACCTGAACCGGAACTCCGTCACTCCAAAATTCTATAAAAATACCCATAAATTCCATATTAAATTAAAACACAACTTACCCCAAAGCCGTCAGAAAATTTCCATCCCGAGCCCCGGGATTCCCGTCCCGAGCCCCGGGAGTCGCCCGGAACCGAACGTCCCGTCCCAAACATTAAACTCCACAACCACCTCCGGGACGTCACCACGACTCCAAAACTACCAACGGCTTCCCAAACGGAGCTCTCGGGAGTGCTACCGAGCCCGCTGTATGTCCCGAGGCGACCCCGACAACCCCCCCGGCGCCAGAAAAATATTTCCGGCGGAAACGTCCGGGGGACCCACACGACCTCAAATACGGAGGGGTTCGCCAAAATGATACTCGGATAGGGCTCGGGAGCCGTCTGAACGCCGAAAAACGTGACCCGCAGGCCAAAACCGGAGCCCCGGGTCACCCGGTCGCAACCCGCTCGGGGTGACCGTAACATCCTCCCCTTAGGACTCTTGGTCCTCCAAGAGGGGCATCAAACGCCCAATCTTGCTCGGGGTATCGCTCTCGATGTCTGCTCGGTTTCCCAAGTCGCTTCGGTCCGTATGATGTGACCACCGAACCTTGACCATGGGAATCAACTTGCTTCGGAGTTTCAGTATCGCGTCCCGTAAAGGCAATCGGTACCTCGATACGACAAATCAGGCTCCAGCTGAACCTCCTCTACTGGAATCGTCTGCACAGGATCCAAGATGCACTTCTTCAGCATACTGACATGAAAGATGTTGTGCACCGCAGACATACTCGGAGGTAAAGCCAACCTGTAGGCCAATCTGCCTATCCGCTCCAGAATCTCGTACGGTCCGATAAACCTTGGGGCTAACTTACCCCGTCTTCCGAATCACTGTCCCCGAATCGGCGCCACCTTCAGCCAAACCACTGCCGCCCACCTCAAACTCCAAGTCTCTGCGTCGCTGTTCGCATACGAGGTGGTGCGGTCGTCGCGGTCTTCAACCGCGCTGAATCAACTTGATCTTTGCGGTGGTCTCCTCAACAAGCTCGGGGCCCGGCTCAATCTCGTCGACGCCTCGGTCAGCGGTGCGGTGTCATGCACCGTCGTCCATCTGGCGCCTCGAATGGTGCCATGCCGATGGTACTCACGATAAGCTGTTATTATATGAAAATTCTACCAACGGAAACTGTTTGTCCCAATCCAATCCGAAATACAAAGTACATCTCCGAAACATATCCTCCAGAATCTGAATCACCCGCTCCTAATGACAGTCGTTTTGGGGATGGTAAGCTGTACTCGGATGGAGTCGCGTGCCCATGCCTTATGAAAGGCGCCCCGAAATGTGCGGTAAAACGCGGATCCCGATCGACACAATGGAGTCTGGTACTCCATGTAACCGCACAATCTCTCGATATACGAGATGGGCTAGCTTCTCAGAGTCTGTCATTCGGATCGGCAGAAAGTGAGCACACTTCGTCAAGCGGTCCACGATAACCCAGATGGCATCGTGGTGAGACCGGGTCAGGGGTAGTGCAGTCAGAAAATCCATCGTGATGTTGCCCCACTTCCTGACTGGAATGGGCAAAGTCTGTAACGTCCCTGCCGGTTTCTGATGCTCTACCTTCACCCGCTGACAAGTGGCACACTTAGACACATGTGTGGCAATGTGTCTCCGCATACCCGGCCACCAGAAATGGGTACGCAAGTCCTGATACATCTTCTCACTACCGGTATGAATGCTCAATCGACTCGAATGTGCCTCCGTCAGAATTTCATCCCGTAGTGCCTGATCCCCTGGCACATACAACCGATCTCTGAAGTACAGTAGCCTGCTGCATCAAACGCTGGTAGCAAAGTGCCCCCTTTGTCCTCTCCGGACAGCCTCTTCACTCTGGATCCCTCTCCCGTGCCTCTCGCACTCTGTCCAACCACTCCGAACGAATGGTCAAAGTGTATACCCGAGCCTTGCTCCCGGTGCTCCCACCGGTGCCACGAGCACACTAGATCATTCTCCTCGCCGATCCAAGATCGCCTCCTCGACAACCCCGGTGTACTTCCTACTCGAGCATCGGCCACTTTGTATTACCTTTGCCCTCGGTGTACTCGATGGTGCAATCGTAGTCCTTGATGTACTCGAGCCACTGCGCTGCCTCATGTTCAACTCCTTCGAGTGAACAGATACTTGAACTCTTATGATGCGTGAAAATCTGAAATTTCTTTGCCGAGTAGGTAGTGCCTCCATTGCTTCAACGCATAAATCACCGCGGCCAACTCCGGATCGTGTGTCGGGTAGTTACGCTCATGCGGTCGCACTGTCTCGACCCATAAGCTATCACATTCCGCTCCCGCATCAACACACATCCTAACCCCGACCTAGATGCGTCAGTATAGACCACATACGGTAAGCTCGGGTCGGGTAGAGTCAAGATCGGCGCACCGGTCAGCCGCCGCTTCGATTCTGGAAACTCTCCTCGCACTTCTCTGTCCATACAAACGGCTGCCCCTTCTTGGTCAACTGCGTAAGCGGGGAAGCCAAAACGGAAAACCACTGGCACAAACCGTCGGTAGTAGCCTTTGCTAACCCCCAGAAAACTCCTGATCTCCCGTACCGAGGTTGGCTGCTTCCACTCCTGTACCGCCTTAACTTTCTCGGGATCCACTGCCAAACCGTGCTCACCGATGATATGCCCCAGAAAAGACACCTCTCGGATCCAGAAGTCACACTTTGAGAACTTAGCGTAAAGCTGGTGTTCCCAAAGTGTCTTCAGAACAATCCTCAGATGCTCACGGTGTAAATCCTCATCCCGAGAGTAAATCGAATGTCATCGATGAACACTACCACAAATGAATCCAGATACGGCCGGAACACTCTGTTCATCATATCCATAAACGCAGCCGGTGCATTAGTCAAACCAAACGGCATTACCGTATACTCATAGTGCCCATACCGCGTACGGAAAGCTGTCTTCGGAATATCCTCCTCCTTCACACGCAACTGAAAGTACCCCGATCGCAGATCTGATCAAAGAGATCGTCGATCCTCGGCAATGGGTACTTGTTCTTGATGGTGATGGCGTTCAACCGTCTGTAATCTATACACAACCTGAGTGACCCATCCTTCTTCTTCACGAATAGAACTGGAGCACCCCATGGTGAAGTGCTCGGACGGATGAAGCCCTTCTCCAGCAGTTCCTCTAACTGCTTCTTCAACTCCACCATTTCCACTATCGGCATCCGATAAGGTGGAATGGAAATGGGAGTAGAACCAGGCTGTTTGGATCTCAAACGTGATCTCCGCTCTGGTGGCATCCCGGGCAAGTCCTCGGAAATACTGCGGAAAATCTCGGACGATCGGAATCTTATCCGGCTCCAACCGTGTATCGACGGGTTCGGACCGTAATACTCCTCCGAATCCACTATCGGGACACGATCCGAACTGCGGCTCCATCTTGGTCACGACCGTCTTCGTCCCATCTCGAACACGAGAGGGTAACACCTCTCCGAAACCGTAACACTACGGTTGGCACGATCAATATGCACGGAATTCTTGGACAGCCAATCCATCCCAAGAATAACATCATACTTCGTGTGTTCAACACCAGCAGATCCGACATAATCCGGTGATCGCCAATGGATAGCACGCAGTCCGTACCATCTCATTGGAAAGCGGCCCGACTCCCACCGTCTTCACCATGAAGGCGCTCGGAAGTCCACCGGTAGTCGAGTGGAGTGACTCGACACATACGTACCACAATCGAAACGGACGCCCAATATCAAACAATTGCACGAATAGGTGTATCGTTCGAAGTAATGTACCTTGGAGTGCCCAGCGCTGCGAAGTCTCTCCACGCTCAATCGAAACACTCGACCTACTCCGGCCTCTTGTGGTGGAGGCTCACGCCGTGAGGTCTCACCCCGCTCCACTGGAATACACGTCCTACTCCAGTGCTGCTGTGGCGGAGGGTGGCTGGTACGGTCGTCTCGCGGCTGTGATGGCCTCGGTCCGCCCCTCGTGAACCGCGCCCCGGGTGCGTTAGGCTGAAACCGAGGCTGCGGACGCGTAGTCTTGCCGGATCCTGTCCCAGCGTCAGAGGACAATCACGAATCCAATGATCGCTAGACCCACATCGCAGACATCTTGTCCCGATCGCTGTAACACGGCCGGCCGGGTGCTGCCCGCCACAACTTCGCGCAGTCGGAGCGGCCGGCGTAGTCTCGCTTGCCTCTGCTGCTCTGCCCGCACTGCTGATCTACCGAAGACCTCGGCCGAGCTCTGCTGTGCGGGAGCCCTCCCTCATCCACCGGGTCGGTGTGGTAGGTACCGACTCTCAACCTCCTCCTGCTCGAGGAGCCGGGCCTTCTGCATGCCTCGTGGTAAGAAGTGATATCCGGAGGCCTCGGAGCCCACTCGTACTCGGGCGTAGGCGGCGAATGAACCGCTTGGCCTTCTCTGCTCCATGCCGTATCTGTGGCACGTAGCGGACCAATCGGTCAAACTCCCGCTCATACTGCCTTTCTGATCCGAGTCCCTGCTCCGGATCATCGAACCGTGCTCGACGGAGGTCCCAGCGGCATCCCCAATGTCTTGCTGATGGAAGTAGTAAGCAACCGCTCCCGTGTCAGTCGAATCATGCCCCCATCACGTCTTGCCTCGGCTCTCGACGGCCACAGGCCCCTCCACCAATGATCTGCACTGCATCCGCCCAGTTGAGCGTGGCCAAAGAAACTCTAACCTCAGATGGAAGGTGTAGCCTCCCAAGGAGCTTGTCAACCCCCGCAAACCATGCCTCAGCCGCCTCAGGTCCTCCACGGCCGTTGAACCTCGGGGGGTTCAAACGCTGAAACCGCTCCAAAAGTCTGATCTCGTCAGACTGGCGTCTCAACTCTTCCCGTCGGTGGTGGGACCGACGAGAACTCTCGGCCTCGCGCAGATCTCCCTCCTCGAGAATCACTATCCTGCTGACCTGCGCCCGAGGTGGCTGCTGCCCACCTCCCGAACCGGCTGTCTCCCATTTGTGGCCTGGCCGGACCTCCCGGTGCTCGCCGCTGCCCCACGAATCTGCTGGCTGGCAACAATGTACCCAACAGTGCTGTACTCGACCCAACACTGTAGTATATCGGGAGCGGGTCCCTCTACTGCTGATCACTCGGGAGTGAGTGTGATCGCTCGAGGCCACGGGTTACTCGAACCCGCCTTCTAGCCCTCGGAGGTGTGGGATCCCGGTCCCTACCCTCCGGTTCTCTGCTCACGCCGGCGGCGTGTTCTAGCCATACACGAAATAAATCAACCCAAAACCATATAATCCCAATAATAAACTTTCTCTTCCTAAAGCTAGCAGCTGATTTTATGGCTCAGAGTGTAATGCAATGCATGATGCAAGGATTCTTTTGAGAATCCCGAAACTAAATAATAAACCTTAACATAGAATCAGATCATGCTTATATTCACGAAATCACTTCATGTATCACCCACATCTTCCATAAGACTCCAAAGAACCGCCACCGCTCCACACACATTCCGAAATGGTTCAAATAAGGAGTTGATCAGGCTCCGTACCGAACCACTCCAGAATGAGGTGTAAACCAGTAGCTTGCCCTTCGAAGTCATTACTTGTAAAGCTTACCCATGAACTAGCATGACTTGCCTTCCACAACCCATACTTTAACTAACCATGCTTTACCTCTTGGGTCACTTCGACCCGACCTGCTCTGATACCAACTTGTCACAGCCACCCCGCCCGGTTGCGGAGGCGGAGCTGGCCGCGACGTCGGAAACAGGAATTACGGCGGAAAACACGGCGGCGAGCATCGAGCTCGAATCACGAGAACAAGCGAGAATCAACTAGCAACCTAAAGACTCGTACAAGGCAAGCATGCGTAACCACCCGACTTCCACCAAACATGCGGTTCATGGTTTATCCAACATCTATCACTCCACAAACACAAAATTCACCGGGCACCACAATTAAACAGCATTACCAATATAGGCAAGTCGGGGCTCCGCCTCGACTCGTAAAACAACGAGCAGAATATATCTCAAATATATATACACATATCCAAAACATGATCTGACCTATATGCATGCGATTCTGACTCTGAGCCGTATTCAAAATCCTATAAATACCTAGCGCGGAATGCAAGCGACCTCCGCACGTGGTACCGCTGCTGCAACCCAACCTCAAAGTGAAAGAAGCACCGCGGAACCTCTACTCCGCCGGTTGCTTGTCAGGACGGCCTGAAAGTGGTAAACAGATAAAAGGGTGAGTCCTCGGAAGGACCCAGTAAGGGCTTAAGGTAAAAGTGCAGTTTGCCCACAGGGCAACAATCTGAACCTGCAAAACAGATTATCACAACATATACATATACATACGAACATAAAACATAAAGCAAATCAGAATCCACCGTATGCGGTCCAACCGCCGAGCGACCATGCTTGTGACCCTCGGCAGAGGTCGAATATCTGGTCGAGCAGAGCAGATAGCACGGTGCCGGCTGGGGTCGCGATCCCCAAACTGTCGTAGGGTCACGGCAATGTATCGGCACTCCGGTGCGGATACGCAGAATGTCGGCACCCTTCGGTGCGGACACGAGCAATGTCGGCACTCCCGGTGCGGATACGCGAATGTAATCAAGGAGCACCCGTGGTCTCTCCAACCATACGGGCCTCGCCACAGAATCAGAACATATAAATAAAGCATGCAAACACAGCAGAGATATCATACCTGATAACACATATGGAGCAGAACAAACGTACATTTTACCAAGTTAAGCCCTTACCTCAAAGCGCGCCGCAGCCCAAAACTCGGAAAATTCCGACTCCCAGACCGAAATGCACAACTTGGCTCCTACGGGTCCGCGCTACTCCACCAACGCAGAATCAAGCTGTACAACCATAGTTGGATCAGAACACATCCAAACAAACCCCAGAAAACAATTCCCGCACAAACCCGCACTTTCCCGGAAAATTCCACAGAAAGCCCGGTTTTACAAACCGAGCCTGAACATTGTTAATCATACACCACCAAACCCATTTCAACCTTTAAACCCGCATTCCACACCTTTCTGGAAAACCCGCATAAACCTAACTTTTCCTACCATTGTCCGAAAATGATGTTTCAACCACCATTATGAACCTATTTTCACCCACAATACCAATTTAGGATCCAAACCAACCTAAACACAACCTTAACATGGAAAAAGTTTCATTTGAACATTTTGACCCTTAACCAATTTTTCACCACACTTCCAAATCAAACCATTCAAGCTTCCAAATAATCATATTAATCACCAATTCCACTTCCTAAGCATGCTTACTAACCAATTACACCAAAATCAACAAAACCCCTTCACTTATCAATTCGGCCAAAGAGGGGTTTCTCACCCAACTTCCATTTCAATCCAAACAAAGTTCCATTAGCTCTCTTTAATCACCAATTACAATTATTAAGCAAGATTGCCAACCAATTGCATCAAAATCAACAAACCCCCTTCCTTAATAATTTCGGCCAAAATGGGGGATTCCTACCCAACAAGTTTTCCATCAAATTGAAACCATAGATAGCCTTAGAATCATGCTAGGAACAACATATCTCAAGCATGATTCAAGAATACAAACACACACAATTTTAGAATTTTAGGCATAATTTCGGCATTTAGGGCTTTTTGCCTCCAAAATGTTTTTCCAAAATCTAACCCCAAATTCTTACTCCCCTCCATGCCAAGAACATCATACTAGAAACTTGAAGCAAGAGGATCATCCAAACACCTAGCAAAGAACAAATTCAAATTAGTTTGAAGCTCTCTTTTCCTTCTCTAATCCTTGTTTCAACCTTAAAAGAGAAGAAAGGAGGAAGCTTACCAATTCTTGCACTTAAATCCTTGAAGTTTTCAGCAAGAGAGATGAAGAACATGGAGCTTGGAGATGAAGAAGAATGGCGGCAGAGAAGGATGAAGAAGAAGAGAAGAAATGTTATGAATTATTATGAATTATTAAGTAATTTTGGCTTTTATATCACTTCCCCTTTTTAAGTTAAATGATAAATGGACATGTGTCCATGCCCAGCCCTTGCTGCCGACTTAAGCCCATGCTGATTATTATTTTTATCATTTTTGTGGCCAATTACTAATTTACTCCCAATTTTTCCGAAAGTTCCAATTCTTTTTGCCCAAAAATAATTACCGAATTCCAAAATTAACGAAACTTGGACACAACCTTCAGAATATTATAACATTCACAGAACATTTTTCAGAAATTCATTTACCTTTCCGGAGTGTCCTACCGAGCTCGCTGAACCCGAACCAAAACCCGACGTGCGGCGTGTCAACTCGAACCGAATTCCGTCACTCCAAAATTCTATAAAAATACCCATAAATTCCATATTAAATTAAAACACAACTTACCCCAAAGCCGTCAGAAAATTTCCATCCCGAGCCCCGGGATTCCCGTCCCGAGCCCCGGGAGTCGCCCGGAACCGAACGTCCGTCCCCAAACATTAAACTCCACAACCACCTCCGGGACGTCACCACGACTCCAAAACTACCAACGGCTTCCCAAACGGAGCTCTCGGGAGTGCTACCGAGCCCGCTGTATGTCCCGAGGCGGCCCCGACAACCCCCTATCGTTCTGTTGATTTTTGTTTTTATGGGTCTTTGGGCGGTCTGCATCGCGCCCTTCGGGACTCTGTCTAACCCTGTCCTTTGGGAACGTCCTCCGGGACTCTGACTAACTCTGACTATTACTTATATCTATTTGTATATATGTGTTTTTGTGTTTTCTTTGTTTTGCAGGTAACCGCGCACTTAGCTTGCTTATTGCAACCTGTATTTTACCTCAGCCCTTACTAGGTCCTCCCGAGGACTCACCCTTTCTATTTACCACCTTTCAGGTGTATCTGACAAACAGCCAGCGGACTAGAGTTCCGTGGTGCTTTCTGTTCTATGATCAGGTATCTGCAGTTCCGATACGGAACTTTTGTTATGTTATAGGGGTAGTCTCGGTAGAGGTTTCAGTCTGCTTTCTGATTTCAGGATTATTCTGAGGTTTTCTTGGTCGGCTCTGTAGGTGTATATGCATGCATGTCATCCGTCTGAGCACGTTATGTATCCTAGATACATTCTGCTTATGTATATATGTTCTGGATACTATGTAGGACCGGGGACTTGCCCATGACAGTGGACGGCGGGACCCAGGATGCGATTTTATTCTGATGTGTTAGACACATTTGGTATCTGTATGATTCTATGGATCTTATGAATGATGTTATCCATGAACTGTATGTTTGGTGATGGTTGAGTGCTCGCTACGGATAGCTAGGGTTATACTGTATACTTGCCATGTTTGGGAATTGTAGGTTACGGGTCGAAACACGACCGAAGGTTATAAGTGCATAACTCTGTCTGCATACTCCGTGAGCAAAGTGTTCTCAGGCACCGGGCCTTCGAGAACGAGACTTTGTGGGCCGGGCTCTGAGGTCTCTGGATATCACTTCCTATCATGAGGCTGTGCAGAAGGCCCAACTCCTCGAGCAGGAGGAGGTTGAGAGTCGGTACCCACCGCACCGGTCTTATGATAGAGGGAGAATTCCTGCACAACGGAGTTCCTCGAGGTTTATGGGAAGGACGGGCAGAGCTGGGCAGAGCAACAGGAGTGGCAGGCGGCCCCGGTAGCACGACTTGTGCGAGTTGTGGCAGTATCACCCGGCCGGCCATGCTTCAGCAGACGGGCGGTGTCTACGATGTGGGCGACGATCATTGGATACGGGATTGTCCTTTGACGCCGGGACAGAATTAGGCGGTGTCCCGCGTCCGCGCTTCGAGTCAGCCCAACGCACCCGGAGGATGCGGTTTCAGCGGGCGGCCCGAGACCACGGCGGCGATTACCACTTCGGTCATCCACTTCGCCATAGCAGGCCTGAGTGGGCGTGTTTCCAGGCGAGCAGGTGGGCGTTAAGATGTTACGAGAGGCTCACCCCGAGCGGGGTTCGATTATGTTGTGACCACCCGTATGGTTACTCTTGGACCAAGAGTTCTAAGGGGGAGAATGTTACTCGGTTTTGACCCGGGCTCGGTTTTGGCGGGTCACGTTTTGGGTGGTTAAATGGCTCCCGAGACTTATCTGAGCTTTATTTCTGGGAATCCTTCGGGTTTTGAGGTCGTGTGGGTCCCCCGGACATTTTCGCGGAAATATTTTTCGGGGCCGGGGGGTTGTCTCGGGACGTTCAGCGGGCTCGGTAGCGCTCCCGGGACCTCGGAATGGGAAACCGTTTGCATATTTGGAATCGTGGGAACGTCCCGGATCGTTTTACGGAGTATAATTTTTGGGTGGGGACGTTCGGTCCCGGGCGACTCCCGGGGCTCGGGACGGGAATCCCGAGGCTCGGGATGAAAATTTGCCGACGGCCTTGGTGTAAAGTATGTTATATTTTAAGACGGATTTTATGGTAATATTTGGGGAATTTTGGCGTGACGGGATTTTGGTTCTGGTTGACACGCGCGCACGTCGGGATTTGTTCGGCTTCAGCGAGCTCGGTAGGACACTCTGGAGTTGTAAATAAATATTTGAAACATGTTTTATGAATGTTGTGATATCCCGAGGGTTGTGTCCAATTTTCGTTTCAATTGGAGTTCGGTAGTTGCAGTTGGGCCAAAATTGTAACTTTTGGAAGAGTTTGGGGATTAAAGGTGTAATTTGGCCAAAAATCATCAATAATCAGAAAGGAAGAGGCTGTAAGTCGGCTGAGAAAAGATGGGGAGGACACTTGTCCTTGTGTGGTTTAAGTTGGAAAGGGAAGGTGGTATAAAAGGGTTATTATTTCATAAAAAATCACAAGTCTTCTTCTTCTTCCTTTCTCCTCCATTGCCGCCACACTCTCCTCCCTCCAAGCTCCTTCTTGTTCTTCATTTTCTTGGCTGATTCTTCAAGGATTTGAGCTCCAAAAAGTGGTAAGCTTCCTTCTCATCTCTCTTTCCAAGTTAAAAACAAGATATGATGAGAAAAAGAGAGGGATTTGTGGAATTTGAGTTTGTTCTTGACTACCACCTAGGATGATTCTTTTGCTTTCAAATTCAAGTATGTTGTTCTTGGGTGGGAGAGGAGTAAGAATCTATGGTTAGATTTTGGAAAAACATCATGGAAGGAAGAAACATATTTTGGCGAAAATTAGGGTTGATTCTAAAAATGGTGTATGTTTGTGTTCTTGAATCATGCTCTTAGTATGTTGTTCCTAGCATGATTCTAAGGCATTCTATGGTTTCAATTTGGTGGAAAATTGGTTGAGTAGGAAAGCCCCAATTTGAGTGAATAGTGGATTAGGGTTCATGGTTGAATTTGGTTGATTTAGGTGCAATTGGTTAGCTTTCTTGCTTAAGTTATGTAATTGGTGATTAAAGGGTGCAAATGGAACCTTGAATGGTTTGGTTTGGAAGCTTGGTGGAAAATGGGTGAAGAACCGAAACCTTGAATGAATCTTTTTCCATGTAAGGGTTGTGTTTTGGTTGTGTTGGTTGGTAATTTGGTTTTGTAGATGGAAGTAGGTTTATATTGGTGTTTGAAACGTCGGTTTCGGGCGTTGGTAGCAAAATTCACCTTTATGCTTAATTGCGGGTGAAAGTGTCTGGAATGTGGGTTTAAAGGTTGGAAGGTGTTTGTGGGTGTGTGAATAACAAGGTTCTAGCTCGGTTCGTAAAACCGAGCTTTCTGTGGATTTTTGCGGGAAAGTGCGGGATTGTGCGGGATTGATTTCCGGGGGTTTGTTTGGGTGTGTTCTGACTCAATTGTGGTTGTTCAGCTTAATTCTGCGTGGGTGGAGTAGCGTGGGACCGTAAAAGGCAAGTTGCGACTTTTCGGGCCGGAGCCGGGATTTCCCGGGAATTGTGCTACGGAGCGGTGTTGCTGAGGTAAGGGTTCAACTTCTCTCGTTTTACATACTGGTATGGGACTTTATGTATACGGGTTTAGTTGAGGCGGGTTCC
The DNA here is from genome assembly GCA_024586325.1 of Stellera chamaejasme. NCBI lineage: Eukaryota > Viridiplantae > Streptophyta > Magnoliopsida > Malvales > Thymelaeaceae > Stellera > Stellera chamaejasme. Next base: position 15,396,514 of record CM044985.1, on the reverse strand, counting down.
CGGGTTGAGGACGATGGTTCGGTGATCCCGGGACCTGTCATATGGTAAGATGCATGTTTGTATTTGTTCTGTTTCAAGACCCGGGTGGTCTTGAAGGCCACGGGTTTATATGCTGTTCTGAATGTCCACGCTAGGCGCCGATATTTATACTTATGCCATCTTGGTATATATTTTGTTCTGTTTTGCATATGCATTATTATTATGTGGTTCTGTTCTGTAGTGTCTGCACTGAGGGTGCCGACATTCTGTTTGTATCCGCACTTGGAGTGCCGATATACTTCTGTGACCCTACGACAGTTTGGGGATCGCGACCCCAGCCGGTACCGTGCTTTCTGTTCTGTTATGTATATTCTGACCTCTTAGAGAGGGCTGTCGTACTGTGGTCAGTTGTTGGGTTCCGGCATACCTCTGACTTTGCATACATTTATATATATATATATTTGTGTTGGTGTATTGTTCTGTGTGTTGGTGCTTGTTGCATTTTTCGGTTCGGTTCAAGAAGACTTGTACAACCGTATCTTACCTCAGCCCTTACTGGGTCCTCCCGAGGACTCACCCCTTATATGTTTTCCACCTTTCAGGTTGTTCTGAAAAGCAACCGGCGGAATAGAGATCCGCGGTGCTTTCTGTTATTCTGGGTTTCAGCATCAGCAGCAGTACCACGTGTGGAAAATCTCCTGAGCGAGAAGGTTTCTGATTCCGCACTTAGGTATATCTAGGTTTTAGTTTGATGGCTCTGTAGCTGTAGTTGCATGCATGTTTATCGGATTATGAGATTGTATATGATGGAAATTCTGGTATATATGTATATCTGACTTTGTTGTCTTCTGAGTCGAGGGCGGAGCCCCGACTTGCCTATATTGGATTTGTTTATGGAATGAGATTCTGTGTTCTGCTTGTCCTGTGTAATGAACGATATTCCATGAACTGCGTGTTTGGTAATTGTTGAGCCACTTGTATGCTTGCCATGTATGGATTTTGGTAGGTTGCATGTTAGTATCGATTATTCTATTTAGTGGGTAAAATGCTCCGCCACCGCGCTATCCGCCGTAGGTTCCGGTTCCGAACGTCGCGGTCGACCCCGCCTCCGCAACCGGGCGGGGTGGCTGTGACAGTAACCACCAAGGTAAGGACACTAATGTCCAAGGTACCAACCACAACTAATTGTGTTAGTACAAGATATGACATTTTACAAAAATACCCCTACTTGGGTAAAAGAATAATCGTTACCTCTTTAGTACTACAAAAGTATCCAAAAAAGACCACAAAGACTCCTTTCAGCTTACCTTGAGCTGAAAGGTCATTCTCCATCTAGTCTAGCTCAGTTGAGCTCAAGTTAGTTACTTCTAACTGACTTGAGCTGGGATTAGTCACTTATGAGCTAACATGAGCTAGGGTTAGCTACTACTAGCTACCATGAGCTGAAGTTAGCTACTTCTAGCTAACTTAATCTGGAGTTAGCTACTCCTAACTGACTTGAGCTGGAGTTGAACTGCTATAGCTACTTCTAGCTAGGGTGAGCTCACTTTGAGCTGGACTTAGCTACCTTTAGCTAAGGTGAGCTCAAGTTGAGTTGCTTTGAGCTACTCTTACCTGCAATGAGCTAACTTGAGCTGACTTGAGCTGTATCCAGCTGTTGTGAGCTGGAGATGAGTTGAGGGGAGCTACCTTTAGCTGCCCTAAGCTGTTGGGAGCTAAATACAACTACTTCTAGCTTAGATGAGCTGAAGCTAGCTTCATATAGCTACCTTTAAGCTATCTCTTAGCTTCCTAAGCTCAAGTATCATCTCAAATGATCTTGGTGCGCCAAGAATTTCAACAAACTCCCACTCGCACCAATGATACATTTAGTTCCAACTCCCACTCAAATGATATCCTCTGTTAACTAAATTTGAGCCAAAAATTACCTAGCACATTCACACAAGTAGAGTTAAGGGTACAACCCCAAGGCATGTACACTCAATCACTTTCATTGTGGTTGTTAGACTCACAATGAAAGCTTATCCTCTACAGAACATGCTTGAACTCTTCAAGCAACGGAGTGTTGTTTGAACTACTTCAAACTTGCTTGAACTCATCAAGCTCATCTGAACATATCAAATGAAGCCCTCCAGACCCTAGACACATGATACACTTTACTTAATCACAACCAGTCCTTTTCCGAGTATTAAGCCATCGAGACCTCATTCACAAACATTCATAATCCAATCTAAATCATACTACTCATAGCATGTGGGCCCAAGATTAAATTTAGAGTATGTGTATCATTTTAAATAGTGTCTTTCCTATCAACTTAGACTACTTAGGCTATTACATCAACTCCACTACCCAAAAGGAAGATATTCCAGTCTTTTTCACTATGACCTTCAACATCCAATCAAAGTAGCTTTGTAAATGTTAAGTCCTAGTAGTAAGCCGAAGTCAGTAAGAGTCTGTACCAAAAAACCCAACACTAAGCAAGAATAAAGACAACTTGCTTAAGTTCTTTGTATGGTCATATTTCATGGACATGGAACATCAAGAACACATCTCGTAAGTTCCAAAATAACACTAGTGGCTGTTTTATCTACATTACTCCCACTCGGAATGATGTCCACTCATTGGATGAGGAGTGTGTCATTTCTCCCTCTTAAAACACTATAGTGTTCTCCACTTAACAAATAATAGGAGGACATGTCAAAACCATGAAATGTATAACGAGTAAGTCATCACTTATGATCAAAACATAGGCTAGGATGTATGGTCATACATATGTGATGAACGTGTTCATCTTATCTTGATTAAGACAAAATAAAGACGACAATTAGTTAAGGTGACATGTGTTGGTGCATGTCTCCCACTCAGAAGTATGACTTCGCAAGTCACAAGTTCTTTAAGCAACTACATACTCCGAGTCCTTAACTGGTCTCATTCTCGAATCTACTCAAGATTGAGGGCGAAAGGTTCATGTGAGAAAACCCTTTCTTATGCGTATGCTTGACATGTTCTAATTTTCGTCGTGAACACTAATAGATTGAACAAATATATGATGAAAATAAAACATTTTATTAACAATCATCCAAATATACATGTGTGACACCAAAGAGGTGAAGTTATTTTTTGTTTTTCAACAAATTTACAATCTACGGAGACCCATTGCCTTTACATGTTAGGCAAATACAATTGGTGGAAATGGCTTAGTTAGAGGAGAAGCCACCATAAGGTTAGTAGATATGTACTCAATTTTAAATTCGCCTTCTTTAATTGCATCTCTTACAAAATTGTACTTCATGCTTATATGCTTATATACTTGGGATCTTTAGTGTAAGACATGGCTGCCTTACTATCACTGTAGACAGTAATAGACCTTTCCACCATGATTCTTGATTCCAAGTTTTTAAGGAAATACTGAAGCGAGAGGGCCTCCTGTACAACTGATGCACATGAGATGAACTCAACATCCATGGTTGATAATGCTGTACAGGTTTGTTTCTTGCTACACCATGTAGTAGCCCCTCCATTTAACATGAAAACGTAGCCAGATGTAGATTTGGATGAATCACAATCACCACCCCAATCAGCATCAGAGTGACAATGCAAATCAAGGTTCTTCCCTTTATAGCACAGCCAATAGTCCTTAGTACCTTTAAGGTGCCGAAGAACCCTTTTGACATTATTCCAATGCTGTATCTCGGGGTTTGAAGAGTAACGAGCTAGCAAGCCAATTGATTGGCTAATGTCAGGCCTGGTGCACAACATGGCATACATAAGAGAGCCTATTGCACTCAAATATGGTATGTGTGCCATCTCTTCCTTTTCCCTTGGAGTTGTAGGACACATGTCCCCTCCAATCTTGCATCCATATGCAAGTGGGGTATTCATGGGCTTAGAGTTGGTTAGGTTAAATTTATCCAAAATCTTATCGATATAAGGTTCCTGTTATAGATCTAACATGCGCACCTTTCTATTCCAGTGTATCTTAACACCTAGAATAAAGGAAGCTTCCCCCATATCTTTCATTTCAAAAGTGGAATATAGGAAGCTTCCCCCAATATTCATGGAACTTGATACTGTTTTGAAACACTTGTGTGGAGAAGCTTTTCAATGGTGGATGGACTTGTCCAACCATAAGAAAAAGAATGATCAATGTTGTGTACAATTGTGGGAGCATTTGAGGTTTTTAATGAGAAGAAGGTATGCAAACTTGAACTATAAGCCTCAACCATCTTGTTACCAACAACAAATTTCTAGCCCTCCACCAAAATGTCATTCCAGCTAATATACACTTGAGACATACTCATCAAAAAAAACATGTAACCCCTTGCACCACTTAAATATCCGATCCTCAGATCAAGAAATAGAAACCGATCGCATGCTCGATCCTTTTGAAGAAAATGGAAACTCTCTCAAACAATGTATGGAGTTTTTAGAAGAAGAAAGCAAAAGATTGTGTGAATAAGAGAGAAAAAAATAAGAAAAAGAAAGAGAGGGGTGGAGAGAAAAACAGAGAGAAATGGTCCACCATGAAAAATATATGGCCATAAAAAAGGAGAGTGACTTGAGTGTTCCAAGAGAAAAAGAAGTGACACAAGTTGAGAGAAAACAAGAGGTTGAACCCTATCTTGAGGTAAACGAGAAACATAACCAACTTGCAACAAAGCTCCATGAGAAGTATGAAATGGTAAGTGTCAATCCAATTTTTTAGGAGGTATTACCCATGGAGGAAGAGTAACAACAATAAGAAACTTCAAATAAAAAATTGAAGAAAGTTAATTTCTATCACTTAAAAGATTTATTTATTGAATTAAATTATTTCTTGAGTAATGAAATTTTTATTGTTGAAATATCCAAACCTGTGCATAACTTAGTCACTAAAAATGATTTAAGTAAAAATGCTAGTTTAGGTCCTATTATTTCTTCTTATGAACATGTTGTTTATGCCGACCCATTTGCTTCATTGTGTATGTCCAGGATTAAATGGAAACTAATTCTTGAGCATGTTTTGTTTAAGCCTCTAACTCTTGTTGATGCTAAAATGAAAAATGTTGAAAATTATTTCCATTTGTTTATCTCAGGTAAAGTTGCAAATGAATTGGAAATTGAACCATGTTGTGTGTTATTTGCATATGAAGATGCTAAAGAGTATATGCATGTTGGAAACGGAGAAAAGAGAAATTGCAATGCAAGTTTTAGTGTTCATTTGAATTTGAACCATGACTTGATCTTATGTGTTAAGATGAATGATACATGCATATTGTTGATGAATGAAAGACTTGATTGTCCAATATTGATATTTGATCTGGGTGTTTGTATTGATCATTTGGTTTCAATGATCAAGCACGAGAATGACTTCTCATCTAGTCTCTTGCTTGAAAATATTTATAATCCATCTTGTACATGTTTTGGATCCATACTCAAGATTGAAGACATTTTACAATAATGTCATGTCAACCATACAATGCTAATATTTGATGATTCTACGATGAGTATGACATTTTTGGTTACTCGAGACCATTAAAATTTTGGTGGACATGTACATGATTCTTGTAGTGAATGTATGAGAATAGACAAAGTTAGTCCTCACACCTTTTGTGAATGTAATGATTTTAGTATTGGACTAAAATTTGGGTTTAATGATAAATTAGATCACACATTTGTTGAAAAACATGCTATATTTACCCAAAACTTTGATTTCAGCCAAGTGGAGTGCTTTGCTAAAAGTAGTGAGAATATTGATGAACTTGGTACCATTAGTTGTGAAAATGTCATTTTCAATCACCTTGTTTATAATGTTACCTATCAAGAACCATATCATGCCGAATTTGAATATTTGAACTTTATGAGTCCTTGGTGTGATATTCTTGCAAATTTGGGGTATGCAATTATTTGTACAATTTTTACATACACTAGATTTCAAAATTGGTTAATTGTTTCCAAGTGTTTTCAAGTCTTGTGTATTGTAACTAAGGACTTACACATTTCTTGTTACACTTATCATACTTTACAAATTGCTAATCTGGTGATCGAGAAAGGACCGCTTGCTTTTTGTAGGTTCAAAGGATTCATTTTTGAATACTTGTTCCTAATTCATGAATAAGCCAAGAAGAGGGTGCTTCAAACAATTCCGAGTCTTAAGACTGTTGAAAATTTCAAGTGGGCCCACCAAGGGAAGTAATTCATTCTTTAACTTCTTTTATGTTTTATTTAATTATGTGTAGTATTTACATCTTAACACCAGAACTTTTTCCTGTGTAGGTATTTGGAGTGGTACAACATTAATGGATTCGAGGACGAATCCTTTCGAAGAGGGTGGGAATGATGTGAATCTACCTAGTGACATATCTGTAACTTCCTTCAATTTTAAGTACTCAAGAGCTAAGCTCAAGGAACATGAAGGAATAGTAACTCAAATCTTCTTCATCATAATTTGAGCTCAAGAAGAACAAAGGACTTTCAAAATATGGAGGACTCAAGTGACAAGATGAAAGAAGTTGGAGGAGAATGGATAATTTCATAAAATTTCCACCTTTCAACTCCTAAGATTTCAACTAATCAATTGTCCACTAATGCTAGAAATAAATTGGACAATTAGTATAGAAATAATTTTTCCTTTAATTTTATTTGTAATTTTTATTTTCTTCCTAGCCTATGTCATTTCTCTACCTATAAATATGAGTTATTTTTACACTTTTAGACAGACATGATATATGAAATCAACTTTGCAAATTTGAGAGAAAGTTCTCTTCATTTTTACTACACTTTTCCACTCAACTCTTGTTCAAAGGTTTTGATCAAGTTTGCTAAATCCAAGGTTACTTTCTCTTGAAGAAAGAGGTGTTGGATCCATCATCCTTCCCTTGGAAAAACTTCAGTTTTGCTTGAACCATTTCTTGAATTCAAGAGGGGGTTGTTGGCCAATTTTATCAATCTATTCTAGTCAAGAAGAGATCCTTCAAATTGTGATTCTTAATCCATAAGAAAACACATCACGTGTCCTTAACAAGTTTGGATATATATGATCCAGGAATGTTCTCAATATGCTCGGGTATGTTCTTATTATGTTTGGTAATATCCTTGTCTTGTTCGGGTTACGAGTTATTTAAGTTTTTAATGGGGCCTTAATTTGGGCTACTAATTTGGCCTTTTGCTAGTCCTTTTTGGGCCTTTTAAGTAGATTGGGTCTGGTGGCCATCAAGTCCACCACTTAGTAATTTGGTCGACTGTAAGGAGTCCGAATTTTTCTCCAAGTAGATTTTGATTTCTGGATGACTACGTTCGATTTTTTTAACTTTCTCCTGAAAGATAACGTTCGAGCTTTTGGACCTCTCTCGAAAATTTAGTGACTCGTCCTTTCGAAAAGTGGGGACCCGTTTTGTCCCCCTTTTGGTTTCCCGGACCATCATGGTTCGAGATTTTGAAAAGTGGGTGGTACACTACCCAGGCAAATACCCCTCGCCATCAGCTAAAGCCATAAGCGCCAAAGGATACTGACCGCGATGTTATCGCATCTCGTGAAGGCACTCTCAAGAGAATCTCGCACCTACTAGCTTCGCCAAGCAAGGCCTTCGCATCTCCTGGCCTTCGCCACCCAACACTTAGCAACAAGTCACAGACCGAGGAGAGGAAGCTGGGAACGGTTTACCTCCATGACCTACCCACGTTCTCCAACATCCCTCCAGTCTTCCACTACCCAGAACGTGGGGGAAACACCCAACTACTCTGGATCATGGGACAAGCGTCATCTCAACGCCACTTATAAAAGGACGAATTGGGAAAGGTACACCCTATCTACACACACCCACTGCTCTTTCTGCTCTTGAGTATTCCGTTTTACCCTTTTCAGATTACTCCGGTGCAACAGATCGTCGTTCTCAACACCGCATCATCCCTTTAAGCATCTGAGAGACCGAACCGTAAAGGAACGAGGCTATCAAATGGGCACCGTCTGTGGAAAACACATCAATCCCATGAAGAAACCATGAGAATTAGCCATGCCTACAACAAGAAGTGCATGCCGGCAGAACGGCAGTGGTAGAAGGAATCCACCCACTACCACCGCCAATAGCGTTCCCGCCATCAGCGTCCCGCCAGGACATGGTGGGTTATCAGTCCACTCGACAGGAGAAAGATCCTCCCACGATGAACACAATGGCCCTCCCTCAAGGGAGTACAATGGCCTCGCTCGTCAAGACATGCCATCAATGTCAGATCAATTCTCGCATCTAGTGGCGGCCATCTACAGAGTCCCCCGCACTCACAAACCCTGTGCCCTTCGCCCTGTGGGGTCTGGATCTCATCGGACCAATGCCAAGGGCGACAAGTCAATTGTCACGGGTGCGCCCACGCCCGGTTGCGGAGGCGGGCCGTCCCGCGACGGCGGAAGTGGAAGCTACGGAAGACACGGAAGCGGTCCAACCGAGACCCACTGCGTGTAGTGGTCCCATGACCCGGCCCGCAAAGTCTCGTTCTCAAAGGCCCTGTGCCTGAGAACACTTTGCTCACGGAGTATGCAGACAGAGTTATGCGCTTATAACCTTCGGTCGTGTTACAACCCGCAACCTACAATTCCCAAACATGACTAGCATACAGTATAAACCCTAACTATCCATGGCGAGCCCCGCCCCACTGAAATAGGCGAGCACTCCACCATCACCAAGCATGCAGTTCATTGATAACATCAATCATAAAATCCACAGAATCATACAGATATAGAATGTGTCTTAACACATCAGAATATGATCATACCCCGGGTCCTGCCCTCTACTGTCATGGGCGAGTTCCCGGTCCTAAATAGCTAAATAGTATCCAAAACATCTATTGTTACACCCACCCCGACGTTTTGTAATTTTCCGGGGAATGTCGGCCGGAATTGTGAATTCTGTAATTTATCGGAACAATATTGGAATATGATAAATTATTGAAATTCAATGTTTGAGAGTCAATTTGAAGTTATTTATAAGTGTTTTACATGTTGGGTGACATTTGTCGACTTCCGGGAAGTTTTGCAGAAAATCGGTTTCGGGTGGCAAAACGGTCACCGACGGGAAAGATTTGGAGATAATCACAAGGGATTATCTCCCTTAATCATTTTCAGCATAATTGTTGGAGATAGGGCAGATTTTTAAGGCTTGGTCAAGGGTATGGCAACCCATACCCTTACACCATGCCACCCTTCACCATTCATCTTCTTCCACCATTTCTTCTTTTATTAAAATTAAACCAAAAATCCATAAAAATTCCATCCAAAAGTGGCCCCCCTCTCTAAACTTCAGATATGTATTTCATTTGTACCATTTCAGCTCATTCATTTTCGGACCCATTACTTAGCAAAATTAAAGAGAGAAGCTCTCCTTGCTTCCCTTGCTGTCCAGGAAACAACTTCCTCCTTCCCAGCCAATTCTGCACTTCTGTGGTCAGAATCAGCTCTTGTGGTAGTTAGAAGAAATCTTCCTTAACCTCTTGGCTTCAACTTTGCTGAAGGAGCCATGGTCCAATAACGTCGGGAAGACCTCCAAATCTGAGCTGCACGAAAACGGGTCTGCTGTGATGTTGGTGCTGAAATTTCAAATTTGAAGTTTCGGGCCTTGAACCTTCAACAAGCCATCCTACCACTTCTTCTACCTTCCAAATCTGGTGTCTTCAAGGTGAGCTTGTGTAGTTAAAGTTTAATTTTCATGTGTATGGAAAAAACATGGAAAGAAGCTCACTTTGTTCATCTTTTTCTTGGACAAGTGCATGGTGTTTTGGGGTGACTATTGTTCCTACAGCAGCTTCATCAAGGAGTTGAGAGAAGTTCTTCAAGGTGAGGAACCTTTATGTTAAGATTTGTGAACTTTGGATGTTAGTTAAGTTCTGATCTTCAACTATGTTGAAATTGGTAGCATTTTAAGCATGTTGTGATGATGAGTTGTTGCTGCCGAAAATGAGCATGTATGTTTGATGAAGTTTTGTTGAAGATCTAAGTGTTAAAGTGTTGGAAAATGGAAATACATAAAGGATTATGCATGGAAGTGTTAAGTTTTAAAGTTTGGGTGAAAATTGCAAGGAAAACCGAAAATCAAGGATTTGGAAGAAAATTATGTTTGCTGTGAATAGTGTTTTTGGTGATGAAAAGTTGGTTAAAACATGTTAAAAATGGTTTAACATGAAAGATTAAAAGAAAGTGTCTAAAGTGTGAAGTTTAGAAAAGATTTGGGTTGAGATGGAAGTTGGGCCGAAAATATGGGCTTGGGCTGAATTTTGGGAAAGAATGGTTAAAGGTTGACTTTTTGACCAAGTTGACCAAACCGGGTAAAGTTGACCTTTTTATGAAAATTGGAGGACCATTGTGTAAAATATGGAAAAGTTTGGGTAAATGTGTAAACTTGTTATTAATGGAAGGAAGTCGCTAGAATTGTGAAAATTGGGGTACTTTTGCAAATTCTGAAAAGTTCAAGGACTTAGGTCGTAATTAAGAATAAATTCCCAACACTTGAAACTTTAGTGAAATAACTAAAGTTATTTGTATGTCTCTGATTACGCGATTAAATCTGCGTCTTCCGGGATACTGCTTGTGCGTCAGGGGGCCACAGTAGATATCCGTTTTCTGTCGAGGTAAGGGGTTTACCTTTCTTAATGCGCATTAAATGTGTATTAGGTTAGTTAAGGGCTAGTACTCGGGTCGAGGGTGGGGCCCAGTGACTCCCGGGACTAGTTACTGGTACGTAGCGGTTTTCAGGGTTTTTTGTTTCTGGACGTCTGCTATATCGGATCTGCATATCGGGGGTCGACAACGGACCCGTTATTTGTTCTGCATCGCTTGGCCGTTTTCGTAATGCGATAGGGTCGTACGCCCCTTTCGCTGGTACCAAGCGGTTCTGATCCCGATAATCGGCGTGAGCTTAACAAGCCGCCGTAGGGTGCTGTCAGTGGTCGGGGACCACTTGTATGGGCTTACCTCTGTTAACCCAGTCCGACGGGACTTCTGAGCATCATGTTCTGCATATCATAGCATTTATTAGGGTTGCTATTTCTGCTAGATCATTGCACGCTAACCTTTTGTGCAGGCAAAAACGTTTTCAAAGTTTTGGTTTGACCATTTCGTACCTACCCCCTTACGGGTTCTTTCGAGAACTCACCCCCCCATGTTTACAATATTTTCAGGGGATCCGGGCAAACGACCTGCGGACTAGATCTCCGCGGTGCTCGTTCTGCACTTCTGTTATTTTGAGGTATATTTGTGTTTGGGGGAATTTCTCGTTAAAATCTTTTCTGTGTTGTTATCTTTCTGTTAAGTCTGACGTTCTTCTCTGTGTGTGTTTAGCAGCAGCAGCGTCTAGTTGCGAGGTATAATTTCGCACTGTGGCTCGGCTCTGTAGAAGTAGTGCATGTAGATACATTAGTGCATACATACTATCGGTCTGTATATTTTGTGGGAGTTTCCGACCCTACGCAGAGGGCGGAACTTCCTCGGCCTGTATCTTTATTTTCATGCTTCATTATTATCTTTACGCGCGATATCCTGTAAAAACCACTAAAGTGTCTCGGGTGCAAGTTTAGGACTAGTAAGACGTCTTAAAATCTGCAAACACGTAACAACCTTAAAATTGAAAGAAAAATGTTTTAAGGGAAGGGTTTCGGGTCCACACCCTTTTAAGAGAAAATTTCGCGATCACCCGCCGCCATTACCTCCAACCTCTATAACTACGACACTTCCGCCAATTCCGGGGCGGTGGGGTGACAATTTGGTATCAGAGCTTAAGGTTAGAGTAAGGAATGGTTAGACTACCTGACCTAAACAACACTACTAGTTCTGGGGTAATTTAAATAAAAGCGTAGCTAACTTTTACTAAAATTATTCTTGAACTTTAGGTTTGGTTAGTTAACACCAGAACCTAGCATAATCTGAAACTCAAATAAGTGGTTAAAACAGATATCGCGCTTTGACAATTCATGAAGGATATGGATTGTTATTTTCTCTCAAAGTAGGCAAGCAAAGGAATTGTTGCCGAAATTTTCTGTTAAACATGCATATCATCTACACTACAGAGCCATTAGGAGTCTGCTGTTTGCTAACATAGAGATTAACGATATTTCCGTATGTTTTGTTGGGAATTTCAGATGGTACGATCTGTTGGACGCCAGGAGCGCGTCAACCTTGTGGACACACAGGGTCAGATTCGCACCCTTCCGAACGGTGTGTTCGCTCGCATGAGATAGCACGTCGGACCACGAGAGCGATGCTGATTTTTCTACACCGATTGCTACACCCCCGACTTGGAGACCACTTATACCGTCTCCGCACGTTATCGCCGTACTCCTACTGTTGAGGAGGATCAGTTTGGATTGTTGCGACGCCCTCACGTTAGGAGGACTCGGGCAGCGGTCAGTTCCACTCGCCCTAGACAGGCTACCCGCCAGGCACGGGTAGAGGCTTCACTGATTGGTCGTCGCCGACCCAGGGATGACACTGATTCTGATTCCGGAGATATCCGAGAGATTCCGAGGCCGCGTACCGGGAGCAGCATGGGTTTTGACGAGGTTAGGATGATGGAGCGCCTGCAGCGCTTCAACCCGCCCAAGTTCTCGGGCAGATCTGGACCGGACGCAGCCGAGGCTTGGCTTACCGATATTGAGCGCCTTCTGCTGAGGCTCCATATACCATCTGAGGAGATGGTCTCTTTGGCCACCTTCTATCTGAGAGATGCGGCGCACAATTGGTGGCAGGGAGTGGCCAGAGGCAGAGCGATGCAGTATGCAGGGCTGAGACGTGTTGATCCGGGGATGCCTTGGGAGGAGTTCTCCCGTTTGTTCCATGAGCGATGGCTGGGGTACGCCATCCAGGAGCGCCGTCAGACTGAGTTCGATGCACTTACTCAGGGGAGCCGGACGGTGACTGATTTTGAGGTTGAGTTCAGCCGGCTTATCCGTCATTCCTCACTGTTTGACTCTTCTGAGCGGGAGAAGACTAGGAGATTTATTCGAGGTTTGCGCCCACAGATCAAAGAGCATATGATTGAGCACAACATCACCGTCTATCATGAGGCCATTCAGAAGGCCCTACTGCTGGAGACGGAGATGACTGGGGCAGTGGTTACACCTTCCCGACCCCAGAGTGGCGGGAGACCTTCAGGCCAGCAGGGCCGAAGACAGCAGCCCGGACCGAATAGACCGGGACAGAGTAGACCAGGCAGGTTCGATAGGGGCAAGGGCCCTATTACTGAGTTCCCAGTCTGCCGGGAATGTGGCCGACGCCACGGAGGACAGATTTGCTTCAGGGCTCGAGGGCAGTGCTTGAGATGTGGAGCGAATGATCACTGGTCAATGATTGCCCGGTGACTCGCACTGGAGCTAGGGTTCAGCCGGGAGGACCACGGCGGAGTCGAGATCGGGGCCGGTCGGGGCCGAGGTTTTACTCGGGAGGCTTGAGAGCTCCACCACGAGACCACTTATTATAGCACCGCCGGTATAGCGGGCAGTTCAGCCAAGACGGGTCTACCCGGTTGGAGCAGGGCGGTACTTGACAAGGAGCATTAGCAGTATCATCCTTTTAAATAATGTACTGTTAATGCACTTTTCGACATCTTGGCGCTTCAATTTCTGCTATTTCTCTGAAATGTGCGACATCTCGGACTTTGCCTATCGCCCACACGGCAAGTGTAGTCATGGTACGCACTGCTGGTGGGATGCGATTGTATTCGATTGAGATTGCTCAAGAATGCATCTTGAGTATCGGGCGTCATCAGATTGAGTCTGAGTTACTGATTTTGGATACGTCCAAGTAAGATATTATTCTGGGGATGGACTGGTTGTCACAGCACGATGTGAGGATTGACTGTGCCAGACGACAGATTCTGCTTTCCGGAGAGGTTGTACCGATTGGATATCCATCAGAGCCAGTGGAGCAAAGTATGGAGCTATGCATTCTAGAGCATATACCAGTGATCGATGAGGAGGAGTACTTCAGCCTTAACACTACAGGTACGAGCACAGAGTTAGACAAGATTCCTGTAGTTCGTTATTTTCATCATGTTTTTCCGGAAGAGTTACCGGGTATGCCTCCGGAGCGGAGATCACATTTGAGATTGATTCTGGCGGGATCAACTCCAATCTCCATCCCTCCCTACCGGATGCCGATTGTGGAGTTAGCTCAACTGAAGAAGCAGCTTGATGAGCTTCTGGAGAAGGGATTCATCCGCCAGAGTACTTCACCGTGGGGAGCCCCAGTGTTGTTTGTTAAGAAGAAGGATGGGACTCTCCGACTTTGCATCGACTATCGGCAGCTGAATGCCATCACGGTTAAGAATAAGTATCCGATACCCAGGATCGATGATTTGTTTGACCAGCTCAGGGGAGCTAAGGTTTTCTCGAAGATCGACCTGCGGTCTGGGTAGTTCCAACTACGCATCAGAGAAGAAGATATTCCCAAGACAGCTTTTCGTACTCGGTATGGGCATTACGAGTGTACCGTAATGCCATTTGGTTTGACGAATGCACCAGCTGCATTTATGGACATGATGCACCGAGTATTCCGCCCGTACCTAGATTCCTTTGTGATAGTCTTCATCGATGACATTCTTGTCTATTCTCCCGATGAGGAATCACATCAAGGACATCTGAGAATTGTATTGGAGACACTTGCGAACAACCAGCTGTACGCTAAGTTCTCTAAGTGCGATTTCTGGTTGCGGGAGATATCTTTTCTGGGTCACATCGTCGGGGAGCATGGTATATCTGTGGATCCAGAGAAGACCAAGGCAGTTGAGGAGTGGAGGCAGCCACGGACTGTTAAGGAGATACAGAGCTTCCTAGGGTTGGCAGGATATTACCGCAGATTCGTACTGTGATTCTCCATACTTGCATCACCACTTACTCGGGACAAAGAAGGGTCAGCCATTTGTCCGGTCCTCACCGCGAGGACAGCTTTAAGCGATTCGACACACGCTCCGATTCTCGAGTCAACCGGACCCTGCACTACCTTACGTAATCTACGGATGCGTCAAGGACGGGAGTCGGATGTGTGTTGATGCAAGGGCACCACGTCGTTGCGTACGGGTCAATACAATTGCGACCACACGAACAGAACTACCCTACGCACGACCCGGAGTTGGCTGCGATCATTTATTCTCTCAAGCAGTGGAGACATTATCTACTCGGCAGTAGATTCCAGATCTTCACCGATCACAAGAGTTTGAAGTATCTGTTTACCCAGAAGGATTTGAATATGAGACAAATGACGGTGGCTCGAATACATGAAGGACTATGATTGCACTATCAGTACACCGCCGGCAAGGGGAATTCAGATGGCAGATGCTTTGAGCGGGAGGTATCCGGGATTGTTAGCGGTGGAGAATGGGAACAAGGGTGAGGGTTCAGATCTGATGTTGTTATGGCATCAGTGGGAGCAGTGGGAGCAAGCTCAGGTTAACACTTTGACCGTTCAGTCGAAGTGGTTGACCGAGATCCGAGAGGCATAGGCCAGAGATGCGGGGCTGAAGAAACTCTCGGGTGAGGACAAAGGGACTCTGCGATCGTTCTTTGAGTACAGGCAGGGGTTGCTGTACTTGCTGACTGGTCTTCCTCCGACTAGAGCTCGGCATGACGACATCTGGGTTATAGATGATCGGCTGACAAATTCTGCAAATTTTATGCCAATGCGAGTGACAGACTCGATAGAGAAGCTTGCCCAGCTTTATATTCGGGAGATCGTGCGACTTCATGGGGTACCAGACTCCATTGTGTCTGATAGAGATCCACGGTTTACCGCGAGGTTTTGGATTGCCTTTCATAAGGCTGCAGGCACGCGACTTCACTGAGCACGGCGTACCATCCTCGAGCAGGCGGGCAGTCAGAGGGTTATTGATTGTCGAGGATATGCTCGGGAGTTGTGTTACGGATTTCGGAGGACAGTGGGATCGCCACTGCCTCTAGTAGAGTTCTCCTACAACAACGGTTATCGAGACTACTATCGGCATGGCACCCTATGAGGCCTTTGTATGGTCGGAGATGCATGACACCTCATTGTTGGACAGATGCCTCGAGACAAGATGATTATTGGCCCGAGTTGTTGGAGGAGGCGGCGGAGAAGATCCGTCGATTCGAGATGCGGATGAAGGCCGCAAATGACAAGACCACCTCTTATGTTAACAAGAGGCAGCGTGATCTGAAGTTTGAGGTAGGAGACGAGTTTGGCTGAAGGTTGCACCGACTCGTGGGACCATTCGTTTTGGCGGCGGGGCAAGTTGGCTCCAAGATATGTTGGTCCTTACGAGGTTTTGGAGCGTGTAGGCAGAGTCGCTTACAGATTTGCCTTACCACCGAGCAAGTCTGCGGTGCACAACAATTTTAATGTCAGCAAGCTGAAGAAATTCAATTTGGATTACACACAGATCATTACGACAGAGGAGATTGAGTTAGAGCCGGATCTATCCTACCGAGAGGTACCGATAGCTTTTCTGGCCAGGGATGTTTGGAGGCTCCGCAGCAAGTCAATTCCGATGATCAAAGTTCAGTGGTCACATCATTCTGATCGGGAAGGGACTTGGGAGACCGAGCAGGAGTTGTTGAGTAGATATCCGGAGGAGTACCGGAGGTTGTTATCACTCTTGGAGGACCAAGAGTCCTAGGGGGGAGATTGTTACACCCACCCCGACGTTTTGTAATTTTCCGGCGAATGTCGGCCGGAATTGTGAATTCTGTAAATTATCGAAACAATATTGGAATATGATAAATTATTGGAATTCAATGTTTGGGAGTGAATTTGAAGTTATTTATAAGTGTTTTACATGTTTGGTGACATTTGTCAACTTCCGGGAAGTTTTGCAGAAAATCGGTTTCGGGGGGCAAAATGGTCACCGACGGGAAAAATTAGGAGATAATCACAAGGATTATCTCCTTAATCATTTTCAGCAGTATTGTTGGAGATAGGGCAGATTTTTAAGGCTTGGTCAAGGGTATGGCAACCCATACCCTTACACCATGCCACCCTTCACCATTCATCTTCTTCCACCATTGCCGAGCGCGTGCGCCCAGGCGTTACTCAGGGCGCTACCAGTCAGAGGCCTGTCAGAGCTAGTAGCGCCCTGGTAACGCCCTTGGGCGTTACTGTGGGGCCGAAAGTATTAGTAGCGCCCTGGGCATTACTCAGGGCGTTACGGACGTTCAATTTCAAAATATTAAAATAAATTTCAGAATACTAAAATATTTTTCAAATATTTAAAAATTTCAATAATTTACAAATATTAACAAATTAAGATAATTTACAAATATTAACAAAAATGATATTAAAAATATTAACAAATTAATTACGATATTAACAAAAATAAATATTAAGTATGTTCATATTTTTTTTAGAAATTCCCATTAAAATTAATGATCATTTTTTTGATTAAGTATGTTCATGTTTTCTTTTTCGGATTTGATAGAAAAATTCATTAGTTTCTAACCATGGAAAGATAAAGAAAATATAATTTTAAATAAAACTTACTCTCATTATTATTTACTAGTTTATCTAAAATAATGATAATAATAATATAGAATCCCATTATAGTAATAAAAATTATATAGAACAATCCATAATGATAATAATAATATAGAATCTCATTATAGAACAATATAGACAATTGGTGCAGTGGGGAGATACGTGTTGTCCATTTTCTCACCCCCAGAGAACTGGGGTTCGAACCACACGGATGTGGGATGTGGAGGAAATTGCGCATAATTGGAATTTGGGATAGTAACGCCCTGGTAGGGGGCTGGGGCGCTACCAGGCCTGTCAGGCTTTGTCAGGCCGGTAGCGCCCTGGTAACGCTTTTTGCTGAAGTAACGCGTCGAATGGTAGCGCCCTGGTAACGCTTTTTGGCGTTACCATTCAATGCGCCTGCTAAAAGTGTGTGGCGCTACCTTCTTCGCAAATACGTAGTGATTTCTTCTTTTATTAAAATTAAATCAAAAATCCATAAAAATTCCATCCAAAAGTGGCCCCCTCTCTAAACTTCAGATATGTATTTCATTTGTACCATTTCAGCTCATTCATTTTCGGACCCATTACTTAGAAAAAATTAAAGAGAGAAGCTCTCCTTGCTTCCCTTGCTGTCCAGGAAACAGCTTCCTCCTTCCCAGCCAGTTCTGCACTTCTGTGGTCAGAATCAGCTCTTGTGGTAGTTAGAAGAAATCTTTCTTAACCTCTTGGCTTCAACTTTTCTGAAGGGGCCATGGTCCAATAACGTCTGGAAGACCTCCAAATCTGAGCTGCACGAAAACGGGTCTGCTGTGATGTTGGTGCTGAAATTTCAAATTTGAAGTTTCGGGCCTTGAACCTTCAACAAGCCATCCTACCACTTCTTCTACCTTCCAAATCTGGT